>BMAW01115994.1:0-10613 GCA_019974015.1 Nephila pilipes | reverse complement strand
TATATATATATATATATATATATATATATATATATATATATATATATCACAATTGTAAGTAAGCGAAATTGAAAATTTTTCAAAGCTGTACGTTTCAGTTTTTCAAGTGTTTTTTCCACATTTTAGCTTTTGTGCAGCCTTTTGAGGAAAGACATTACAAGAGCCACAAGATATTAATTTGTGTAATTAAATGAATAAGACTTAATAATTTGAAAATCTCTCTCTTCTTTTAGCAAAATACTTATGAAGTATGTTTAAAAATTAAGTCGAATAGCTCATGCAAATATACTACTTAATAAAATCTAAAGGAACTTTAAATTAATTTGTGTGCGGGGTGGCTCTCTTCAACAATGGTAACAGAAGTTAAAACGCCTTAATAATTAGCTGGAAAGAGAATCCTTTTTTTCAACTTATTTGTACATTTACTAAAATAAAATGATTATCTCTCAATCAATAAATCGATTTTTGGTAAAATTAATCGAGGCCTTTCTCAAACATAATGCATTAAACTCTATTGCGCAAATTTAAAACTCTGATTAAAAATGGAAATAAGTATATCCGGTAATTTGTATGATTGATATCGTATAAGAAACAAAAGTGTATTAAAATTTTTGAATAAATGCCGATTGTTTGAGATTTTTTGATAATTTATAGCATTTAAACATTATAAACGTATAAATAATTTTCTGTTTATTCGAAGTTCAATTTTAATAACTGTTTGAAAAATGATCATACTTACAAAAAGGAAATGAAACTTCAACTTTTGAATATTAAGAGAAGTTTAATTATTAAACTACGTTTAGTTTTTCTATTTTTAAGTGTAACTGTGTGTGCTTTTTCGAATTTTAATAGAATACTAAATTACGTTTAATATTCCTATTTTTAAGGATAACCGCTATTACTTTTCTTATTTTAGTAGTAACTGTCTTTTAAAAATGCTTATGTAAGAGTTGTTGAATTCAAAACAATTTGAACTTAGTTCAAATATAAAGGTTGTATTTTAATCGAATATTAATATTTTGAATTCGTAATATTTCGATCGAATCTTTTGAATACTTTAAAATTAAAAATAGTGGTACTCGATCCAAGCCTAAATTTAGGTTTAACGTTTGAATTCTAAACGCGTGTTATTAAAATCTATCCTTCATTTGGACGTTTTCATAAAATTAGTTATTCATTAAAATGATCATTAAATCTTTTGAGGAATTATGTTAAAGAATTTTTTTAACGATTTAAATAACAAGGCAATATATGTATTCTAAAATTGAGTTTATATTTTTTTTCTTATGTATTAAAAAATGTGTTGCAATTTGATCCTTTTAAAATAGCGTATCCTGGTAACCAATTTATATTTTCTTCAAACATATATTTTTATTGATAAAAAAAAATGAATATCAAACTCTGAAAATATATGAATTGAAGCTGAGCCCTTTTTTGTGTAATAGAAATTTAACAAGGAGTTCATGTTTACATTTCATTCTTTTAATAAGTTTTAATCGTACAGAAAGGAAAAATATGTTTAATATAGTGATCATTGTAACTTTGTTATTCATGTAACCCTTTTAATAATAATTTAAAAAAATTATTATACTATATTTTCTTGCGGCAAGAACACTGGAAAGCATCTACATTAAAATTAAAGATTATTTTAAAGATTATAAACAAAATTATGAGACATTGGTATAAAAACATAATTTTAAGATTTAGATACTGCAATTAATGTAAAATTAGTTAGCATCCAAAAGCTCTTACCTTAAAACTAACACATTGAAAGAAATGTATGCATTATATATTGTGCTTGAAATTCTTTGTGAAATCCAGCCATTAAAATAAATTTCCTTCGAACCGATTAGAAAAATCATCAACGCTTTAACTTCATCGGCAGTTTCTAATGTCATTTAAAAATAACGATTGCATCGAACACTTTATATCCAGTTGTTGCCATCATCATAGAAGAAATTAAGTCAATAGTCCTCAACTTTGATGAAAGTTATTAGTTTTGTTTATAATCACCTTTCCTCTTTGTTTGAAAAGCAGGAATAGACATTATTTTTATCGAGTACAACTTTTGTACTAATTTGAACTTGTCATAAAAGGAAAAACAATGAAAACAAAGTCTGAGCCTACATTAATATGCCATATAAAAAAAGACTACTGGAGAACTTTTCAAACAAATCGATTCCTAGTTCATTATTTTTATGGTCTATATTTAATGCAGTCTACACCTATCAAACTCAAACTCTGTCTTAACGATGCATTTAATAAGGCTTATTATTTCATTTAAAAATAAGCATTCGTATTGTATTTTCTGTAAAATTATAGAAGAACAATTAAGCTACAAAAAATTTCTATGTTAAATAAATGAAAAAAGTTAATTTGTTAATTAATAAGTAAAATATACATGAATGCTATACTATAGAATAATTAAGAATATAGAATAATTAACACATTATATTACGGCTATAATTTTTTTGTTTGATATCACGAATTTTTGTACGTTGTAATCAGAACTAGAAATGGATAATAATCTAATAAATATGCTATTTCATAATTGCAGCATTCATTCACCGTTATTTAACTAAGATCCTTTGAAAATGCATTTTTAGCTAATTCTTTAAGGTTTGATATATTCACGAATTTTGTTATTTTGACATCTTTTTCATTGAAGTTTTCCATAAAATTTCGTGAATCAATTACATTGTATATTTAAAATTATTGCATTCTATTGATATTTTTTTTCTGTTTCGGTACAACCGAATGTTTTTTTTTTATTTATTTATTTATTTTTTATACTTTTATTTAAAAAAAATGGCAGCATTCCTGAATTAGACAATGAACTAAATATACTAGAGGCTTAGACAAAAACTTGAAAAAAAATATTTTTTTATTAAGGTAATATATTCCAAATTAGCTGTTATAATAAAAGTATTATTATATATATATATACAAATGTTTAAAAGGTATTTGAAATCAGGGGAAATACAATCAAACAGAAATTTTCTTTATATTTTATTCTTTTTAATGTCTTAACAATATTTATAAGACATCGGAGTAATATAAGACATAATATAGAAGTTCCATAATATTGAAAACATTATGTTAACAAACTGAAAATAGCAGGTTTATGAGTGTCTTAATTGTAACTATGATACTTGTGCACATATTTATTTCATATTTGAAATTAAAATAGCATTATTATTTTATCTCTATTTTTCATAAGATATTGCGTATACCATGTAACTAAAAAGCAAAGATGTCGTGTAAAATATCAAACCTTTTTTAAAGGGTGACGCATCTCGTTTAGATTCCTTTTATTAATGCACATGGACGACAATTAAGAAAACAGTATTTCGAAAACTTATTTCCATCTGGAATTTTCTCATTAATTTGAAATCATTAAAATTCATTGCACAAAATTTATTCATACTTTAATAATATTGTAAATATTAATATTCGAAATACGTATTTGAGTCTCGTATCAAATATCTAAGATAATGGCAGACTACTTTAATGTTGCATTTGGGTACATTTTCCTGAGAAAACAGTTATTGATACTCATTTGAGTGGCAATTTTTTTTATATATCAGTTAAAGTTACTTAAATATTCCAAAATGAAGTTTAAATACTTTAAAAGTATATTTAAAGAAAAGACTTTGTTTTTTTTGCTTTAGTACTTTTGATAAAAGTGATTTTTGTTGATTTTTAATTTTTTAAAGATAAATGTCTTATAGTAAGATTTTACATGCAAAAAACAGAGTTGAATTTTTATTTACTTGCAATAACATACATCAAACATGCCGATTTTCCATACTAACATATGCCAGGTAAACACGACTTAAAATTATACGAAAAATAAACAAAATTCATTAGGAATATTGGTAATAATTGGACTAGAGATTATATCGATTATCGTAACAAATCACTAGTGACTGTTGTTGTTTGTTATTAACAATTAAGCTTGATTAAAAATTTTTTTTAATAAGGCTTTGAAATTTTTAGCATAAAATGTTTGATTTAAAAATAAATATTTATATTGAGTAGTTCAGAAGTTTTACTCGTTTCATATACCTATACATAAATGTGTATAATTAAAGAGATCGGATTCATCAGAAAGACTAATATAAACACAAAGATTGATCGATAGAATTCTCCAATTGATTTACGAATGAAATGTTCAACAATGACAGAAGAAACACAAGTTCAAAAAAAAAATCAAAACTTACCGTAATGAAACATCACAGACAGAGCTATTGCAATAACTAAAGTGCCACTTCTTTAGCAGAATTTTGGTAAACATTTACTCTGTTCCTTTTCAAATGGTGTTTCGAGTTGCAATTAACTAAAGCACATGTAGTACTTTTGCTACTTGGAGATGCAGGTGCAACATTTCTACTGTCACAAATATTGTCAGACGAGTGGCGTCATAAGGTTAAGTCCACTGAATATCACTTACGTTCGTAATAATGAGTTTTCCAATTGTTATTGGTAACTGTATTCCACAAAAATGGTCAGGAGCAGAATTTAGATGCACTTACTCTTGGCACACAGTGTATACTGCTTTTAAATGCATTGATAATTATAAAAGGAGAGAAAGAGAATCAATGCGGAGAGAGATTACTCGTATTTCCGGCGAATTATAACTTAAGAATAGTTGTTATATAAATTATGATTTTCTATGAATCCTGTTTCTTTTACTTTGTGTATATGAGAGAAACACTATATTTATATAATTATAAAGAATATAAAATACGAAAGATTCATAATATACAATAGAGCTTCTATATTTCTAAGTTTCCGGTTGGTCGAGGTAGCCTTGTGACCTTGGCCATAGACTCACAAAAGAACATGTTGTACAAGTAAATAAGCAAACAGTGTTGCGCATAAAGACTATATAGGACTCTCAAAGATTCTTATGCTGGAATTGATTTTTCTGGTGACCAGTAAAACTTTATGAAGGGAAAACCAGAACAGTGTCTCTGTATGTAAGGCTTCAATTTAAATTCCTTTTAAAAGAATTTTTTTTTTGTTTCTTTCTTAGCAATAATGCTTTCACTGAAGTCGGTGAATAGTGACATTATTCTATGAAGTAATATTTTTAAAGTAATCGCGGTAGCCAAATTATCATGGTCGCGTATTCGTGGTCAGTGTTCTTTTCGTCGAGTCATGGGTTCGATCCCAGATGCCATTAAAGAACCATCGTATAACGGGCTGATGCACGCTGCATCTGTCGAGTTCCCAAATCCTCCCGCTGGTGTGCTGTAAAAGTTTGGAGAGGAAGGTGCTAGTTCAAGTGTCCTCCCCGTCATTCATCACCCGTAGGTTCATTGGCCGTAGTCTCGAGCTGGTTCTCAGAGCGATAATAAACAACCACATCACATAAAGTTTCTGGGAAAAAATTCCGATTTTCAGATATACATATCGAAAACCTTTCGTTAGTTTCCTACTAAAAAGGTTATTTATAATTTTTTTTATTAATATTGAAGACATAAAACTATCAAAGGAATTTTTTTTAAAATAGTAAACAAATAAATAGGGGGAAATAAAAAAAAAGAGGAATGAGAGACCAAGTACAATAACTCATTTGATATGAATAATTCCCTCTTAACACTCAAAATGCAACAAATAAAGATATAGCAGTAATTGTATATACGAAAGCTATTGAAACAATGATATATATTTCATAAAAGTTAACATTTCTTGATTACTAATGTGAGTTACGTGCAGAAAACCAGAATTGCAACTCTTCATTTAGGCCAGGGCAAAATCGGGTACGTAGGGGAAAAAATCGCAAGAAAGTCTGCTACACTCAAAAAATATTTTACTTTAAATTTAGTTCAGTTTTTCAGTGAATTTTCAAACTTATAGAAACAGAACGGAGAATTTATATAGAAAAATATTAGTTCCTTCTACTTGTTGCATAAATCACAAACAAATTCGTTCTAGATCTAGGATCAAGTCCATTTCAGGCAATCTTATGGTATTTTGTGTTGGTGGGGTAAATCTGAGTTGTGGTAAGATAAAACCAGGTACCATCTGGCTTTGTCCCTCCACTACCCGATTTTTCCCCATAGGACTACTTACATTAAACATGATGTCAACTGAAACGAGAGCAACTTATAGACGATGCAAACGCACAAAATCTAGAGATTCCTTCGACAAAAATTGTGTCATTTACCTTGAATATAAAACAGAGAAGAAGCTACGTAGCTGTTGTAAAGAGTGCATTCATATGCAAGACTTTTACGCTTTTTTCGAACAATTTGTGCATGTCGCAAGGAAGATTCATCTTGGGACAAAAAAAGGACAGCACACTATTTGGCATTGATGATCGGACTTATTTCAGACATAAGATAACAGGAAGCAGCACCGGCGGCTGGAGAAAGAAAGGGGATTCTCAGATTTACCCAACTGTTCCGTTTTACCTCCTTTACCTGTGTGTAATGTGGCTCATAATTTTCTAAGAATGTACTAGAATTCAATATTTATATTCAATAAACGAAATGAAATTCTTACATAATTTTGGACAAAACAGCTCTTTATGTGTTATTGAACATAATGTTTTACTAGAGTCGTTTTAAACAAAAGTTCACTTTTGTTCGAAGAGATAAAATTTTTCTTCTGGAACATAAGAAATGAATCTCAAGTCGTGTAGTGCAATTTTGAATATTTATATAACTTGTTTTCTTCATGGTTTTTAAATCAATTAATTTTTGATGTCATCACTCTCTTTGTCATCACTCTCAAATGGGCATGTAATAGCTATGATATGTCACTTCTTCTGCACGTTCAAAAGTTGCTCGAATTCGATAAGTGTTCTATGTATAGAAATTTCATTCGATGTACTTCACAGTTGTTTTTACAATGAAAATTCATTATTTTTGAAACAAAATCGATACAGAGAGATTTCCGATACATAGAAGTTTGAAATATAGAATTTCAATTTTATTTTATTTTATTTTAATAGCAGTTTCTTAGCTGAGCCTCATATAACGATGTTTGTAAACCTTATCATTTGTATGGTTCCTTGAATTAATTGATTCCGTTGTAGTTAAGTGGTCGTGTTGAGATGTTCAAGTGGAATACCGATTCCGCTAAAGATTCGTTGAAAAGAATAAAGTCTGTTGCACGTACATTGAACTAAGCCTTAAAGTCTTCACGTGGTGGGGTGTAGTAATAAGGGAGGCTAAATCGAGGTAAGTGTCTAATTTAAATTTAGTTCAAAATTATAAAGTCTGTTCCCAACAGCCCTCGTGTTGCTTTTATACGGTGTTGATAAAACCAGATCAAATCCTAATTGATCGATTGAGAGTTTATTAATGTCACACTAATAACTAATGGGCGCTTGAGCGATAGAATTTTTACGTCACATTTAGAAGCAACACAAGGGTTATTGACAACGGACCTCGTAGTTTTGAACCTTTGTCAAGTGACGAGGAAGACACATTAGTTGGCATCATAATGACAAAATGTTCACACCATACCAACGGGAAAACTTGAAATCTTGACCTGATTTAACATGCATCAGAACCGCTAATTGAGTCTTTAGTAGCATTAGGGCTCGAACCAAAAGCTCAAATGAAACAACGCCAGCCATGAGTTCGCGACTATAAACATTTGGCTACCGAGGCGCAAAACTAAGACGGCTATTGGCGACGTACCTCGTAATTTTGAACCTTTTCAAATGAAGAGGTAATGTTATAATTTTAACAAGGTTTAAAATAAGAATATCTGTTGCAAGCAGTTCTCCTATCGTTCCGAAATGATTAAATCTAATCAACCAATCCTTTCGTATGATCGAACATGACCTCAAAGTTCTCCTGCAGCAAAGTAATTTGTAAAATTGACAAGTTTCTTTTTCTTAATATACAGTTTTTAAAAATTTATGAGATTTTACGACCACAGGAAGCCAGTAACAGTGTAACATACTCGTAACCGAGTGATATTGATTCCAACCACGTATTTATAAGAAAACATCGCCATATGTGAAGGGTCCAATGCTTTAAAATTTTCGATGAATCAGTCCTAAAGTAGATTTTTAAAGGAGAGTCATGTAACGATATTGAAATTACACAATATTTCTAGACATATTAGATAAATAACTCATAAAGACATTCAAAAATGAATAGTCAGAAGTAATTAAAAAAAATTAAACTAAAAACTTTTAAAAGAGCTTATTATATGTTTATTGAAGTCTCTTGTTGCTTACATAAAAATTTTAGAATTGTAATAAACCTTCAAAATCTAGGCAATATATTCTATCAGAAACAAGAACGCACTTGTATTGAGTTAGAGTAATGCTAATTTAAAAATCGTTATTTTATTGCAGAAGACTTTCAGTAAAAAATTTTGCGTAAGTATATTATAAAAGAATAAATATAAAAATTACGAGATTATATGATAGTAAATTAATCCTTTTTTCTTAAACAAACAATTAAATTAGGATAATATATTTCCTCTCCCAAAATGTTCATACAAATTGTGTGTATTAACATGACATGAAACATAGATAAAATTCCAACTTAAGCGACGAAGCTGCGTGAGCATTGTGAGCGTGTTCGACACAAACAAACGATTTTTATATGGCTTATTCAAGATGTTATCACTTTTCGACTGTACTGAAGTGAAGAGGTTTCACAAAGGTTATACTCTTTTATTTCTCCTTTGGCCTAGAGATGGGGATTCTTTCTAAAAATTTTCGTTACGGTTTTAGAATTGCATCATTTCGAAGAGAATCGGGAAGGAAATACCCGTGTAACGGAACTTCTCGTAAAGACAAAACATGGTCTTGCGGGTTCGTAAAAAGCGCGCATACAACTTGTTGGAGCATCCGCAGGTTGTATGTATACTGTTTCGTCACATTTCTTAGAAACAGGTCAAAATAATTGGCGTTTCGAATACCTTGGAACTACGCAAACTATGTAAAGTAGAATATATGCATGCGGAATCTTTTGTGCCTGAAACCTGGAGTAGTGGGACAGTCCAGGTATCAACCTCGTCATCTGTCCGTGGCTCAAAATAACGAGGCAAGTGTTCTTATTTTGCGGTGCTCAGCAGAAACTTTCAGCTATAAGCCATCGATACGTTACTTGAAAAAGAAACTGATGATTTTTTTTATAAACGAGAACGATCCATTTGCAAAACTATACACTGAAATATTTTCCTGTTTCTTGTTTTGTAATCTTTCTTCCAAAAACTCGATTCACTCTCTCTTGTAGAAATTCTTATGCGCGGGTTATAGACTTTTTGTGGGAAATGCAGGGATATATGCACTTGAATAGCAGTGCACGCCTGTACACCCAGAGTACTGTGAATTTAAAAACGGTAATTTTACGATAGAATATTTTGTGTATGATTTCTTAATACCTCAATTAGTTAATTTTACGAAAATAAATTTCCTTTCCGTGAACAACCGAATGGAGTGTAATGACTTGTTCTTCATTCCACTCCCGAACTCGAGTGCCGGGAGGTTTGTTGTTACCTGGAGAACAAAAAGAACCCGTGTCTTTAATAGCTGACCTCTACCGCACCGACGAGGATGGGATTCGAACCCACGCGGGCAGAGCCCAATGGATTAGCAGTCCATCGCCTTAACCACTCGGCCACCTCGTCCTCGTCGGAGGCTGAAATTTATTTTCGCAGAACGAAACCAACACTGTTCAATGCTGTTACCTTTAACTGAATTAAAAATTCCAAATCCGAAAGGAACTCTTCTAAAGTGCACTAAAAGTCCGTTTCGCACACTATTGTATAGAATGGCCGTCTAAAATGTTCGAGAACGAATATTGGGGAAAGTTTCCTGGTTAAACACGATATTTGCTCTACGTGTTTGGAGTGTTCTTGCGAATGAGACTACACGGATCCTTCTTCTTTCAATTATCTCGTGGATTATTAAGAGAAAAAAATAAAAAAAACTTTCCATATCACGAGGGTCATTGTGTTCACATTTTAATGACCTGATACGTAAATTCCGATACGGCCTATATCACATACACATATCTTATAGAGACAAATAAGAATTTATTGAGCGTGCTTCGTTGTGTTGGTGCAGGCATGTACAAATCTGCGCGAAATATAAAAAAAAGCTGACGAGTGCCGTGACCAGGATTCGAACCTGGGTTATTGCGGCCACAACGCAATGTACTAACCACTATACGATCACGGCGACGAGCAAGGCAGTCATTAAGAGTATCTTAAAATAATCATCACTCTAAACAAGGATGGGCTTAATAGCTACAAATAGACCGTGACAACCTGGGAAGTTACGAGCTGCTCTCCACAGATGGCAGCACGACCAAACGCCAGAATAGGAATAACGTGAAAAGAGAGATCTATCTAACCTCGTTTCCTAAGTTAAAGTGTTTGGGGAGGAACGCATTGTGAGCGTGTTCGATACATACAAACGATTTTTATGTGGCTTATTCAAGATGTTATCACTTTTCGACTGTACTGAAGTGAAGAGGTTTCACAAAGGTTATACTCTTTTATATCTCCTTTGGCCTAGAGATGGGGATTCTTTCTAAAAATTTTCGTTACGGTTTTAGAATTGCATCATTTCGAAGAGAATCGGGAAGGAAATACCCGTGTAACGGAACTTCTCGTAAAGACAAAACATG
>BMAW01115992.1:0-12465 GCA_019974015.1 Nephila pilipes | reverse complement strand
TGTGAGTGAATCAAATGAAATTTAATGCAGAAACGACTCTGTAATTTTGATACAAATGATGAAAATTTTCAAAATCAAAAGAAACAACGTCCGAAATCAGTGACGAAAGTAAGCCACCATGCGCTGCACAAGTGCTGCCATACGACGTGGCTTTTGAGTCAAACAGATGCTAACATCTGTTTTTGAGGAAGAGAATTCCCATATCGTTTGTATGCGCAACCAAAGTTCGTCTTGGAAACTGCAGGACGCGGATCATGAGCGACGCGAACAACCATATCCTACACGTGCTCAATAGGCGACATATCCGGTGAATAAGCAGGCCAAGAAGAAGTTGCATGCGTTGTGCTGAAGCCAGAAGTCTCAGCAGTCCGCGCAACATGTATGCATTATCCTGGAAAGATAGCCCAGGATGTCAGCTGGAAAGGGATCGACTTCGGCCGTAGTACTACCGGATCAGTTATTGAGGACACCTCAATCTGTATCAAAATTGGATCGTCCATGAATACGAAATCGCACCAGACCATAACTCCCGGTGTTCGACTACCGTCACCCAATAATAATTTGTAGCCGCAGCGCGACTCCTCGGCATAACGCCCAACACGAACACGGCCATCATGGGTCCACAAATTGAAGTGACATCAACCGAAGATAACGGAAAGCAATCAGTTTCGTCGGTCTCTGTGCTTCGAGCCCACTGCTGACGCAGCCGCCGATGATTCGCCGCAGGGAATCCGGTATAAAGGCACCTTTAAACGCAATCCACGGCGCAGCAGATTGACACGAATGACGAAGCCGACAATACCTGTAGCAGTAGACGGTCGCTGCCAGCTGCCTGAGTGTAGAAGCTGCGCGATCATTCACCGCCATGCGGAGTAGGTCGTATCATCGGTGCTCTCTGACGCCTTCTGTCGTCCAGTAGTGCCTGTTTTTCGAGTTGTTCAAAGCCTGCCGGTCCACTGCTTCCAAACTCGTATCATCAGGAACTGTTCCATGTACATGAGCTGCTATTGTGCTGAGCGGAAAATCCTCTCTTCGAAGGCTGGCTGTCGTTCTGCCAGCTTGCCGGCGGCGCCAGCCGCGCTACGCCAGCGCGGAACGGCAAGCGGTAGCGGCAGGTAGCGGTATGTTTTATGTTTTAAAACGATTTAATGAAATACTCTCAAAACAGAATTTTTTTCAAATATATAGATTTTTTATTTTTACCTTGAGTATCGTAAAAAATCAAAATTTATCTTAAAAAGAATTGCTTGATTTTTATTTTTATCGTACTCAGTAGCTGTGTTATATTGTGTGTTTTGGATATTATTCGAATACGAATTTCTCTAACCGAAAAGCCAATTGTTTAACTTTTACTTTTACTGAAAACCATAATTTCTCAAAAAAATGTTATGAATACCGAACTTGAACCAATATTTGTATATATATATATTTCTAGGGTTGAGCTGTTGATGGAGAATACCTGCCAGTTGAGCTGTCATTCTCCAGTTCTGATTTTAGGCTTGACGGAGAGAGATGAACTCCATCGAGCAAGACCTTCTAAAATGCAGGGAAGCCAGGGAGGTAAGGAGGAAGGGATAACCCACTGCGTTGAGAGTAGGAGGTATGTCTTTGAAACACTGAGTCAGTATTTTTTATGTATATATAACTGGAACGAAGTATAACATCTGATGATTCTTTCATGGTGTTGCATTTTCTACAAACAGCAGTATACATATATATATTGTGGTTTATTGCTTAAACCATAAGCCATGGTAGCGTGATTTATACACTTTGCATTATTTTTTGACATAGTTGCTTTTGACACTGAGACACTTATCACAACAAGCAAACAGTTTAAAGAAACCTTTGTGGTAAATCTCCGTGCCCTTATATGGAAATAATTGTCGTACAGCTTTCTCCTTCATAGTATTGTTTTGAAGTGATTGCCTAATAGTGCAGCTTTCTAAATAGAGAACAGGTGAAAGTCCGATTTCACAAGATCGGTGTTGTAAACTGTGTGATCTAATCTCTCTTATTCGAATAAATGAATCTGATCTTATGTGAATTTTGCTGTGTGTATTTTGCGTTGTTGGCCAAGAGCATAATACCCTGAATTAAGATCTTGGTCTCTTTCTTCGAATGGTGGACCTTTGTTTGGTGAGGGTGTCGCAGTGGCTTGCAGCATTGATACTCCCTTAATAGGTTAATTCAACGGGAATCACACTTTTCACTTACCAAAACTCTCTGTCCCTACCCTTTCTTTTGAAGGGTGAACAGTTTGAATTGTCTTCCCCACTAGTGAACTGGGAAGTTTCTACGTCATTGAAGCAACATTAGTTTCTTGAGTAAAGTGATTCACCCATATCTCATGGTTTGTAATGATTCTGAACAGGAGCTCATTTCCCTCTCACGTATACTACATCAAGTATTCAATGCTGTTTCCCATTCTGGCACTCTTGTTATCCGGCGTCAGGTTTCTTGATACTCATCTTTCAGACACTTTTCGGTTATTCAACACATCATAGAATGTGCGATAGCCCTGAACATGAGCAATACGCAGTGTGGATGTTAGGATGTCTACATTATACTCCTGTCAACTAACCTCATGTCCTGTACTCTAGTAATGCTTTCATATGTAGTCGTGGAGGGACACCTATTTCGACTTTCTTCATAAACACTCTGCCTTCCTTCACTGAATATTTCTTGAGTAACTATTTACATATTTTAATTATAAAATTCTTATTATTAATTATATTATAATAAATAATGATATCGAAAATTGCAATAATCTAAAAAATTTAATCTTTAAACATCAGTGGTATATATGCTGTACCAAAATTTTTTTTTGTCGCTCGCTTCGGCTGCGGTACAACGTCTGTACCAATCTATCTAGAGAAAGTTCTTCCCCCTTTCTTTTGAGCAGACCCTTTTACAACTTTCCCTGATCATTTTACGACTTTGCTTCTATTGTCCGTAATTGGGTGAGGATATTTTTCGCCTACGTTATCAGTTGTGTGCGAATTCCTTATCATTGGCGAACTGTAGGAAAAACCAAATTCGAAAAAATACTTTTTTTGATGACTTTACGCTATTTATGAACGAAAGATTTTTCTTTTCTCTTGTTTTTTCTTCGAATTTTTAGAATGAATCTAAAATTTCCCATAGAAAGACAGATTGAGAATTTGATGAAAGATTTAGATGAAGAAAATTTTGTAGATAGACTCCCCAAAAGAATTTGATGGTGACTTTGCTGAATAGGAAAAAGAAAAATTAACCACTTCCAAGCAAAAAAATGTTGCATATTACCACAAGAACATGGGATATGTTGATTTAGGAGACCGCAGGGCATCCACCTACACTTTTGCTAGACGAACTAGGAAATTGATAAAAAATTATTCTTTAGCCTCATCGATATTGTTGTGTTTCTGATATTTAAGTAGTGCTAAATTAAGTTAAAAACTCAGTTTAAAAGAATTTATAATGAATTTAATAACATCTCTGATAGGAAAAATAAATCATAAAAATGCAGAGCCTTCAGAAATAAAAAAAATGAAGACAATTGATAATAAATTTTCTCATTGATCAATTGACGAAAAGAAAAGAAGAAAGTACACATACTGTGCGAAAAAAATATACAAAAAAGAACAACTATTATCTGTAAAGCATGCAATTTGGCTCTTTGTATAGTCCAGAACTATTTCCAGGAATAACAAAAAATTTATTTAAAATCCCTTAACACATAAGCCAATAAAAAAACAAAAGACTAGAATAAAAAAGTTTAAACTGATAAATTTTTAATAAAAAGAAAAGGAAGAAATAAACAATAAAGGCTCTTTTAAGAGCTAAAAATTTTTAAAAGTAGAATTCACTTTACATTTTTAAATCAGACGTTTCAAAAGCATTGCTACAAGTACTTTTTAATTTAAGATATAAGTTTCTTTTAGAAAAAAATATTAAAAAAAAAAACAAATAATACTTTTTCTTTAAGGTTCAAGATTCATAGAAATATTTGATATAAAAAAAGTGTTACTTAATATTTTCATTGGAATGAATGAATTAATTGAAGGTTTTGCCTTAACAGGCTTAACAGCCGGTTTTCAACTGAACAGGACTCGAACTCACAACTCAACCACGGCTACGAATTTGCGACATCACTACTCGGTTACCGTGGCCCTTTTGTGATTAAATATTATCAAAAGTGAGATTTAAAAAATAATTTTTAACTTAACTGAACAGGTTTCAAAGTTACTGAGTAAATCTTAAGTACATTCTAAGTCTTCATTGTGGTGTGGTGTGGAAGTTCGGTGAATGGATGCTTTCCTCATTGCTTGACCGTCTTTCAAATTTTTGAAGTCCGTCACCAGTAACCTTCCTATTGCTTCAAAATGCGATGTTATTAAAATATCAAACCAAAATATTTAGAATACAGTGATTTTTTGATGCATCAAAAGGGTGTTGATTTGAAAAATAAAACGTTTAATAATAATGTTCTACATATTGTTCTTTAAGTTTTCCTTCTTTTATATATTTCATCGAATAATTTTGAAAACAGCAGGTATTATTTTTATCACATAGGTTCAATGTTGCAATTAAACATGTAAGTTGCAATAATTAGTCCACAGATAAAGTCTGCACACTAAGTCATGCGATTACACACCTATATATATATATATATATATATATAAGCAAGCACCGAATTAATTATTACGAGTGTATGATTGAACTATCGCATTCTCGAAGACTATAGTCATGAGATTACAAAAGCTATTAATTTAATATTGTATTAACATAATTTCTATTAGAAAATATCTTACTAATATGGTATAGCTGTCGCTTTCTTTGTTATTTGTTTTGTTTGAAAATGTTAATTTACGCAATACATGACTCTAAATTATGATAATTTTTTTTAATATTTAAAACTAAAAGATTATTTACTATTTATTGAGGAACATGAAAACATTTCACAAAAATAGAATAAATTTTTTAAAATTCTAAAATTATTTGAACAGATAAATAATTATTACATAATGCCTTATATTAGAATTTTTATATTTTTCTCAAGCTTAAAGGATATTAGCTTACATTGCTCCACATCCTTCATGAATGTATCTCATACTAAAACAATGAATAAAATAAAATCTTATTTCAGAATAAGTCATTTTTAGCAATTTTCCTAAACTAAAATATTAAGAATGGAGCAAATAAAAGTAATATATTTAATTATTTTTACTACTACATGAATTCTAGTCAGCATACTAATCATATATATATTCTACTTTCTTAGTACTTTCTGAAATGTTGTGCATCAAACTATAGAAAAAATATTTTTTCACTTTGGCATTTACTTAAAAATTGACATGTGTACATGTTAAAAAATTGACAATATTCGTAAAATCAAAATATACGTTTAAAAGTTTGTAAGTCACTTTATTAAAAATGGGAACCAGGAATTCAGAAACAATTATTGTGATATGATATGGCGCCAAATATCAGGATCTTTCTTACTCTTCAATGATTACTGACTAAAAATCAGCAACCCTTACTATCTCTTCTTTGTAACGAGAAAACTAACCATGCCACTTGTGGCAAACTTGAACTTCCCGATGGGGGAAAGAACATTTTTCCTCCCTCCTAAAACCTACGAGTGGAAATAATTTTTTGACTTAGAATCAGCCAAATTCTATAGGTTAATCATAGGAAGTTTATCATTAGTGTCATTAAAGCTCTTTACCCTAAATATTTTATTAATAAACACTTAAAATGAATTAAGAAAAATAAAAAAAATTATATATATATATATATATATATATATATATATATATATATATATATATATATATATATATATATATACATATAAGTACATGGATATAAGTATGTGTATTTATATGTATACATATGTCTGTATATATATATATGTAACATTTTGCTATTTCTGTGATAGTTTCTTCTCAATTATTTGTTAAATATTTTAGTTTTGTTAAAAAAATAATTTAATTTTAATTTTGGCCAACAGTGGGAGATACAAATTTTTAGAACAATTTCTTTTACGATTTTAAATGTACTGTTTTTACTGTTTAAAAAAATTCTATTTATTGCCTAAATTATGAAATTTATAAAGTTTACTAGCTTTAATTTTTTTTAATAATTAAAAAAAATTTGGATAGGTATTTTTTGGAAATTAGATTTATTTTTGTACATTAAAATATCAAACAATAGACATCGTTTTTTCCATGTTTATCGCACCACATTAATAATAATTTTAATTTAATTTAATTTGAGCTTAGCGATATATAGTAAGAGATAAAAGTTATAATTCCTTAGATTTTAAAATAATTTTAGTGTATATTAATGGTTTAGAATATATTTAAGTTTATTCTTAATTACTATGGTTTTGATGTATTTGCTTATTTTTTATAGTTTGAAATTCCAATTGTTCCTGAAATTTTGAATGTTCTTGGGTGTGAAATTTTAATTGATTATTTAAGGCTACACAGTACCCTAAAAATGACAAATTTATCGAAAAAAATTTTTTTGCATTTTCCTGTAGCCCATACATTTGGGAATCTTGGCCCCAAATTTTAGATCTATTAACCAATTAGTTTTTAAGATATTTGAAGTTTTCTGAGCATTGTCAGTCACTATTTTTGACAGCTGAGGGGGGCGTGGTTAGTTTCGGTTTCATTTTAAAGCATTTTTCCATTCTTAAATTTAATTAATTACTGATATTTTTTAAATAATATCGATAGTTGCAGAGAAGTAGATATTAACTTCAACTTTCACTACTAAAATCATTTATGTTTGTTTATATTTTGAGTTCTTGATGTGCTTATAGTTACTTAGCCAAAATTGATAAGAAAAGGTATTTCTCAAGACCAATATTTATTCTGCATATAATTTTTATAATTTAAAAGCTTTTTTAAATTGTTTAAGTTAAGTTTCTTCTGTTGAGAAAATTCCACGGACAAAACTTTCATAGCTTGAGAAGAGAAGCAACATTTCTAAGAGATGGAGTACTGCTAAAAATGACAATTCTAAATAACTACACAACTTCAGAAAACAAATGTTTTGAATACGAGTGCTGCAGATAAAAGTATGTTTCAAATTACATTATAGTGGATACTGAATGTTTGTTTACAGATAATTTAAGCAATATTTGTCATATTGCATCTTTAAAACTTTGCTATGGTCAAAGAAATAGATTTGCATATAAAGTGAATGTTGTATGTGTTAATTGTGACCAAACCTAGAGTGAAACATGTTCATAACAATTAATTGATGCTATATTACATCAAATATCAAATGTTAGCAAGCATCAATTTTTTAATGTTCCATTTGATGTAAATATGAGATTAGTGCAAGGTATGTTAAGTTTGTGACTTGGCTACTCATCGTTGGAAAAATTCTGCATGCATATGAATTGAAATATAATGTTTAGTAAAACTTTTAAAAGACATTATGAGCCAAAAGTTCAGATTGGACATCTTGTTGGGTCAAATCAGCCGTTGCTTTATATTCGTAAAGATGTCATTGAGGCGTAGGGCTCAAGGAATGATAAAGATATAGTCGGTATTGGAATGTCATATGATGGAAGCTGGTTGACAAGAGAACATACGTCAACGTCAAATATCGGAATAGGATATGTTATCGACTTGCTGACTGGCTTTGTGATAGACTACGAAGTAATGTCAAAGCGGCGTGGAGAATGTGAACAGACTAAATTTGAGCTTGGAGAAGAAAGTGCTGAATTTCGTATTTGGTACAAAGGACAACAAAATGTTTGTAGTACAACACATGTCGGATCATCTAGTGCAATGGAAGTAAATGCAGCTTTGAAATTATGGGAAAGATCTGAGAGTATTAGTTTCCGGGACACAATCTTGCTCTTTGACTCTTGGTGTTTTTACCAGTTATCATTAGCACGTGGAAAAAAATCAGGTATTCACAAAGATTGGGTAAAAATAACAATCAACGAAGAATATTTGCCCAAAATCTTGCCTATTTATCAGCGATTAGCACCAACTGAATTATTAAGCACATGTGTCAGAGGTTTGACACATAATTCTAATGAAGCATTACATTCGATGATATGGGACAAATATTCCAAAGAAAATACAGCTTCTAGGAGTCGTGTTGATTGCCATGTCGAGTGCAATACCTGAATTTATTGTTGGAACATTAAAAGCTCTAAAAACATTTCAGGATGCTAATTGAATTTGTAACAAGTTTGTCATCAGAACATTTAGTGTACTTTATTCATTGTAGGAGAACCTATTTCAGAAAGAAAAGGAAATCTGCAAATTTTAAAGTTGCGCAGAAAAAAATAAAATTTGCTAAATTGCGTCGATTTAAAATTCAGAAAAAGTTAGGTGCTATGTACAAACCTGGTAGTTTTTAACTTTTTTTAAACTTTTATTTATATCATTATTATTTTTTATAAGTGTATTGTGTTTTAAAACTTTTGTGAAATTATTATGTTAACTTTAAGCTGAATAATCTGTCGTCGTAACAAATGCTATATCGATATTTTGCAATAACATATTTTGAATAAATAAAAATATTTGCCATAATATTTAATTAAAGTAGTGTTTTCATATATTATATAAGTAGTTAAATAATATATTAAAAATTTAGATCTTTGCAAGCATTATTAGTTTTTGTTTTATGCCTTTAAAAACTTTAAATGCATTTTTCTCAGACTTTTATTTTTGAAGATGTAAGTGTTTTCTAATCCCTAAGGCTTTTTTTCTGTTCAAGATAGAGTCTTGAAATTTTTTATACATACTGAGATATATGTGTTCTATAAAAGTTAGTATGGATTTAGGTCTGGGGTCCCTAGTTATTTTTTTAAAAAATGTTAAAGTTAATATTTTAAAAATTTTCCTGTTTTTTCCAGGTTTAGCTAGAAAAATAATTATTAAAAATCAACAAGGGAACAGATTTTTAAATCCATACTAACTTTTGTTTGCAATAATGTATGAAATATAAATCACTCAAAATAATTAAAAAATTTCAAAAATTGTGTATTTTATAAGGGTTTAAAAAAACTTCAAAATTTTTAAATTTTTTTAAATTTTAAAATAAGGACTAGTTAAATTGACTTTTTATTTTCAGAATCAGTTTAATAATATAGTATGAAAACAATACATAAGTTACTTTTAATATTACTGTCTCCAAAAAAATTTTTTGAAAGAGAGTACCGTGTAGCCTTAATTACCGAAGTATAATAGTTGTATCGTGCGCGGCAATATCGATTTTAACACACATTTCCCATTTTAGAGTATGGGATGGTTTTTTTATATAACTCTGTCTCAATTTTTGTTTTTCATTATTTATTTTCTTTTCTTTTGAGATATGTTTTTTTTTTTTTGGATAATTTTGTATTTAACAAGTTTTAATTTTTAATTAAGAGTTTTCATACGTTTTTATTAAAATGATTAGTTAGAATTTGCATTTAGTAAACCTTAGATTTTTTCGTTATAATAATCTGTATAGTTTTAATTTAGAATAATATTGTTTAATTTTGTAATTATTTTAGTAAGTTAAAGTATTTTTCAATTAATTCTGTAATATTCCTATTCATAATCATTTGTAACAAAAGCTGACTTATTCAACTCGAGAATACTCTTTAAGAAAAAAGCATTATATATAGTTATACCTTTTCATAACATATTTTGCACAATAACAATAAATTCACAATTGATAGCTCTAAATTTTATTTAAAATATTCAAATCTTTTCTATTTTCATAAATAAAAGTTATTTTTCTTGCACTAAATTTAATTCTTTTTTACACAAAACAGTTATGTAACACTTGTTATTAATTTATTTTTTTTATTTCACAACTATTATATTTAAATTTATTCAATTTATATGAAACTACACTCTAAATAATAAATTAATTCATACATACTATTTTTAAAATGTAAGATCCATAAGAACATAGAACAAAATAGGGACATTTTTGTCATTTTTTTTACCTTTTACTCGTTTCAGACATCTAGATTCGAAACTAAGTATTGTTTGTTTTTACTTGATACTTACGTATAAGTAATATTTATGTCAGACTGTGAATATAGATTAAGCTGAGTGTAAGGAGAAAATAATCTCGCCCCAAGAGCTTGTGGATTACTTTTTGCCACTATGAGAAAACTCTCTTTTTCCTAATACGGTTTCGCAAGTAGCTGAGAAGGATAACACTCATCTTTTCAAGAAAAGCCTTTCTCGTAAGATTTCCCATTTGTACTTGACGCAGAATAACCCCACTTGGAAGCATACCGTCTCTCTCTGTGTCGTAAGCTCATTCTGAAAAGGAAATCCTGAATCTTAAAATTTGAATAAAAGATAAAATATGTATACTTCTTATTTCTGCAAGAAGTTCTGTCTACGTCTCGTATTTATTCCCTTAAACTTTTGTGTTGGATTAAAATATTAAACTAATGGGAAAAGGTTTCTTGTAGAACAACTATTATTCTCTTGAATTTAACACAAAACAACGAATAAAGGCATTTATCCAGTCATTTATTAATACTTTTTATTTTAGGTTTCATTAATATTACAGTTATGAATTTATCCGCGTGATCTTTTTTTGTAGTTTCAATTTAAAGTTGTGTATAGCTAGAGCTTAACGAATATGAGTTAGCATATTTCATATTACTATTTCAGTTACCAGTAAACATTAATTTAAACTATTTTGTGTGACTTCGAATAAGTACATTGTAAGATAGTGGTTTTGTTGGCTTATGAAATGTTAAAAAATAAGAAATTATTCTTATTTGTTAAGTGAAATTCTTAAAATTTAAAATAACAAATTAGTTTACTAATTATTGTTTTTACTCGTGTTTTATCATTGCATACATTTTTCTACATTTCATTTAACGGTTTTAATATATCTTTGCTTAATTAATTTCAGTTTACGTTTAAACTAATCAATGAAATATAAATAACAGTATAATTGGGGTCCATTTTACATGATGGAATAAATTATCTGAGAAAAGGTTTTTTTTAATTCATTAAACTTGTTCAATTATTCTGATTATAATTTTAAATAAACTATTTTTTTCTGAAAAGTTATTGTTAATATTTGTGTCATACATAATAAAATTTTACTATTTAGTATCTACTACAAAGTTAAACAAAACTGAAATAACATTTGCTCCTTTCGCCCACTACGCTTTGTTGAAAAATGATGGATATTTTGAATAACTACTTTTCAAATTTCTTTAAAAAATAGTAATCAGAATTAAATCAAAGTAATATAAAAACATTTATTTTGCATAACTTATAGATTCTATATAAAGATTTTGAAATTTCTATTGATAAGAAATTTCAAGAATATTTTCAAGTTAATTTTATAAATTTATCAAACATCGTTTTTAATATTTTGAAATGGGCTTACATGATTTTTGCATGAGTTAAATAAAAAAAAAATTAAAGCTTAGATGTTCAAGTTAAAATTTAAGTCATTAGAAGAGTATTCATTGTGGGAAAAAGAGTTGTCCGAATAATAATGTGTGTGTGTGTGTTATTCTATTATACTACAATATATCAGCATATTTTATTAGTCTGAATAAGCTATCGTTCTTTTAAATATTCCACATTATCATCCAATACTGTTATATTTAATTTGATAATTTCTAATTTTATAATAATATATAAGTGTATTAAAAAATAATTCACATATTTTTATTCGGAAAATGGATACCGAATGTAAAGTTATTGATTAAGAAACTGTGTTTCTTAATTACTATCTCAGTGTACGTTTCTGTGTACGTATAGTAATTTTTTTTACATTAGATCTTATTTAGTTCTTTTTCTAGTTCTTGTTTATCCGAAATATTTCTGTTTCGGAAATTAACATTTTCAGTGAAGCTCAGACACTAAATTTAAAACATTTTATGACCTAAATAACTAATTATTTTTAATTTCATTTTGATTAAATGAAATTTATATCTTCGTGCCATTCAGTGTGAAAATAACTGTGAGATTGAGGTGGTGAATTTCATAAGATTCCCGGTATGTATGCTTATTTGGAGTGGTTTCAAGAGACGAATACAAAAAGGTTTTGGAATCGAATGTATGTTATAAATGACATCCTTTGCAATAGATTTTGAGAGACAGATAATGTAAAATACAGATACAAAAACGTAGTAGAAAATGAAGGGATATTTTTCTGTAAATATTGAGGTTGAATTGACTGTCGTACAAATTTTCAAAAGATCACTGTTTTAAGGGATTGAAGGAAACAAACAATTTAAATTTAAATTTTATACACAAGAATCATTTTACCAAAAGGAAATGAAATAATTTTATTTAATTATTTGTTATCATACGAGTTAGTTTTTTGTGAAGGTAATGTATTCGTATCTATTTTCATTTGTTATATGTATAAATTTATAGTGTAATACAGGCCTGTGCAGCCCAACAGATTTCGTGGGCCACTTTATATATATATATATATATATATATATATATATATATATATATA
>BMAW01115986.1:0-22993 GCA_019974015.1 Nephila pilipes | reverse complement strand
TTGAGCGTGATATCGGTGAATGAAAAATTCTGAATAACACCTTAGATTTCGCTGAGTATGCCGAGTGGTACGCGTTGTGTTTGCCAATATCCAGCTTCTGCGTGATAAATGAGCCCCCTCGAAGCACACATTGGGGGGGGACATTGTATAGGTTCACAGCTATAAGTTGAAAGAGCCAAAGATTTATTTTTCTATTCACCTGAGTTATGCCTCTCTCTTTTTTGAAGGGATGTGCGTATGAACCTAAAGTTTCTTTTCAGTATTAAAAGCGCTTAAGATTAACTATAAACTTTATTTATTTTTATAAGGAAAAAATAATAATAAAAAAAATAACAAGGAATAAATTATAGTGAATAGAAACGTAAAAACAAGAAAAATGAGAGAGTGTTCAATCATTTATCAGAATAGCACTCAGAAATGTTGCCAAATATTTTCAAGATATTCAATTTATAAAAGCAATCAATATAATGATTATTTTAACAGCTTACATAAATACATTTAATCACTATAAATGTTTAATAAAACAAAATTGAATATTATTTTATCATGTCAAATCTGAACTAACTGTATACTTAAATTTTATTTCTACTATATGACATATTGATTGAACTATGTATTCTATTAATCATAATTGTTCCTTGAAATCTACTGTATTATATGGGTAACTCCCCATTTTTTCAGAAATTCAAGCAGTAATGAAGTATAAATTGAGAATGTGGATCTTTTCAGTCATATTTAATTAAAAAAAATTCCCCACCTCTAAAAAAATTGTTCAATAAATTTTTATAGTTCACTTCGTTTTAGTTTGTATAGTTAATTTGAAAAATATATATTATCATAATATGTTGATAAAATTAATTCCGGACGGTAAAGGAACGCGTCTTCTTCCAGAGCTTGGCGCCTAAGAAATATCATCGTCTGAAGTATGTACACAGAAGCACTACAGCAACATTAAACATCTCTTCAATTAAGACGGCAGCTCCTATTGGAACGCCGTTTATTTGACGAATTCCCTGTTAGGCAAAAGTGTTCAATTGAAATGCTATAAAGTATGAAATAGTATATTAAAAAAATTTAATAACATTGTGGTGTCATTCTCGTAGTATATTTTTATTTTTTGGATTATGTATCTTCATAAATGCGAAAATATACAATATATTTATGCAGGGAGTATTAAATGTTTCAGTGATGTAGGTAAATTGTAAGAACACTCAATTCAATTGTTACGAATGTATTTGAATATGTGTACTGAATCAATAACAAAAAATAAAGGATTAGAAGGAAGATTGGAGAGGGGGTTGACAGCTCAAGTGTCTTCCTCGTCACTTGACCGAGGTTTAAAACAGCGAGATCCATCGCTCAAAACCCGCGTGTTGCTCCTACGTTCGATGTTAATAAGCCCAAAATCAATCAAAGTATTTAATGAATTAAAGATTATTAATTTCTTATTTACATCAATAATATTTGCTTATTCTTTGGAAACAGGCATCAATAAAAAAAAAAGTATTTGTTTAAAATTTTAAACGAATTTTCTCTGGTACTGTGGTCTTACTCAAAAAGTGCTGTTCGTAGCATAAGGAAAGAAATATTTTTATATTTTAATATAAAAAGAAATCTTAAAAGTTAAAGACAAAACAAAAGGTAAAAGTTTCAAACCTGAAATAGACGCAAGCCCCCCCCCCCTTTACTGTCCGGAATTGGTTTTTTTAATAAATATATTATGATAATAATATATATTTTTCAAATTTAACTATTAAGGCAATAAAACGAAAAGAAGTGAACTATAAAAATTTATATTGAACAATTTTTTTTAGGGGTGGGGGAGAGAGAGCTTTTTTTTTTAATTAAATATGACTGAAAAAGATCCACATTTCCCCCCCAATTGCTTATACTTCATTACTGCTTGAATTTCTGAAAAAATGGGGAGTTACCCATAAGGTTTAAGTAAGTTTAATTTCAAGGAACAATTATGATTAATAGAATACATAGTTCAATTGCAATATGTCTATATAGTAGAAATAAAATTTAAGTATACAGTTAGTTCAGATTTGACATGATAAAATAATATTCAAATTTTGTTTTACAACATTTATAGTGATTAAATGTATTTATGTAAGCTGTTAAATAATAATCATTATATTGATTGCTTTTATAAATTGAATATCTTGAAAATATTTGGCAACATTTCTGAGTGCTATCTCTGATAAATGATTGAACACTCTCCTCATTCTTTTTCTTGTTTTACGTTTCTATTCACTATAATTTATTCCTTGTTATTTTTTTTTTATTATTATTTTTCCTTATAAAAATAAATAAAGTTTACATATTTAATCTTAAGCGCTTTTAATACTAGCAGAAAAGAAACTTTAGGTTCATACGCACACATCCCCTTCAAAAAAAGAGAGAGGCATAACTCAGGTAATAGAAAAAATAAATCTTTGGCTCTTTCAACTTTATAGCTGTGAAACTCCATAATGTCCCCCCGCCCAATAGTACTTCGAGGGGGGCTCATTTATCGCAGAAGCTGGATATTCCGGCAAACACAACGCGCCAAATACCTCGGCATACTCAGCGAAATCTAAGGGTGTTATTCAGAATTTTTTCATTCACCGATATCACGCTCAAGGCGCCTGTGGTTTAACTCTCAATAACATTTATGTTACTAGTAAAATTACTTTTTTATTCAAAAAATCTCTCATGATTGACTACAGCAACTTAGGACATCATACTCAACACCTTCGATGCCACTTCTCCTCTGCTGATTTCAATTTCAGAATACAAATAAAAATTATTCGCGACAGTAACGCCATCTATGAGCGTGAATATATAACATACTCCCCACCTTGAAACCCCAGGGTTTCAAGAAATTACATAAGTTCACTAACAAACAGTATTACAACCTTTACACAAGTTAGTAAAAACACAAGATACACAATAATCGATACATATATGTAAGAAACAATAATACAAAACTCATATTTACAAAATTAAAGATTACACATTAATTATGTTCCATAGGCAATACACAAATTTTTGAAATGGCTCTTTTACAAGTACTAGACTGCGTTTTAATTTTAACAACACGAATTTTTTTATCATCTCCAAAATAAATTTTAATTATCCTGCCCATAGCCCATTTATAACAAGGCAAATTATCTTCTATTAATAAAACTAAATCTCCTAATTTTACACTATTTTTCTCGAACATCCATTTGGATCTCTGTTGTAATTGACTGAGATAGTGACGATGCCAAAATTTCCACATACATTGCACAAGTCTAGTAATTTTTTGCCATTTTTTGAGATGACTCTCCTTAAAGTTTGTCAAATTAGGCTCAGTTAAAGAGGTTAATGACCTGTTTACCAAGAAGTGTGCAGGAGTAAGAACTTCAAAATCGTCCTCGCTAGCTGACAAAGGACAAAGAGGACGAGAATTTAAAATTCCCTCTATTTGAACAATTACCGTTAAGAACTCTTCGTAAGTTAAGTTTATTCCCTTAACAACTCTTTTTAGATGATATTTAAACGACTTTATAGCTGCTTCCCAAAGGCCACCAAAGTGTGGGGATCTTGGTGGAATAAACCTCCACTCAATACCTTCTGCAGCTAAATAGCCTGCCAGCTTTTCATCTGGTTTTTTAACCATTTCATGAAGCCTTTTAATTTCTTTATTAGCTTTTACAAAATTCCGTCCATTATCTGAAAACAACCTTGCACACTTACCTCTTCGAGCCATGAATCTCTTTAGAGCTGCAATAAATGAATTTGAAGACAAATCAGAAACGATCTCAATGTGCACAGCCTTAAAACAAAAGCACACAAAAATACAAATATAAACTTTCTGTAAAGCACCTTTACGCTGAGCTTTACTCTTAATATGGAGAAACTCTTTCCTTGGGCAAATTGCCCATGATTTGAGTCGATACAGTTGGTTGGACTTTGAAACAAATGATACATTGATGAACAATTTTTCTACAACTATTATGTCCATTTAGAGGCCAGAATTTTTCTCTAACAAGATAGAGTAACGAAGAAGCACCAATATGTAAATATTTTTTATGAAAATGTTCTATTATAATTAGAGTTAACTTGTGACCCTTTGGCAAAATTATTTGATGCTTTTTATTAAAACTCAAATTACTATTACCTAACCGTCCTCCGACTCTTAACAATCCCTTAGAATCCAAGAAAGGATTCAAAGTTTTTAATTTACTACCTGGAGGCACACAGTGTTGGTTTTGGAGACTATTAATATCCTTAGTAAAGGTCTGTGTTTGGACACCTTTAATTAAGAATGCCTCTGCTGCATTCAACTCCTTTGCATTCAGTGGACCTGTTGTCTTCACTGCGCCCTTTAAGTTCTTGACAAACCTGAAAACATAACTTAAAACACGAATGATGTTAATGTAATTGTTACTTATTTCAAAAAGACACTCTAAAAAACTAGGAGTAGTACAAAGAGAAAGGTGAATCATAGAATCCTTATTTAGTTCTGAGTTCTTTTCAGTTCCTTTAACCTCTAGAAGATATTCATCATCTGAAACATCAGGATTGTCCTTGAAGTGTGGCCAGCTACTAGATAACAAGAAAGAAGGTCCATTCCACCAAATGTCTAACTGTTGGATCTTTGAAGGAAAAATACCTCGTGAGATGAAGTCTGCGGGATTCTCAGCAGTTTTAACATAATGCCAATGAAAATCCTTTGTATTCTCTTGAATTTTGGTGACACGATTAGCTACAAATACCTTCAGAGAGCTGGGTGGAGTTTTAATCCAAGCCAACACCACGGTAGAGTCTGAGTACAAATGTATTTCATGAAATTCAAGTCGTAATGATGATATAACCTTTACGATAAGTTTTGAAAGTAATTCAGCAGCACAAAGTTCTAAACGTGGAATACTTATTTCCTTGATGGGAGCCACTCGAGATTTGCTGCACAAGAGTGACACTTTAATGTCACCATAACTTGATACAGATCTAATGTAGACGGCACAACCATATGCATCTTTCGAAGCATCTCCGAAGCCTATAAGGTCAACTTTCAGTGCCTTAGAAGTTAAAACATGTCGTTCTACAGTTAAATCTTTTAATTGACTCAATTCAGAACTGAATTTTTCCCACTCTCTACTTAAGTGTAAAGGAACTTCATCGTCCCAATCAATTTTTAAAATCCATAATTTCTGCAAGAAAATCTTGGCTGTAATTATCAAAGGTCCTAAGAGACCTAATGGGTCAAACAATCTGGAAATATCAGATAGCATTGTTCGCTTTGTTGCTGGACTCACAATTTTTTGAACACTAAAACAAAATGTGTCCTTTTTAGGATCAAACTGTAATCCTAAGGTTTTTAATGTTGTTGAGTTGGGATTATCAAAATTGTATTCTCGGTCCGACGTTGGAACATTGTGTAACAGACTAGGATTATTTGAACTCCACTTATGAAGCTCCATGCCCGCTGATTTTAACTACAGTATTAACTGGTCTTGTAGTTCAATGGCAGAAGATAAATCCTCGGTACCACTTAGAATATCGTCGACGTAAAAGTCTTTACCAGCAGCGGCAGCTAAAGGATACCTGTTTTGTTCATCCCAACATAATTGTTGAAGTACTCTTGTTGCCAAGTAAGGAGCGCACTTGGTTCCGTAGGTAACAGTGAGCAACTTAAATACGCGTAATTTCTCTTCCTTTAAACTTTTCCAAAAAATACATTGTAAATCACACTGATCTGGATGTATCCAAATTTGACGATACATCTTTTTTATATCGGCAGTGAAAACTACAGAATGTTTTCGAAACCGCAACAAAATAGCGAACAAATCATCTTGGACAACCGATCCTGAATATAAATTATCATTAAGTGATTGTCCAGATGACGTTGCCTCTGATGCGTTAAAAACCACGCGTAATTTGGTGGTACTACTCTCTGGCCTAAAAACACCATGATGAGGCATGAAATATTTTGGAGTTTCAGAAGTTGCCTGCATATGCCCCAAATTCTCATACTCTGTTAAAAATTCCCGGTAGAGTTGCAAATACTCAGGATCTCCTTCCAAACGTTTCCAAAGAGAATTAAATCTTTTAATTGCTATGTGTTTTGACTCGCCTAAACATGGGGGCTCTATCTTAAACGGCATTTTAACTACATAGGTTCCATTGTCCCTTCTGAAATGTGTCTTCATAAAGTGATCCTCACAAATTAAACTCTCCTCATCTGGTAATTTTTCCCCTTCAACTTCCTCAATTTCCCAAAATTTCCTTAAATTTGTATCCAAATCCTCTATTATTAATCCACAATGAAAAGTAGTTTTGTTCTCGATTGGAACACTTCCGGTAGCAACATACCCAAACACTGTATTTTGAAAAGCAATTTCTGAATCCGGAAACCTAATTTGACCCGTTCTCAAAAGTTCGTAAAATATTTGGGCTCCTAATAAAATATCCACCTCTCCAGGTTTATTGAAACTCACATCTGCTAATTTGAAATTACCTAATTCTAGCGTATTAATGTCAAATTGCCTGGAGGGTAAATGATCTGTTATTTCCGGTACTACTAATAACTCAATTTCTTTTTCAAAACTTCCACTACCATTCGAGATTTTTGTTTTTACAATCCTATTAACAACAGAAGAAGACTGATTTAATCCGGAGACCACAATGCTTCGTTTTTGTTTTTTCAAATTCAATTTATCGGCTAAACGTTTCGAAACGAAATGACTCATACTTCCAACATCTAGTAATGCACGTGCGCTCGTAAATATTCCTAAACTATTTTGAATCATGACCTTCGCAGTACTTAATAAAACCATCTTATTTGCATTTATACTTGTTGCAGTGAATGAATGTGTAGTGCTCGCAGGTGGCACATTCGATGGAGAATTAATACTGGGATCGGGATTTTCTATTCGCGGAACAAATACATTTGACCTTGGATTTAATGCTATGCTTTCATTTTCCGAACGAGCTTCGGTTGCATTTTCTTTTATATGCAAAAGTGTGTTATGCCTTCTTTTGCAAATATAACAGTTAGATTTTGAATAACAATTAGCCACTTTGTGATGATTTAAGCAATTAAAACATAACTGCTTATTTTTAACAACCCCAATTCTCTCTTTAACAAGCATATTTTTGAATACAGGGCATACATTAAGAGAATGATTTTCATTAGATTTACAGACTACACATTTTGGAGTTTTAACCTCCGATACAAAAACCTTTTGTGGACTGTATTCTTTACGATATTTTTGCGACTGAATTACGACTTGCGGCTTTGAGAACACATTACTATCGTTTTTGAATTTTGACGATGCATAAATATCGCAATGCCTAGCCAAATCTGGTGGCACATACCAAGATTCTCCTTGTTTCACGCCAATATGAATTTGTAATTCACGATCTAATGAATCAAATATTTTTTCGGAAACCATAAGTTCACAAACTCTCTTGAAATCATTTACCTTTCTTAATTGACAATAGTAATCAAATGCTGCACTAAGTCGCGAGGCAAATTGGATATAACTTTCGTTTGGGCGTTTTTTCGCTTTACGGAAATTATTTAAAACTTCTTGTGGTGTGGATTGAAATTCTTTTAATACTAATTCTTTTAATTTGTCATACATACACAATTCATCCTCACTTAAATATATCGTTAAATTGGTAGCCCTTTCCCCCAAGATATTTAATAGAATTTCTGACTTAAATTGTTCTGGGACATTTTTGGTTTTGAAAGCTCTTTCAAGCGATTGGAAAAATAAATTATACGATTCTGCACGTGTCGGAACTGGTATTGTTAAGGTTTTGACACTTTTTATCAAACATTCTAAACTGGAATTTAAATCGGAATCGCTACTTGTCACATTAACATTTTGGGTTACTTTTTGTAAATTCGCGAGCTCAAGTTGTCTTTCTAATTGCGCGAGTTTCAATCTTTCTAATTCTAGTTTTCGTGCTTCATTTTTCTCGTAATCTTTTTTCTTTTCAATTATTGATTCAACTACAGTTTTTACGACTTCAAGATTATTTTTATAAATATCGCTCTTTTCAATTAAATCTTTAATAGTTAGTACTTTGGCACTTACTGGAACACTGATTTCTAATTCTTCGGCAACTTCGATTAATTCACTCTTTTTAAGTTTTGAAAGCATTTTGATTGAAAGGAGAACTCTAAATATATACAACTCATACAATGAAACTAATACACCATTTTGGAAAACATACTAAAATAAACAAAAAGTGTACTCACAGTTACCCAAAACGGAACGGACCCAATTGTAATCCAATGAAAACAAAACTATAATCCAGTAAAGTTGAAACTATTTTCCATTAAACAGTCACATAACTACACCATTATTCAATGTTCAATACGAAACTTTCCAATAAACGAACAATCCATCTTTTTGCTGTTCTGCAGGTCGGCGGACCACTTATGTGGTTTAACTCTCAATAACATTTATGTTACTAGTAAAATTACTTTTTTATTCAAAAAATCTCTCATGATTGACTACAGCAACTTAGGACATCATACTCAACACCTGCGATGCCACTTCTCCTCTGCTGATTTCAATTTCAGAATACAAATAAAAATTATTCGCGACAGTAACGCCATCTATGAGCGTGAATATATAACAGCGCCCATAGAAATATCATCGTCTGAAGTATGTACACAGAAGCACTACAGTAACATTAAACATCTCTTTAATTAAGACGGCTGCTCCTATGGGAACACCGTTAATTTGACGAATTCACGGATAGATAAAAGTATTCAATTAAAAACGCTGGGAACGCTGGGAAGTATTTCGAGCACATAGGCCGCGGAGCGGCCCTTAAGCTCGGGTCGGTATTATTATAGCAAGACTTGGCTTAAAAGTTGAAGATTAAAACATTCTGCTTGATGGGATCAGTAGCTGTGCTCTGAATGGTTGTCTCTGATGTCTGGTAAGATTAGCAGTTTGGACGTACAGGTTTCGGTCAGGGGTGGCGCTGATATCTTGGTTTCCTATTGGTTGCTGTGGTATGGAGGGGAGCTTTCCTATTGGCTGCCCTTGGCTGATGTATTTGAATTAAGGGTGTGTTTATGTTGTGGGGCGTATACGGCTTGTGAATGAAGTTATTAAGTTACGAGTGTATAATTTTTTTTTTTTGTTTAAATTAAATTATAGAGAATATAATATGTGAGAAAATTAAGGAGGGTTGTAAGAATCAAGAAGTACTATTCTGGGTCGTTTAATGTTTTCTCTTGGGGTGTAATTTTCAAGATTAATCATGTTGATGTTATTGGTGAGGTTTAGAGTGGAGAAAAATTTTTTGGCAGTTTTTTGGATATGTTTTCTAAAAGTGGGGATTTTAGTAGCTTTTAGGATTTCATTATTTCTGATGTACCATCTAGATTTAGTAATTAATCGGAGAGTTGAGCTTTGTGTTTTTTCGAGTAGATTAATATTACTTTTTGCCGCATACGCCCAAATTGGACATGCATAAGTGATAATTGGTCTGAGAACGGCTGTGTACAGAAGCAATTTGTTTTTAGTAGTCATTTTAGAATCCCGGCAGATTAGGGGGAAAATACTGCATTTTGCTTTCCGGAATTTTTCACGCGAGTAGTTAATGTGTGGTTTCCATGTAAGTTTTTTGTCTAGTATTACTCCGAGGTATTTTGTTTGTTGAGACCACGGTATTTGTGTATTGTAGAAGGTTGGGGGTGCGGTGTTAATAATTCTTTTTCTGGAAAATAAGATTGCTGCCGATTTCTCGACATTAATCTTGATTTTCCAGTCATTATAATAGTTTTCAAGTATTTTTAGGTGTTTGTTAAGTGCGAATGTTACTGTTTTTGTGTTTTTGTATTTCGCCAGTATGGCTGTGTCATCGGCATACATGTTTAAAATGGTTAAGGTATATTGTGGTATGTCGTTTAAGTATAAGTTGTATAAAATTGGGCCGATAAGAGATCCTTGAACTACTCCATATTTTGTGAAGTGAGTTTGTGAAAGTGTGTTATTGATTTTAACTTGAAAGTTTCTGTTTGTGAGATATGAAAAAATTAATTTTATAAGTGGTGTAGGGAAGTTGTAGTTTATAAGTTTGTAGGTGAGACCTTCTATCCAGACGCGGTCGAAGGCTTTTTGAATGTCTAGAAAGACCGCGCCTGTTGATTTACGACGTTCAAGTCCGGATGAGATATGCTCTGTTAGTTTGATTAGAGGATGGGAGGTAGAGAGATTTTTTGTGAAGCCGTATTGGTTAGGGTTACGAATATCGGAAGCGTCAATGTGGTTGTTGATTCTTTTCAGGATGACAGATTCTGTAAGTTTGCTTAAGGAAGAGAGCAATGCTATTGGTCGATAGCTATCAGGTAGGCGGGGATTTTTCCCCGGTTTAAGGATAGGAAAGATTATTGAGGTTTTCCAGTTTTTAGGAAAGTGTTGTAGTTTAAGTATTATATTAATTAAATATGTTAGGAGGAAAATTAGTTTAGGTGGAAAGTTTTTGAGCATTTTATTTGTGATATTGTCTTTGCCAGGGGCTTTATTTATTGCAATGTTTTTAATGTAGGTAGTAATTTCATTTGGCCAAACAGTTTCAATGTGTGTGTGAGGTGGGGGGTTGTTAAAAAAGTTTTGTAGGGTAGTGTGTACTTTTTGATCAATTTCAGTTATGTAATTTGTAGGGCGTTTGTTTTCTGTGAAGTTGTGTGTGAGTGAGTGTGCTAGGAGGTTAGATTTTTCAATGTCTGATTCAGCAGTATTATTGTTGTTTATTAGTGGGGGAATGTGACTTCTTTTGCTTTTGAAGGATTTAGTAATTTTCCATATGGATTTGTCATGTATGTTAAGTGTTTGCAAGGTCTGAGTCCAGCTATTTTGAGTGAATTTATGTATTTCTTTTTTGATTTGGTTTTGAATTCTGTTAACTTGTGTTTTAATGTTGGGGTCAAGTGTTCTTTGAAATAATTTTTTGGTTTTGTTTCGTAGTTTAATGAGTTGTTTAATGTTGGGTGGTGTGTATCTTTCGTTTTTTGTTGTGATTGGTGTGGAGGCTTTTTGTTGTGCATTATTAATGCATTTTGTGAGGTCATTAATTTTTTGTTCAAGTTGTGTGCTATTGTTGATGTTAGAGTAGTTAATTATGTTTATGTTATTGTTAATTTCTTGTTGAAAGAGTTTCCAATTTGTCGTGATGGCTCTTTTGTTGATGTGATGTGTAAGGGTAAAATTAAATTCAAGAATTATTGGGTTATGGTCTGATGAAAGTTCTGGTATGGAGGTGATGGTGTGCTTGTAATTAAAATTTTTTATGAGAGCAAAATCTATGGTGGTGGCTGAGTTGTGACCGTATCTTGTGGGTGTGGGTGGGTATGCTAGTGTAATGTCGTGTTGATTAATATAATTATATAAGTTAACCCCTCTAGGTGTGTTAGTGTTTGCGTTCCATGTTTGGTGTTTCGCATTGAAATCACCTATAATGCCACAATTGTTATTTAAGTTAAAGATGGTGTCAAGATCTTGTGTGAAATTGGAGTAGTGTGATGACGGGGGTATGTATGTGGAGACGAGGGTGACAGCTGAATGGTTAGGTGGGGTGAGAATAACAATGGTTGCTTCTATGTGTTGGAGTGGTGGGGTAGTTAGGCGGTGATGTGCAAGGGAGTTTTTAATGTAAATCATGGTGCCTCCTGATGCAATTTCTCGCGTGTGCCTATCGTCTCTGTAGGCAGTGTAGTTTGGGAGGTGTACAGTGTTTCGTGGTCTCAGGTGTGTTTCTTGTATCATTATTAAGTCGGGGGAATGCTTCTGTACAAAATCTCGTAGCTCAACAATACGAGATTTTAAACCGTTCGCGTTCCATGAGCAAAGGCTTAAGCCGAAAAATTTGTATCTATTGTTCTGTGCAGCTATTGTTAATTGGTTTATAGAATTAGTCATCATTGTCCAACAGAGCTTCTATTAAAGCATAGGTTTTGTTTGTCTTGCCTTTTGCTGCTTTAATTTTGGAAATGTTCTTGAGAAGTCCTGGGAGTTGTTTGAATATTTCTGTTAGAGTTTGGAACATCTCTATGGCTTGAAATAAGTCAGGTGTTTCCTCTTCTTCTTCTATTTGTTGCTTTTTGTTCTTTTGTTGCATATGCTTGTTTACAAGGTTTATTGCTTTGGTTCTATTGTTTTTGTTTGAGCTGGTGGTAAGTTTTTCTTGTTGTGGTGGTGGGTTTGTTTCTGGTTCCTGTGGCGCCATCTGTTTTTTTGGATACGGCGTTAGCAAAAGTGAAGTTTTCTTTGATCAAGTTTTGTCCTTTGGCGATTATGTTTTGCTTTTTCGGAGGTTTTGGGAACTTTTCGCAGCCTCCATATGAGGCGAGGTGTCCCTGATGGTCGCAATTAATGCACTCGGGGTTTAATATTCTTTCTTTTATTGGGCAGTCTCTGGTGAGATGAGGTTCTGCACATTTCAGGCATCTTGGGTTTATGTGACAGTTTTCTGCCGAGTGGTGAAAAAAGTTACACCGATAACATTGTGTAACTTTACCGCTACCTCTGTAACCCTCAATTTTGATGTTCATGTAACACAGTTTGGAGATTTCAAATATTTTCTCGGCTTCTTGTGTTCTCGGTAGAGTAGCAAGATAGACCGGAAGCGGAAACTTGGTTCTCCTGTTTGTAAGTTGTACTACACGGATGGGGTTGAAACCTAATTCCAGTAGTTCTTGTTTAATATCTTCTGGATCTGTTTCCCGTGGAAGTCCTTTAATTACGGCCTTCACAGGTCTTTGTTGTACCGGGCGAATAACGTAGTATTCGTACTCGGCTCTGGTGGACAAGTATTGGACTAGGTTTCTATATTCGTCTGGGGTGTTTACATATAATTTGATATATTCCCCTGAGAGCTTTGTGCGAAGATCGGGGATAACAAAGTGTATGGCCTGAAGTTGGTGCTTGTAGTTGTTAATTTTTAACATTATTGGGGGAGGGAGTCGTTCCTTGGGTGGGAGGACGACCTCGTTTGTTTGTGTGTTATCTGATTCTTGGATTTTTAAATTTTGGAATTTGTTCTGGGTGGTTGTAATTCTAGTAGATTCGTTGATTGTTTGTCTTTTAGCTGTTTTTCGATTTGGGGGAGTGACGAAGCCGTCTTCGTCTTTCCTTTTTAAATTTAAGTTTTTAGTTGGTGTGGTAGGTAGAGTGGTGTGAATGTGACAGCCAGGGACAGAACAAGTAGGAAGTGATGAATACTCACCCTCCGCTGTTGTCAGATCATCCTGGGCCTTGGAGTGGAGTAGGAGATAGGAGCGGAACTGCTCGTCAGATTCGTCATGGTCAGGATTCCTTCGGTTGGACTGGATAAGCATATTTACTTCGTCTCGGTAGTGGACGAGTTTTCGAATCCGTCTTTGTAAGGCCTGTAGTGTCTCGCATGACTCCCGATTTACATCTCCAATAGGAGAATGAGAACGGGATGAAGATGGAGAAGATAAATCCATATTTAGTTCCATTGTTCCAGTTTCAGGTCGGTTAGGGTGAGAGTCGGGAAAATAGAATATCTTCGCCGAATAGCTCTGAAAAGAGCTGCTTCGATGTTATTTTGAGCTGATTTAGTTACAAGTACGGAGAGAGCCGGTTACACGAGCCAGTTGATCTAGTCAATCCAATAATCCTCTCAGAAGTTGAAACGATTTCATCAGAATAAAGCGAGTATAGAATACATTCAATTAAAATGATATAAAGTATGAAATAGTAAATTAAAAAATTTAATAACATAGTGGTGTCATTCTCGTAGTATATTTTTATTTTTAGAATTATGTATATTCATAAATGAGAGAATATACAATATATTTATGCAAGGAGTATTAAATGTTTCACTGATGTGGGTAAATTGTAGGAACACGAGTTTCACGATTATTTTATAATATATTCAAGTTTAAAATACAGAAAGAAAAAAAAAAATCCTGGGGAAGTACGAGAATTCGTTTTGGAATTCTGACACGCAAGCAAATTTGCAAACTCGTTACGATTTTATAGTTATTAATTTATTCGTTTCATTTTAAGTTAACCTCTCCACAATATATATTCAAGCTATTAAGATCTAAAACTTTACATCTAATAATAATATATATTAATAAGTGAGGGAAAATGTCCTATGAATCCTCAAATAATTCCCTCATGAGTAATATTTTGCGCTTCTATTCTTAATGGAACTAGAAGCAACGCGAGTGCTGTTGGCGACTGACCTCGTAATTTTGAACCTCGGTCAAGTGACTAGGATGATGTCTGAGTTGGCACCCTCTCTCCTAACTTCTACACCACACCTAGGGGAGGATATTGAGCCACAACAGGGTTTACGTACACCAACCCTGCTACACGGCAGGTCTTTAGCGACACCATGACTCGAAACCACTATTCATTGGATACCGACAGCCGCGAATCGGCGATTATAACCATTATGATTCATGAGTTCTAAAGTAATAATAAGAAGATATATTGAGCATAGTGAAAAAGGAAAAGTAGTTTAGCGAAACGGTGAAAAATAAAGAGAACCTTAAGTAAAGATTAAAGTCAAGTAAAAGTTAAAGTAAAGCTCGTTTCTTTTAGTATGCGCATGATGATATACATGAAAAGAAGAAAAAGTTTCTACAGATGTATGTATTTTTTAATGACGAAGAAAAAACTTGCATCTTTTATAATGCTTGCGAATTTTTCATTGGAATCAAAGCGGAGAAATGCCCGTAACTAACGAAATCCAAAGTAATAACTCTCACATTCCAAAAGAGGGTTAGATTAAAACACAGCTGAGATCGTTGAGCAGATACGGAAGATCAGTTTGACATCTCAAGAAACATAGAGTTATGATACAACAGTGTGTATATTCGTTGGAAATTTTAAGAGATTCGCAAACCTAAAATAAACCGAGTGCAAATGTCTGAACATCTTTCAGAAATGAAATGGAACTGTTTACGGTACGTATGTGTGGATTAACAAAATTGAAGGATCCATCCACAGAGAAAACGAAACTGTAGAAAAGTTTGAAGAATTTTTGCAACAATCAAATGAAAAGGAAAGTAATTTGAATTCTTTAAATACAAAAATTGAATACCTATTAACTATTAATACGATTTCTGAACATATGGAAGCTCCAGAAAAAATTTATATTCCGTAAAACAAAACTTTCTTCTAAAATTGTGGAGGTCTGCAGGGGTATGTTCTAAAACCCAAGAACATTCAATGAGGAAAAATAATTTATGAAATGACGAGAAATTAAAAAAAAGTCACACATGCATTTTTTCTAGTTTACAACTCGTCCTCTCTCATTCCATTCTCTGTTGTAAGAGGCGCTGCTGAAGCGAAGCAAGACAATTCCCACAATATTAAGAAAATTAATTCGAATTGTTTTCAAGATGATGCACTTTCCAGAAATATTCAATTAATTGATTATGAATAAAAAAAAAATATAAATTCACCAAAAGGAATATCACTAAATATTTAGGAAATTATTCAGGATGATTAATTTCCGAAATTAATTTGAATTAATGAACCTCATGGACTAACTTTGGGTCAATATCTACAGGTTTTTCTTGGAGTTGATGGTCTTGTGAGAGCAGTTAAAATCATATTTCCAGATATTCTATAACGAATCATCAAAACATTCGTGCATTTCCGACTTCATACAACCCTGCAGTAATAGCATGTAACTGTAAAATTTAAAAAAAATTTCTAATTTCTTGAGCTTTGATTCTATTTATATTTTTGAGCCAATTTTTTTAATTCAATGTTATAGATAAGATGTGAATAATAAAATTTAAATTGTGCAATTTAGATAGTATTATGTGTTACTCTCTAAATTTGATTTCCTAAAATTTAAACTTCCTCGAAGATTAATTGGGGAGAATAGTTAAATCCACTCATTGACAGAGGGCGCTGCTAATACGGATTTTGTAAGAGATCTCCAAGACAGTAAAGTGTGGATATCTACACGTTTCTTAATTAAATTTCTCTTTATGGAAAAATTAGTTTGTTGATTAGTCATCACGATTTGTCTTTGATGGAGAATTAGTTAAACGACACTGAATCCCCGATTCGATCAATGACGAAAAAGAGATACAACAGGGAAGAGAGATTTAGCATTCAAAGAGCATACAACAAAGCACTAACAAGTCATGAATTATAACTGCAAGAAACAGTTCAATACAAAACAGGAGAATAATTTAAATCAATCACATGTAAGCTCGTTTTATTGGAATAGTGTTTAAAATATGAATATTTAACGTACTTTTCAGCACGCAAAGTGAACAAACCATCTTTGAGTTCAGTCGCATTGCTGAAAAAGTATTAAGTCTTATAAAGAAATAAATATTTAAACAAGACTTGCTCATTTATAATTACAAGAAATGTATCATTTTTCTACTTAATTTACTCAAAAAATTGTATAATCAGTGAGATGCTAATGTTAAATGCCGTGCAATGTAATTTAGAATTATAGGTAATATTCATTGGAAAAGGCGTACAAGAACAGTACAAATATTTGCTGTCAGGTCTGAAAAGGCACAAGAATACGCATATGAGATAATTTCCATATTTAGAAATACTTATCAGTGTGAGCATTTATATTCACTTAGGAAAGAAATTAAGTCTCCTATTGATTTATAGAATTTTTGACTATGAACTTGAGTAAAGTCATAAAAGTCTTCAATTCAAAAATATATTCTCTCGAAGTAATAAAGAAGGTAGCTCACAAAATTTTCAAGTATCAAGAGAAAAAAAAACCCCGTAAAAATCATTCATGTTCTTGTTTCTTCTTTGAAACGTACTTTTCAAAAAAAAATTTTTTTTTGCAATCACTAAAAATTATTTTTAATGTTCGTTTCTTTATTTCTGTCATCATGAACTAAAAAAAAAAGGTAATTGGAGCCATGTTGGACCTTTGTGTGTGAAGCGATTTTTTTTTTCTCTATTTGTTATTACTGAGTTTTAGACATATAACTGTATTTCTATTTATTGAATGGGTTTGAAACATCGATGAGTATCTTAGGTTACTAACAAAGTCATTATACTGCATTCCTCATAGAAAAATGCTATTTTTAAAAACCCTGTATAAAAATTATTTTTCGATTATGTTTATTTAATGGAATATGTGCAATTTACAATTTAAGAAAAACTAAACAGTAATCATTAATTCAGATTCTTACAACGTATTAAAAGTTTGCTAAAATTGATGTTCCTAAAATGATTAAACAAATACTTTATTTCCTCTCGATAAAGGATTACAGTAGTTATATTTTAATAATTCGAGTTTTGATATTTCAGTTCCATTTAAGAATAAGTAATGTATTTTAGCGATTTGTGAAAATTGTATTATGTGGAGATAATTTCAACTGTATTATTCCTAAGGTACATTGTATTTAGATGAATTAATAAAAAGTAACAATTTATATTGATCAGGCATAAGATTTTCGACAAAAGCTTCTAAACTTTCTCTTACAACTCACCATCCAAAAAAGTTTTTTCTTTTTCCAGCAGATAGAAAGGAAATTGAATTACTTACCTTCAAAATATAAGATGATTGTTATAATGCTAAATTAAACATTACTGCTTGAATTTTTAAATCGATATAACTTCCATCAATTTCGATTTTATTTTTACTTATCTAAGATAACATATCAGTATGCTTTGCTTCGTAATTCTTTTCACATGTATTCTCTAAATATGTAAACAATGTCAACACATTAAAAGCACTAATAAATTTTGAGTAACAAAACCGTACGTTTATACAAAAGGTTCGCTCCATAATCTGTTTTTTTTTTTATCAAGATTATTTGTTTCCTTTCTTCTTATACCAAATTTTTTTTTAAAAAAAAATGAAATGAATTGAATTTTATTTTTACCCAATTTACATTGCCTTACGTCGGCCCCTGTGCTTTTTAATCTGCTCTCATTAGCGATGTTAATTCTAAGAGATTTGGATGGTGCATGTTTCTCTTTCTCTTTGCCATATAAAATTACGCTGAAGGAACTAAATGACCTTCTTTTCATTCGATTTTATCCAATAGCAAAGAAGAGATATATATGCCAAGGCAACGACGACGAAATTTTTGATGAAAATGCTTGTATTTTATCCAATGGCTTTGGTGTGAAAATTATAAATTTAATGCTTATAATGTAATTTGAAGATTTAAGAAATAATTTTAAGTATATTATAAAATGAAAAATTCGGCGTGAGAAAAATATTTTGGAAGTTAAAATAAGTAAGTTAATTAACTAATCAGTTAATAAAATATTTAAAAAAAAAATTTCCTTTCCCAATTTTATCAAAGGGCGATGAAAATTCCTAAATCAGTAATAGTAATTTTTTTTTTCTGTTTGAATATCATATTAAATTACGTTACTTATTTTCTAGAAGAAAGAATTTATTAGTTTTATATGTGTGAGACATAAAACTTATGGTAAATTTACATGTTAGTATAACTATTAATAATATAAATGCATTTATAGTTCCAAGATTGACATTTAAAAGTACATCAGTTAGTAACAGCTAAAATCGTAAAAAAATATTTGCTAGAAATTCTTCATATTTTCTGACTGGATTGTGTTTTATTTGTAACCCTTAATAAAAAATAGAAAATTTTGCTTTTTTAATGACTAATTAGTTCTGGATTTTGGAATAAAAACTATTTTCAACATTTTTAGACATTTTAAAGGTTGCTTCTTTTAAATTTTATTTCAAAAACTGAATGTTACCATAATGCGTAATTAATTTTTTATATAATGTGAAACGCAGTAAAAATTTCAAAAGAAAGGATACTTTTCGAAATATTTCGTAGAAGGGTGCGAATGAATTATCGGAATATCTGACAATCTATAAAAAAAACAACAAAATATATTCAAATAAAGCAGTAAAACTCAAAGACTAAGTGTCCAAAACACGTGAATTATTAATTATGTAGGAATAATTTGATGATTCGTACTTTGCCTTTCTCTTTCTCTTTTAAAATATAATATATTATTCGGTTTTCAATTATAAATTAAACATTATCTTGAATATATCTTAGTAAAAAATAAAAATATTAAAGCTAGAACTCTTTTTTTTTTTAATATGGTTGCTCGTCAGAACCTGTTTACAAAGCGCTAATTCCCCGGTCTCGTGAATTTTCTTTTATGTTAGGTAAACATGTATGTCGAAAAAAATAATTTTACAATAAACATATTACGTGAATATTTTTATTTGTGTGAAAAGATGACATTAAAGCATGATGTTGCTTAATGTGATATTTATTACCTCTATTTTAAAAATGTATTTAAATTATATATTAATATATGACAAAACCAACTCTCCAAAGTGACTTTTTAAACACAAGAATTGGGCATGTGGACCCATTGAGTATCAACGTCAACGTTCCAACTATAGACAACACTTAAAGAACTAACTTCGGCAATTCCCACTTTACATACTCGCTTTTCCGGTGAATACATTAAATTGTACACAAATAACTTTTAAGAATATAGTTCACTAAATAATGTTCTAACTACTAAACCCTACGAATACTATGTAATTGTACCGAAAATCTCGCGTGCTTTGAAAATAGTTATGAAAGGTCTACCAAGAAATACTGATGTTAAAGATATTCATGAAGAACTCGGCTTTAACCCTGCAAAAGTTAACCAATTAATCAACAGGCGAACGAAGCTCCCCTACCGATCTACATGGTGACACTACCAAGAAACGAAACAAATCAAAAAATCTTTGATCTAACTAAAATTTGCTATATGTCAATTACAATAGAAAAATACAAAAATAATACAACGATTCAATGTTTTAATTGCAATAAATTTAATAACAGCGCACAAAACTGCCATATGCATCCGAGATGTATCAAATGTTGTGGTGCACACCCCACTCGCGATATCAAATTCAAAACAAAATCCAAGAAATCACCGATATTAACTGTAACGAAAAATTACATTCTTTTTCCTACAAAGGTTGCAAACTCTTCCCTAAACCACCTAAAAACAGTAATATTCCACTGAAAAAAACCATCAGAGGAAATTTCACTTTCGCTCAAGCATTAACTTCTTCTCAAAAGATGGCGAAGCCTACCACTGAAAGTCGTAAAAATACACCTCACTAAGAAATAAAATCCAGTGAACAACATTATACAAGCAAATAGACAACTTAAAGAACTTTCAGAAATTTCCGAACTAATACCAGGTGTTTTAACTCGTTTACATAAAATTAAATCAGCTAAAAATAATAATGCAAAGATAACGGCAATCATAAAAGCTTTAATGTTAAATGATGAATAATTACGGCACCACTTTCTTAAATTTTGCAAATTATACTCATATATATTATAAATTAAACCACTATATTTTCCCCATCTTTCCTTTTGCATTTCGAATAAAAATTAAAATGTTTTTCATTCATTTTAATTCAAAAAGGGCAACCAATAGCAGTTTCAGCGCTACTCACCTCTCAATCAATGAAAATTCTGTACTCCAGATTTTCATCAAATTATATTTATTTTTGGACTTTTACCATCAAAAATATAAAACTCCATCCTTCCAAAGCAACTTCGTAATACTGTCGATCACTTTCAAAATTTTTAATTTTTCGAAAACTTGAAAATTTAAACACTTTTCCAATTGTAAACAACTAAAATCATCATCTTTCTAAGGTAATAACAGTTTTCTCCACCAGGTATCGCTATTGGAGCATAGTTCCAAATTGCTCAATTCTTACTTTTCGACTCATTCTCCTCGCGTTTAATATCTCCCTTAATTTTAAATAGCTAAATTTTCCTTTAAATTGGTTTCGGAACGGCATTTCTTTTTAATTCATTTTAATTCAATAGTTTAATTTTTCTTTTTATAACCTCTCAAAATCCCGCGGACAACAGCCTTCTCGAAGTCGCTTTCGTCTTCGAACTGATGTCTCACCCCTTAATTTACTACTACTAAAATTAGATGTAAACGAGCGCCAGCGAGTTTACACGCTTCTGCTCCGTATAAAAGAATCTTGTTTAAATGAACAATTAGAAAATTCACCTTAGAGGTGGAGTGACAAGGCTAAGGGGAAAAAAAAATAATAATAAGTTTAAAATAAGGGTGTGACCAGCAGGAGTGAATACAGCAAGCTACAATCCATTCTGTGATTCTCCCTCAGTCAGAGAGGGAGTAAGTGCAATTTTTTTTTTTCAAACATATAAAGGATTTGATGTCAGAAGAACGGTTTGATATGCAAAAGGAAAGGAACTATGGGGGCTTTAGAGGTTGCCTCCATTTTGTTGTCTTATATGCAAAGTTTTGTTTGTTGTTGATATCAGTGAAGATGTTTTGGGCTCTGATTAAGGGGTTGGCGTGATTTTCAACTGAGTGAAAAATATTTCTAGAAAGCTTAGTAATGAAGTTTTCTATTGGCTCTATTTGCAAGTCATTATGGATAACAGAGTTCCTAACGTACCATGGAGCGTTCGTAATAATACGTAAGATTTTGTTTTGAATATTTTTTAGGTGGGTCGGGGCTGCCGCTCCCCAAATAGAGGAGGCGTAGGTAATAACTGGGCGCAAAACCTGCTTATAGAGAAGAACTTTGTTTTTAAGTGAAAGGGAGGAATATCTGCCAATCAATGAGATGCAGAGATGAATTTTATTCCAAAATTTATCCTTGAGAAATTAACCCCTTAATCTACTCTCCGCCCATTGCTATATATGCTTCTTAGCTTACGGCTACAGCATCCAAAAGCAATGCGCGCTTTCGTAACTTTACTTTCCAACTTTGTTTCGGCAGTTCCTCACTCTGCCGAACGCCCAGGCGTTTGTTGCCTTGATCCTAATTATGATAGCTTTTTACAATTCTGATAAACTTTAACTAATTATGCTCTTTAATTATAAATTATGATGAGAGGGTAAGTTTTTAAAATAGGTACCTCGTAATTTTAGCCGTTACTATATCCAAGATTTGGGATTGATCTCCAGGCGCCCATGAAACATCAACGTCAGACGTATGTACACAAAAGCACTACTGTAACATTAAATCTCTCTTCAATTAAGACGGCAGCTCCTATTGGAACGCCGTTTATTTGACAATTCCTAATGAGCAAAAGTGTTCAATTAAAATGCTATAAAGGAAATAGTATATTAAAAATTTAATAACATAGTGGTGTCATTCTCATGTAGTATATTTTTATTTTGGATTATGTATCTTCATAAATCGAAAATAATATATTTATGCAGAGTATAAATGTTTCTGATGTACTGTAGGTAAATTGTAGAACACTCAATTCAATTGTTACAGATGTATTTTGAATATGTGTACTGAATCAATAACAAAAATAAGGATTAGAAGGAAGATTGGAGAGTTGACACGGTCTTCCTCTCGTAACCGATTAAGAGCGAGCATCCATCAACAAACCGCGTGTTGCTCCTACGTTCGATGTTAATAAGCCCAAAATCAAGTCAAGTGTTAATGAGATTAAAGATTATTAATTTCTTATTTACATCAATAATATTTGCTATTCTTTGGAAACGAAGGCTCAATAAAAAGAAGTTTGTTTAAAATTTTAACAGATTTTCTGCTGAATACTGTGAAGCTTATCAAAAGTGCTGTTCTAGATGGAGAAATATTTTTTATATTTTAATATAAAAGAAATCTTAAAAGTTAAGACTAAAAAAGGTAAAGTTTCAAACCTGAAATAGAATAAAGCCCCCTACTTGCTCAGGATTGGGTTTTAATTTAATATATATTATGATAATAATCCATCTTTCAAATTTAACTATTAAGGCAATAAGAGCAGAAAGAAAGTGAACTATAAATTTATATTGAACAATTTTTTAGGGGGTGGGGAGAGACTTTTTTTAATTAAATGCTGTGAAAAGTCCATTTCCCCAATTGCTTATACTTCATTACTGTGATTTCTGAAAAATAGGAGTTACCCATAAGGTTTAGAATGTTTAATTCAGGAACATTGATTAGTTATAGAATACCATGTTCAATTGCAATATAGAGCAATACGTAATAA
>BMAW01115983.1:0-11783 GCA_019974015.1 Nephila pilipes | reverse complement strand
ATATATATATATATATATATATACTTAATAATTGTAAACTATTTCATAAATTAATTTTGTAAATTATGTTGCTTAATATTAAGTGCCTACCTGTACCAGCCTTGTTGATTTGTGTTATTAGAATAATGATATTATACATCATTACTTAAGAATACTTAAGTTGATATTTATAACATAAAAAATGCTCGATGCACTTACATTTATTTAGTATGTATTTTGGGTGCACGTCGCACTCTAAAAAAAAGTATTGCAATGTCCTCGGACAAGAAGTTCTAGTCGAACGCTTTGTAGAACTCTGATTGCCCCTGCTCTTTGGAAATTCTAGGTAGAATGAATTGGGTCTTCCTCTACTTCTCTTCCAAAACTACAGGACTGAACTACCATAGGTAAGCACTGAAGGCTGATAAAGTATGACGACTTTATATTGTCATGGATTCGGTTGAAAATTCATGTTTTTTTCCCCCCCGTAAGAATAAGATTCTTTCTTTAGACAAAGTTCTGAAAGAATTGAACGTTTATACCGATATTTTTTCGAAAAACATTAGCCAGACTACTTTGTACAGGATATTGAGACAAGATATTTTCATTAGAAAAAAGGAAAAGACAGGGTATGCTTCTTGAAAGACAAGACATCATTTTATGGAGCAGAAATTATTTCAGAAAAATTAGGGAGTTAAAAAAGAGAAAATGCATCAATATACTATTTGGTTGAGATCTGGGTGAATGAAGGACATTCTCGTAGTCGAGTGTGGCAAGACACAAAAATTAAAAGCAATTATGAAGCCTCTCTTTTAATTTAACAGTTGGTTTGATTACACCTAAATGCAAAGGAAAAGGAGACTTATCATAACTCATATTGGAAGCAACGAAAAATTTGTTCGGGATGCAGGAGATATTTTTATAGGAAAAAAAAAACTGGGGACTATCAAGAAAAAATGGATAGTAACAGTTTTTGAGAAATGATTTGAAAATGTCATGCTGAAATTGAAACCCAATAGCATCGTTCTGACGGACAATGTCCCCTACCATTCTGTGAAAAAGGAGATAATTCCTACAAGTTCATATAAAAAAAAAATGCATTTCAAAAGAGCTTATCAAAAAAGAAAATTATGTGGAACCAAGATATGATAAAAATTGAGCATTTGCAGAACGTCAGCGTAGTAAAACGTTTGTAAGACAGTTATAGAGTAGGAGCAATTGCAGAAATATTTGGCCATAAAGTTTTAAGACTACTCCCTTGTCATTGCGAACTCAATCCCATGAAGATGATTTTGGGCTGAGTGAAAGCACAAGTTGTAAGGTAAAACAAAATTTTTAAACTTAATGATGTAAAGGATACTGTAATCCAAGAAGCAGAGAATGTCTATGTTCAAAAAAATTGGACGATTTACATTAATCATGTAACCATTAAAGAGGAAGAGATGTGGGAAACCGATGAACTTGTTGACGAATTGTGGAAAAATCCAAAACTTAATTATGCATGTGATTTGTGATTCTATTGACAGCGATTTAGAATTCTATTGAGTACTGATGATCTGTAAATGCGTGTGATGCAAATAATATTGCTGTAATACAAGTATATTTTTCTCATTGGTAAGGTAGTATAGAAGTATTTTAAACCACCTTTTATTTGTGTAATCATTTGAAATGTGATAAGCGATTTTTAATAATGACTCATAAAGCTAATTTGGTGATAAACTTGGCAATGGATTGGATGAAGATATATAAGTATGGTAGAATTTTTTTTTATTAACGGGTGTAACAAAGGAGCTAATAGAATTAAAGATATGAGTACGAATAATGAAACAAATACATTTTTCTTTCCTTATCAAATTTGGCGAATTTTGTTGGTTATAGTCTTCCCCTTTTCCCAGTGTAACCCAGTTTCAATGACTGTGAATCGCCTATCGTAGCTTTTTCTGCACTGCCAAGTTAAGGTAAAACAGAGCATAGCTATTGGTTATGAGCACTCTAACCGGGACAGGAATTGATACATGCTAAATTGGACATCTGATGTGGACGTGTTCTTTGTTCCCCGGAGAATCGGACTCTAAAAGGTTAAAGTTTATGAGAAACAGAAATGTTGCTCGACCTTTCTCACGAGTCTAGATGTCTAAAATGAGTAACTTATCCAGATATAAGAGGGGCCACTAACGAGTCTTCTGAGTGTGGTCGCCGCATACACTTTTTCTATCATCATCTTGATTATACGAAATTATCAGGGAAGTGGACGTGATGGCCAGAGCGAGTTTGACGAAGGTTTGTCTTTGCTGACGAGTGGTAATTTTGTGACACTAGGTTTGATGTCCGAGTCAGTATTGGGCATAAATGCCGGTTTAACTCTATCGATTGAAATAGCGGAAGGTTTTCTATTAACATTGATTTTAAAAAGTTTATCACTGCGTTTCAATAGCAAGAATGGTCTGTCATAGGTTGCTTGTAGTAAGATGGCGAAGTTGTTCAACGAAATGGGCTGGATCACTGTCTACTTGAGAATTGTCGAAAAATTATCCTAGTAATCTGAGGGTTTTACCGTACATCAATTCAGCCGAAGTACAGCCTATATTTTTTTTGAAAGATACTCGAAGACTGAGGAGAATAGTAGGAAGAACTTCCGTCCATTTTTCATTTGCGTAGCACTTAATTGCTGCCTTTAGTTGTAGGAGAAACTCCTCTATCAATCCGTTGCTTTGAGGATGATAAGCAGTTGTGCGTATTCCTTTCACCTCGAATAGTCTGGCAACTGTCAAAAAGAGGCATGATTCGAATTGGCGTCCTTGATCTGTGGTAATGGTAGAAAGAACACTAAAACGAGCAATTCAGTTTTTATTAAATGCGTGTGCTATTGATGTAGCTGCTTGAATGTCGGGAAGAGGCATAGCTTTAGTCCCTCTTGTGAAGCGATCGATTGCAGTCAAGATGTAAGTAAATCCCTTTGAAGGAGGAAGCAGTCCAATAATATCCAAGTGAACATGATCAAAATGTGTTGACGCGTCACTGAATTTTTGGAGTAGGGCTGAAGTATATCGATGCACCTTAGAATGTTAGCATGAGATACATTGCTTAGCCTAACTATGCAATATTTGTTTATGTTAGGCCACACGTAGCGGTTACGAACTAATTTCGAAGAAGTTTTAATTGTAGGGTTAGCTAAATAGTGTGTGTATCCTGTAAAATTTTTTTTCCGGAAACATTCAGGTCTGTAAGGACGTTAGTTTTGTAAATAACAGTATAATTCCATATCAGAATTTTGGAGTTAAACTTTTTTCATTTTTAAAGAATTTTCAGAATTTAATAAACTTGTTAATTTACTATCCTTTATATGTGATGATGCGATTTTATGTTAATCAACTGGACCTAAAAGTTGTAACTCATTAATACGCAATAAGGTATCAGCTACTATATTCTCAGTACCTTTAATGAATTGGATATCTGTTGTAAACTGAGAAATGAAATCGGGTCGTCGATTTGTCTCGGTGAGCTTTTTTCTGACTTTGGTTTAAAAGCAAATGTTAAAGGTTTATGGTCTGTGAATACAATAAATCTATCACCTTCTAGCATAAATCTGAATTCCTTAATGGCTGAACAGACTGCTAAAAGTTCCCTATCGAAAGCACTGTGTTTCATTTGAGTATCAGTAAGCTTTTGTAAAAAGAAGATTAAAGGTTCGAGTCTCTTTGCTGTCTTTTGGTTCAATTCTCCACCTATTACATAATCCGATACATCTACCTAAAGATAAGAACGAATGATGCATTTGCTGTTGGATGAGCCAACATCAAAGCAGTTGCTAATGCCTGTTTTGATTTTTCGAAAGCTGCACTCGGTTTACCAGATCAAGGAATTTTTCTCTTGTCGTTTCGTTTTGAACCTTTCAAAAATTCACTAAGAAGTGTTTAAGTGTAAGCTGCAACTGGCAGGAATCTTTGATAGAAATTTAGCATTCCTAAAAACTGTCTCATGTCTTTTATTGTTTCCGTTTTTTTGTAATTTAATATTGCTTCTACTTTTTTCTGGAAAACGTTTCTTGCTATCTTTAGTAAAATTTGTTTTCAGGGGCACCAAAGACGCCTTTTAAAAGTTAAGCTTAAGACCATAATCATCTAATTTTATCAATACTTTTGTTATGTGTTGCTTATTAGCTATTTCGTTATCAGAGAAAACTAGAATATCGTCTAGATAAGTATTACAAAAATCTTAACTCTTAAAACCTCATGCACATAAGCCTTTGGAATGATTAAGCTGCATTTTTATGTCCAACATTTAAATATGTAAACTCAAATAAGCCAAAAGGAGTAATTATAGCAGTCTGAGGTATATCCTTTTCGTGAACTGGTATAGGATGAGGATATGCACGAGCGATATCTAATTTTGAAAAAAAAATTGTTTTACCATGGAGCAATTGTCCAAAATCTTGAATGTGGGGAATAATATATGAATCAAAAATAGCAGCAATGCTTAATGCTGTATAATCCTCAACTTGATGTATACTGGTAAGCTTTTTGTTTATTACATGTAAAAGGGATGGCCAATTGCTTTTAGAAGGCCGACAAATTTCGTGTTCTGTCATATATTCAAATTCTTTCTTTGTCAACTTCGGATCGAAGTCCTCTACCTTTTGCGTGGACTGGTCGTCCCTTAATTTCAATGAAACGAACGGTGTCATGTTTAATAGTTTGATAGTGAATTGAAGGATTTGTCAGTTCCGGAAATTGTTTAAGATTATCATGGTAAACAGAAAATTCAGGATCAGTTTTGACACTTATTTGATTAGTTGTTCCAAACTGCACGAACTGCTAAGATTTGTTGGTATACCTATAAGTTTATGGTTCTTAAGATCAACTAACAATCCAAAGTTTGTTAAAAAATTTGCACCTATTATGGGAATGGAAACGTCGGCGATAATAAAATGCCATTTTAATTTTTGTCTAAGGCCGAAACTTAAATCGATTGATTTAATACCATAAGTTTTAATTCTTGTATTATTTCTAGCGAAAAGTTCTAGCATATGACAGTTACACTAAGCAGTTTATGTTTTGGTGGAGGAATACATTGAACATCGTTACCTGTGTCAACTAAAAATTTCATATTGAACGCACATGAAACACATATCTATCGGAATGTTTAGCTGCTATTCCATTTATTGAAATTAGTTTTCGTATAGCAGTAGAATTCAGTTTTCTGAATTAAATTTAAATGGAGGAACTGATTTATGAGCCTTTTTCTGAAATGTATTATGATAAAAGTAATATGAAGGATTATTATTATTTTTTGGTGTAAATGTGCGACTTTTGCTCCTAGAACGATTACGTTTATAAGAAAAGTTTTGCTGTAATGTTCACGGGCTAATCTATCAACTTGAATAGTTAATGTTTCTATTTGTTTCGTTAAAACAGAAAGAACATCATTTAATTGAACATTTTTGCTGGGTGAGATAGCACAAACTATTGACTTTGAATCAGATGTGACCTCGCAATTTTTTTCAGCGAATTGTGCTAGTTGCATAAGGTTCTCGGTTGAAACTTTTATATCGCTTGAACATTAACCTGCAAACGTTACATCCAAATATTTTTTAGGAAATCTGCTACTTTGCTTAGCGAGAGATCCCGCATTTGGCTAAGCAAAAAACTTGGGTTTCTTTTTTATATCTTCGAGATGCAAATCGAAAAGTAATTTTTTTTTTTTTAAATTTGCTGCGCTTCAGAGTCTTGAAATTCTGAAATTAGTCTATTTTTTAAAGCTACAGCTACAACTTTATCTCTGTTGGAGGGGGTTGAGAACAATTTTTGAGATGTAGGCTGAAGTCTGAATTAATATTTACCATGAAGTAAGAGAATTTAGTTTCATCTTTTGTCACTTGTGTGAGCGCAAATGCGGTTTCGCAATGTTTGATCCGTAAGGTAATGTTTGATTTCTGGTGGTGAGATTCGCAAACCTTTTTTTTTTTTTTTTTTTTTTTTTTTACATTTGAAACTTCCCCTGAGTCAGTCGTTTTAAACTCCAAAAGATTGAAACCACAAGATATTTACGACAATTCTTCCTTTCGACACAACGGGAGAAATGATAAATGTATAAAGAATCAATGGCACTTGATAAGATGCTATCTATCTATCTATCTATCTATCTATCTATCTATCTATCTATCTATCTATCTATCTATCTATCTATCTATCTATCTATCTATCTATCTATATATCTATATCTATCTATATATATATATATACATGTAGATGAGCTTATTAAAGTTTCAAAAGAGATTTAAGAGATTTACAAGGAACTCTTAACTCTTAATATTAATAAGGTTATTTCATATAAGAATTTGATTATTTTGTTAAGTCAGCGTTAAAAGAAAATTATATAGTTCTTAATACCAAAACATCTAAACATATAACAAGTATATCACAAGAAGTTACTGCAATTAATTGTTTCGCTAATATTTACTTAAATTTTTACGAAGATAATTTTATTGAGTATAACAGTTTTCAGAAATTCGGATATATTGATGATGTTATATTCTTTCAAAATATTAACGATTAAGATGTTTAACATTTCTTATTCGTTTATTCTGAGTAATAAAAACTATTACAAACTTGTTAAAATAAAAGAATTGGAATATTTAGATATTTTTTTAAAAATAGAAGATAATAAAATTTATTGTAATATGATATATTTATATGATAAGAGAGATACATTTAGTAGCAAGATTCATAACGTACCACTATGGATGAGTTCAGTAAGCCTTAGTTTAATTAGAAACTCAATTTATAACTGTATTTTACGTAACTTTTCTCGACCTTTTCCAGCAAGCAGATTATCACAGAAATTTTATTAAGAGTAATTTAAAACACAATAATTGTAAAATAGAGTACATTTTCTGTTTTAAACTTTTTAAAATTAATTTTTACATTCATATTTCTTTTTTCTTTTCTTTCTTTTTTTTTTTAAATACAATTTTTCATTTTTTTTTTTGTATTAATTCTCTCTCTCTCTCTCTCTGTGTGTGTGTGTATGTAATAGAGGGCATTGCTCTCCACTTCCGATTTAATATTCATCTCGTTTGGAGGGAGTTTCGTGTTAATTTCTTTCTTCGTTGTATGAGTGTCATGTAAATTTTTTAAACACTTTTTTCAATACTATGATCCATTATTTATAGTGATATGTTTCTTTTTGCGTGAGATATGTCTTCATGTTTATTTCACTTAAGTTTCTTCTTTTTTTGCATCTTTAATATTTTGAAATTATGACTTTATTGTTTCGTCTTATAATATTTTTCTGTTTGTGTAGGTTAGACGCAATAAAACGGGATTAAACAAGTCAATTTATCTCATTCAAAAATGTTTTATTTATTTTTCCATCAATTTTTCATTGACTTTTTTAAGATTTGGTTTGTAATTTTTGATGTGTTTATTTTTCTTTTCTCGCCATCACTTAAGGGCTTAGTATTTTTCGTGTAAATTTGAATTTGTCTCTTACTTATTTTTCTTTTTCTTTTTTTTTTTCCGTTCATACTAATTTTTCTATCATCTGTACAAAATTAATTATGATTTCTATTTGTTAGCATTAATTTATTTTTTTTTAATTCTCCGTGTTAATATTTGCATATACATATTTTTAATTAATTCATTTAAATTATTTATTACATGTTTGAATTATTTTTTTTCATTATATATATACACACACACACACACACGCAAATGTGAATGTTGAAACTGAAAACATATTTTTGCTTAGACATGTAAGTACAAAAAAAGAAAAATGAGAAGTAATGATGTTTTAGTGAGTTTAAAGGACAATTGGAGAACAATTCGCTATTTTAACTGAAAGTGTAACTCTTTTCAAGTTCAAACACGTGACCTCAACTTACGTGACTTATTTTTGACATTAGATTCTGTGCAAATGTTTAAGTGCAATACGTGATGTCATATTATGCCTTTTTTTATTATTTGAAATAGACAAATCTTAAAATTCTATGGTACGTGACAACATATTAGGTCATTTCTATGCTTTAGTGCATTTTATATCCTTTTATTAATAGTCGGGGGAGAAGACTTGTAAGAAATACGAATGAACATTTTTTTTCACGAAGCCTTGTAAAGTCACGAAATTTATTCCCAAAATGCAACAATGTAACATGCTATGTTGATGAAACGATACTAGAGCTCTCGACCATATTTTAAAAATTAGATGAGAATAAATTTTGTCCACTTCTTTACATACCAAAATAGTCCTTAATTCAGAATGAAAATATTTGTTAGATAAAGATAAAATATCTCGTTATCTTTTATTTGCATAAGAGATATTAAGATATATTCATATTTTTTTCATATTATCTGGTATTTTAGTCCAACAACTGCTTATTCGTTGATAGCTTTTAAATTTTTAGCTCAATTTCATTCTTATTATTTATTTACTCACTGCTAAATAATTGTTTTACTACGATCTTTTCTAAATATTGTGTCACTAAAAATAACCGCGAAGAAAATGTAATACTTATATTAAAAAGTTCAATAAACAACAATAAATAATTATTTTGAGTACACTCACTGTATGGAGAAAGAAATGAATGCTAAGAAAGAAGTGAAATTTGAAAGCAAATTTATTAATATATTTTAAAAGCTAATTTTATAAAGTAGAATTGGTGTAACATTACAAAAAAATATGCATCCTAACTGAACAGATAAGATGTAAGGTAAACCAATATTTAGCAATCTGTTATTTTTTATTGATGTCACTGGTGATTTAAATTATTTTTAAGATTTTGGGATAAATTAAAATTATATATATATATATATATATATATATATATATATATATATATATATATATTTAAACAGAATAATTATAATTAAAATTGCCTTTCCAAAATGCTATAAAAAAAAAAGAACAACTGATGTGAATTACCTGATATTTCATCTGGGTATACGAGAACAATCAATTTTTTTTTTTTTTTTTTTTTTTTTTGCGGAAGAAAAAATTAATTCAAAAATGGACCAGCAGAGGGTGCTGTATTAGACATAAGAGGGTAAAAAGATTGCTTTAAAAGATATGTGAATTTTAAAATACACAATTAAAAGACGTGACATGCGCACCGCACATTAAACGTTTGGTAAAAAAAGTCGGAGAGCAAGCGGTTCCTGTTATTCTGCGTCTGAGAAGGTTCAGAATGACTCTGTCATTGTAGAATTGATTCTACTCCTGAAGCTTTTTTACAAGAAAGGTGACTACGCGGCAATTGCATTTAAGATATTCCGAACATGAAATAGTTTAAAAAGTGACTCTGGTCCAATGACTGCATTCGGTCTGAAAAAAATGATTGATAAATTCGACGAGATAGATTCATATTATGTGAGAGCCACATTGGTAGAAGGAGGAAGTCAGTTGCTTCCACGTCAAGGAAGGATGCGACTACAGAAGTGGAGGAAGTCTCAAACAGCGCTTTTAGAACGTAGAGTACTCTGGAATTGCCCGAAATTCAGACACGTCTGTCAGCACGTTTCGTCAGGTTTTATGAAATATCCTGCTATGCTATTCATTCAAAACTATCCATGTTCAGGAGTTGGTTCCTTCTGACCTTCTAAAACTAGAAGCTTTCGCTCTGGAATTTCTTGCTTGAATGAAGTGGATAATGCGTGGCCTTGGAGCATTTAGGGGACAGACGAAGCCCATTTTCATCTCCAAGGTTCTGTCAATAGTAAAAATTGCAGAATATGGGCAAGAGAGAATCCTTTCCAAATGCAACAACTATTTTATCATTCTCAAAAGATCTCTGTGTGGTGCGGGTTTACGACAGCATTTATCATTAGCCCTTTCTTTTTCGAGGAGATTAGTCCTTCGAGTCTTGTCACTTGCACAATCATTGGGACACATTATGAATCTCTTTTGAGCAGCTAGCTCATCCAGCAGTGCAAAAGAGTGGATGTGTGGATAGCACAATTTTTATGCAAGATGGCTTACCTCCGCACGTTTCAAATCCATTGAATCAGCTACTAAGCATATATATTGGAAATGACAAAATTATCAGTTACCATTTCCTAACAGTCTGGCTGCCACGATCATCTGACCTGAATCCTTGCGACTTCTGAAGAATTACTTACTACTTGACTGTGGGATTATTTAAAACGTTGTGCACTCGGCTTCGATTGCGAACTTAGCTGAATTGAAAGCACGCATTTCACAACAAATTCACCGCATCACAATTGATACACTACTATCTGTTATGGAAAAGGCTGTTTTGCTCTTTCAACTTGTGGCAGAAAACGGTGAACATCATAGAGAACATTTCTGAAGCGAGTCGTGGCAGCTTATTCGTGACTTCCTGTTCTTAATGATTTCGTTCCTTTTTACTTGATATGCGGTTTTTGGCCAAGGGATAGTTAAAAATCAATTTTTTTCTATTCGCTATGGATGGGCTTTGAACAAAGAGTAAAACAACTTGCCTTGTCTTTTAATTAGCCTTATGACTAGTGCAGCGCTCTCAATCGATACACTTTAGAATTATTTTTTTCTTTCGCAAGATAAATTCCCATTGCATCACGTATACTCAGATGAAATATTAAGTCATTCTAATCAGTAATTCGCTTTTGAAGCCCTTTGAAAATGTAACCTTAATTATAATTTCTCTCTCTCTTTATATATATATATATATATATATATGTATGTATGTATATAATGACAGTGCTCAGAATGTTCTGTAGCACAATATAACAGCACGAATTGGCCAAATGTAGTAGGAATATCAAACAAGACGAGAGACGGAGGATTCCGAGAATAAAAATTAGTTCCAAAATTCACCACTAGAGGAATAGGTGAATATGTTGCGCTGTGTAATTGAAAAGTGAGTTTTAAAAAATTGCAGAATCATTACTGGGGGGAAAAGAACCTACCTTTTATTTCGCATCATTCACCTCCGTTCTAGTAAGAAAGGTGAGAATGAAAGCTAATTGTTTACTACGGTCGGTGCGACGAAACTCATGTATACAGCAAATCTTGTACGGATAGAAAAGAAAAGTGATATATCTTTCATAAAATTTTCCATATCCAGATTACGAGTTACCCCCACGAACGCTGGAAGAGGCGGCAATATTGTTTTCTTCTCTGTCGACAATCTTCATTGAAATTTTTCCCATTGTATCCGGTTGTACGGGTTTTCCTCCTATACCTGACTGAACTTTCAGAGAACCTATTTTCTCAAACTTGCACACAACCATTGCTTTTAAACCATTAACTAACATAGGACCGTTACCTTTACGCATTTTTTTTTTTTTTTTGTCCTTAAAAGCACGAATACTGAATAACGCATTGCACTGGTTGAAGTAAACGAATTTGACAAGTAACGCACGCTCGACAAAAGAAGGAGACATTATTGCACATAACTTTCAATCCAATTGTATCGAAAAGTAACACCTCGGCCTTTTTTAAAACCTAAGAAGCTGGCCCTGTGCCAAAGAATATAACTTGGAATTTCAATAAAGAACTTCTTCTTTTGCTGTTACTCTATTCAGTGAAATAGCAGATAAACAGACTAAAGTATTTATATAAAATTTTCGCTTCCTCAAAATTATTACCATATTGAACTTGAATTAAATTGTTAAATTTTTTTAAATAAAAAGTAATTTTATTTCACAGTATGGATTATGCATTTTTTAAAACTCTCTTTTCAGTTACATAGAATAAAATACTCCCCTGTCGATGGCATTTGGAACTGATTTTTTTCGAGGAATTCTTCGTCCCCCGTCTAGTTTAATGTTCCTATTTCATCATTTGATGCAATTCTCGCATATATATAT
>BMAW01115975.1:0-18804 GCA_019974015.1 Nephila pilipes | reverse complement strand
TTGTTTTTAACGTCGTTATTAAAATCAACACTTGGGTTCTTGGCATCATAAAAAATAAATTTCAAACTTAGTCTTGTGATAAAGACAATACATAAGTTTTTACCTCCATCTCCATTCTTCAGCAAACTGGAAAGACTTGAAATTTCGAAAACTTCAACGTGCTTTTTCTCAGCCACAACAGTGGATTTTTAATGATATCAGAATCAACGATTCTAGAACCACCCATGGACTTGAGCAGGCGAGAATGACCACTGGTCTATCGTAGCATTTGGACTTGAACGCAAGACTCTATAGAAACAAAGCTATTTATGATATATATTTATGCTGACACTTCATCTATCGTAAACACATGAGACCGTAGGAATAAGAAAACCACAAATTGTTGTTTTATAAAAGTCTTTAAAGCTATTTAAATTTAATAGTTTTGATATATTCTTAATTAATAGAATTTCGATTGTTAAAAAATTCAAAGTATGTACATTTAGTTAAAAAAAATTAGACAAATAAATCATTTCGTAAAAATTAATATACTGTACTGAAATATGAAATAAATATTTTTACTTCATTCTATTAACCCATGCGACAGTGGAATAACTCTAAAGTCATGTTTGAGCTCAGCAGTATATATATTTCTTATGTATCAAAGTGGTTCTTTTTTCAAAATGCAACAACACATGTTTAGGGATGTTGCGTTTTGCTTAAAATGTATAGCAAAAGATGTGGTTGATTTTTATCAAAATTTAGTTTGCTTTAAAAAAAATGATATTTTTACATAAAAGGGTTTAAAAATTAATTCTAAGTATTTGTTTAATAGTATATTATAAATATTATTTGAATTAAAAGATTTAATTGCATTTGAATATATATAATTATGAGTAGTTAATAATTACCTATATTAAACGCACAAATATGTATCTAGTTACAATTTACAAAATATATCTTACAAACTTTCCAACTTTTCACATTAAGACTTAAATCGAATTTCAGACTATGTGTCACTTACAACAAATGTAAAAATTTCAAGCACAATCGAAAAAACACATCATATATACAAAAACATTAAATAGAAATTGAAAAATTATTAGATACTCATCAACACTTAAAACACTAAACATTTTATGACTTACAATAAAAACACTCCACACTGAAATATTTAAAGCAAGTAAGTTTTTATTAAGTGTTTTAGAATACAAATATTTATTAATTTTATAAAAAATTTCAAAAAAAATGTAAATTACTAATAACATGAGCCTTACATAAAAGATTGCGTTTTCATAATAAAGTGCTTAACTAAAACATTTTATCACTACGATCCAAAATATTTCTTCCACATTATTGGGAAATATGTATCAAATGAAATTAATTATATTTCATCTGCTACAGTTTAATATTTTCCTTCTTAATATTATGAGAATTCATTTAAATGATTTTTTCAAATCCATAAAATTCAATGCATCATCATACCGCAATTTTCTTCTAACATAAACTGCTGTTTGTAGAAAATGGAACACCATGAAGGAATCATCAGAATCAAATGAAATTCGCAGCAAATGTCAATTATAGGATATTATGCAAATTAATAAAGTTTCAGAGCCATCGCGCGTGCGCGGCGCGCGCAGCGCCCTCTGAATTGATGCTGAAAGCGTATAAATAAAGTGCTGTAGCAGGACGTTGAAAAAAGTCTATGATTATTTGTTAGTGGCAAACGTTTAGTGAGACCTGAGTATGCCTCCACGACGGAAGAATAAGAAATTCAAGCAACTTACGGAGTTTGAACGAGGGAGGATAATCGGCCTTCGAGAAGGAGGATTTTCCTATCGCGCAATAGCAGCTCGTATGCAGCGGAACAGTTCCACAGTGATGCGAGTTTGGAAGCAGTGGACCGACGAGCACCGAACAACTCGAAAAACAGGCACTGGACGACAGAAGGTGACGTCAGAGCGCGATGATCGACACCTGCTCCGCATGGCGGTGAATGATCGCACAGCTTCCTCCAGGCAGCTGGCAGCACGTTGGTCTACTGCTACAGGTGTACAATTGTCGGCTTCGTCAATTCGTCGTCGTCTGCTGCGCCGTGGATTGCGTGCAAGGATGCCTTTATACAGGATTCCCCTCACGGCGAATCATCGACGGCTGCGTCGGCAGTGGGCTCTTGAGCATAGAGACAGGCGAGCTGATTGGCACCAAGTTGTCTTTTCAGATGAATCACGCTTCAATTTGTGGACCCATGATGGCCGTGTTCGTGTTAGACGTTATGCCGGTCAACGCTGCCTTCCTGAGTGTATTATTGAACGACATAGTGGTCGAACACCCGGAGTTATGGTCTGGGGTGCGATTTCGTATCATGGACGATCCAATTTGATACGAATTGAGGGTAATCTCAATAGCAACAGGTACGTCCGTGAAGTGCTACAGCCCGAAGTCGTTCCTTTCCTTCAAGGCATCCCTGGAGCTATCTTTCAGCAGGATAATGCACGCCCACATGTTGCGCGGACTGTTCGAGACTTCTGTTCAGCACAACGCATGCAACTTCTTCCTTGGCCTGCTTATTCACCGGATATGTCGCCTATTGAGCACGTGTGGGATATGGTTGCTCGGCGTCTCGCTCGTGATCCGCGTCCTGCAGTTTCCAAAGACGAACTTTGGTTGCGCATACAAGCGATATGGAATTCTCTTCCTCAAGCAGATATTCAACATCTGTTTGACTCCATGCCACGTCGTATAGCAGCACTTATTGCAGCGCATGGTGGCTGCACCAAATACTGATTTCGGACGCTTAATTTGTTTCTTTTGTTTTGAAAATTTCATCATTTATTTGTATCAGTACAAGTCGTTTCTGCATTAAATTTCATTTGATTCTGATGATTCTTTCATGGTGTTGCATTTTCTACAAACAGCAGTATATTTCATGAAATTTGGAGAACTTTTCCATCAAAACCTCCTAAAATTATTTGTACCTATCACTGAAATGTTACTGTAAATATTACTAATTAAAATTTATTCCTTGAATGTCGTACATGGTTACATGAAATATCCGGGATCCAAAGGTAAAATTGTTGAATAGATGAAAATATGTTAATTCCTTTTGATGAATAATTGACTTTTCAAGTGACAGCCTTGAGAGGATGACATCATACAAGTATCAAAATCATGAAGGCATCTCTTCAGAACAGACACGGGAATGTCTTTTTAAACTACTACTTTGAGTGAAAGATTTCATGCAGAACTCACAAACATAAGGCTTTTCTTCGGTATGAATACGTAAATGGCTTCTAAGAGCACTTCCGTTCCTGCAAGCGTAACTGCAAACTTCACAAACATAAGGTTTTTCCTTAGTATGGATGCGCAAATGTGTTTTTAGATTACCAATTTGACTGAATGATTTCTTGCAGAATTCACAAACATAAGGTTTTTCCTTAGTATGGATGCGCAAATGTGTTTTTAAGTTACAACTGTGAGTGAAAGATTTGTTGCAGAATTTACAAACGTGTGGTTTTTCTTTTTTATGAATAAGTAAATGCTTTCTAAACGCACTTCTGTCACTGCAAGCGTAACTACAAACTTCACAAACATAAGGTTTTTCCTTAGTATGGATGCGCAAATGTGTTTTTAGATTACCAATTTGACTGAAAGATTTCTTGCAGAATTCACAAACATAAGGTTTTTCCTCAGTATGGATGCACAAATGAGTTTTTAAGTTACAACTGTGAGTGAAACATTTGTTGCAGAATTTACAAACGTGTGGTTTTTCTTTTTTATGAATAAGTAAATGCTTTCTAAACGCACTTCTGTCACTGCAAGCGTAACTACAAACTTCACAAACATAAGGTTTTTCCTTAGTATGGATGCGCAAATGAGTTTTTAAATAACAACGTTGACTAAAGGTTTTCTTGCAGAATTCACAAATGTAAGGTCTTTCATTTGTATGAAGTATCAGGTGATCATTTAAGTAATGATTTCGAGAAAATGCCTTATTACAAATATCACAAACATACGGTCTTTCTTTGGTATGAATACGCAAATGACGTCTCAATGTACTATAGTCACGGAATTTGAAATCGCACACTTCACAAACATAAGGCTTTTCTTTTGTATGAATACGATAATGTTTTTTCAAACCATCTTTAGTAGAAAACCCTTTTTGGCAAATGTCACAAACATAAGGCTTCTCTTTTGTGTGAGTACGCAAATGAATTTTTAATCCAGAGCTTTGTGAAAAAGCTTTAGAACATATTGGGCAGGAATAAGATGTCTCATTCGAATGAAAGATTAAATGTGTATCTAAAGTAGACTTAAAAGAAAATGATTTGCCGCAAATTTCGCAAGTATATGGTACTTGCCGTGCACGAAAACACCGATGTCGTGTCAGATCATGCATCGAAGAATACGACTTTTGGCATTTATTGCAAGTAAAAAGTTTTTCTTTGCAATGAATTATTAAATGCCTCTCAAACCGTTTCTTTGAGGAATATACATTTTGGCACAAGTTACATTCATTACTTTTCTCATCCATAATGTTGAAATTTACGAAAAAATACAAGTTTTTCTTACCTAAAATCTTGTCACTTGTCTTAGATTTCAAACACTTTCACAGGAATATTGACGTTTGCATACAAAGGTTTATGCGCATTCAATAATGAATGGTAGTTAGCGCAAAATAATACTAATCAGTCGCATCCAACGGTAAAAGTATACTCAGTTCAAGTATTTCAAACCGAAAATAAAACACGTTATGTTTAATATATCCCATACTCTTCATGCGTGTATAAACTGACATAATTTTTAATCAATCAATCTTAGCATAAAATGTATCTTTACTGTTGTTTTTTTTAATTTAATTAAATGTGTGTGGCTTGGATGTAGCAGAACATTAATGTGAAGTAAATAACCAAATTTTATGAGTATGAAAAATTTACTTTAAAAATTATAAATTGTTAAAATTATAGAATGTAATAATGGAATTTGTAGACAGTAGGAAAAGTACTAATGCATTGAGGAATTAAATATTTCCTCTAATATTTTATTAACAGGGACATGAACCTTTTTAAGGGGGTCACTTCACGCAAATCGGTCAAAAAATAGATTTTCCAATTTTGTTTGAAAAAGAGCCTACAAATCGTTCTGCGTCTAATGCAATTTAAATTTTTGTTCTAGCTTTGTTAGAAGTATTTTAAATATTTTTTTAAAAAGTTGTTTATATCTGTCAAGACCCAAAAATGCTGATTGCCACGCCCCCTTTGAAACCAAAACATTCATATATACACTGCTTTCCAGCCATATGAAATGATTTTAAAATTACGAAAACAAATTATTTCGATTAGCAACTTGTTGAGGAAAGAATTGAAAAGAAGAATAGCAGTTTGTTTACTTATCGTATGTAATGTGCTATTTTGACTTCTTCAAATTTAGACCACTGTTTCTTTCAAATACTGACAACTAAAGTGCTATATTTTCATTTATAATCTTCATGATGCCTCGGTTTAAGGCATGAGCATTTAAGAAGCGGATATTTGGACGAGGTAATAGTTCTTCAAATAAAATTTCTCCTGAAGGAAACGAAACTTCGGATGAGAAGAAATCAGCATCAAAGTCAAAGGCGGCATGCTGGTGAGTATGATGCTTTTTTTGAATTCTTCTGATACATTTAATGAAATAATTGATACCCTCTGTTTTCAAATTTTAAATTTCATAAAGTGTTAAGGTTTAAATTTTAAAACCAAGGCATCCATGTTCAATTTTGTGATCAAAACCAAGATTTGGCTACTACAGAATTAGTAATTGTTGTTGGTATGAGCGAAGTTTCAAACAGCCAGTCTTACTACAAGAGTCATCCAGACTTCTACCAATGAAAGAGACACCAATGTGTATGAAGCTCAGCGCGCCAAGGAGATCACCCTGGCAAAGGATATGTTGCTGGAAAAGTGTTTTGCGGAATGATGAATCGACTCCCAACAAAGGCTTTACGACGAACGCATGCGTTAAATGACGCAACAGGAGAAAGTCAGCAAAGCCGCGGCTTTAGCTGCAAGAACAAGAAATTTAAGGAAACCAAACACCGTGGCCATTGATAGTAATCCAAAGGAGAGGACATTGTTTCTCTTAAATGGTGTTGTGACAACAGTTAGTGTCGAAAACTGAAAGGTTATTGATGCCGAAGATTTTATACGTTCGCACTCTAAGAATGGAAATGCACATTAGGAGAAGTGTTCCGCAATATACTTTGGGAACAGGAGGAATGGAATTTGAAGGCGCTCTTCGATCTTTCTCAATCGCTCAGAGTCACTGTACAAGCTGAGATGCTAATTTAGTACCTGGGAGATGGTAGTGACTGTAAGGCATACAAAGCAGTTGTAGATTCCAAGTCTTGCAAAAAATGTTAATATTGAAAAGATGTACGTTGGTCACATTGAGAAGAGGATGCGACAATGACTGGGAGGGCTGAACTTAAATTAAAAGGCACAAAGCTTGAAGACAGTAGTCCTTAGATGGTCGTAATAGATTGATGTATCGAAGCAGACAAATTGCAAAGAAAAAAAAAGCATGGTTTGGCATTAGAAACAACTCAGAAAACTTATCGTCTATGAAGAAAGTTTTGCATGGGCAATTTTTCTTACAAACTTCAATGAGATTCTGATCCACAACTCGGTCTTTATCCCACAGGTGCCACTCCATGGTGGATATAGAGCCATAATGAGAAAAATATAAACATCAAATATAATCTCATCTTTAAGTTACTGTTATGAAATTGCAACACCAAAAAAATATTTAGAAAGATCTGTCAAGTCCTGAATTACTTCCTCAAGATTTCATGGTAAAACTCAAAATTGTAATGAAAAGTTTTATAGTATCATCTGGTCAATAATCCTTAAACGTTTATGTGTACAGTTAGGAATCCTGAATCTGAAGTTTTATGTGAAGCACATTCCATTGAATCAAGGATCTAATACAAATTAAAAGTTTTAGCATTTGTTGTCGTTCAACTTGGATTTTATATAAGTATGTCGATATCATATAGCAGATCGTGTTCGTATAAGGAAAGTGAAAAGGCAGTTTTCCAAAACTCAAAGAAGCTAGAATTAAAAAATAAAGACTATCAAAATGTAGACAAGAAGATGATCTAGCAGATGACCCAAGTAATCCAGTTAAGGGTGCTAAAGGCATTAGTAAATGGTAAGTTTTTACTTTTAAATTGTTTATCTCTGAAACCAAATTTCCAACACAAAAGGAACTTTTAAAATTCATACCTATCTTATAGCTTTGAAATTTGGTGCATAATATTATTATGATAGAGAATATTTTAATGAGAGTTTAGTCAAAAAACGTTTTCTAAAAAAATTTTTAGAGGCGGAGTCACCTAAATTTTTCTTTGTTTTTAACTTTTTTCAATGTACATTCATTATAATAAATTTTTTTTTAAATAACTAATAATTAAAATTTCAAAAAATCTCTCACAAATAATAAATATTCAATTATTAAACACGAAAATTGGTAACTCTATAACCAATAATTTTTTTGAAAATATTCCTTTGAAATTGTCATTTTAACATTATTGAAATAGGAAAAAGGCCGTTTGAAGTGACCTAATTAATAACGATATAAACATCTAGGAGAAAAGGAAAGTTTAAAAAATTTTTAACTCATGTATGTTGTCTTGATAAATTCTATTGTCATGTTTATGGATATTTGAATTTGTCATGTCGTGGGTTTTATCTTCCTTCTTCACTGAGACTCTACAGTGTATAGAAATTAGGGAAGGGTGTGCTCCTCTTCTGACATCATCCACGTCATGAACAAAGTTAAAATTATAAGGTCCTTCGCCAATCGACAACATATAATTTCAGGTGCTACTAATTAAACCAACCAAATCTCGGAATATTTTTTCAAACATTTGAATGTTCTCATGTTTAACAACTAAGTCTTCCTCATTAAACCTTTACTTTATTACTTTAAAGTCTTTTCAAAATATAGTCACAATGCAAATAATACAATGCAAATTATATTTGAGTAAATGATATAAATGAACTGAAAACCTTTTGCATTAAAATGTGTGTTTTAGTTGTCTTAATTGTAAAAAAAATCATCAATTAGTACAAAAGTTTTAAATCTCCAACTGGTGTCCTTAACATAAAAGCCTGATTCTCAAAAAAGCTTTATTTAATATTTGAATAAGAATATACATTTTATAAAAGACATATTTTATTTCCGATGCTCACAAGCCACAGTAAAATTCATTTGAAAAAATGATGAGATAATTTAATGAGTGAATTTTTTTTGATTTATTCCAGAAGTAAACTTTACGATACATAAAATACATGATAATCGCTGCATGCCAGGCTTACGCGCGTGGCGGGCCGCCTTGCTTTGCAAGCGTAAGCGGCAAAGCGCTGCGCCGCGCGGCCGCTTTGGCAGCCAGCAGCGTGGCAGCAGCGCTTACGCGTATGCTTTAAGCAGCGGGCGGCGGCAAACGCTAAAAAAGCGGCAGCACGGAAATGTGCGGGCGAAGCGCAGGCGTTTTCTACGGGCCAGCCGGCAGTTTGGCAGAGCGGCTACGGCGTGCGTTTGCCTTTACTTTTGCCATGTTTTCGCTGGAAGTGTAATACCTGAGACCCTGAATCAAGAGTCCTCATTCATCAGATAATTTAATAATCAATGATTTCAGTAATTTGTTTCCAAAAAATTGATTGATTATTTGGCATTTTTTTTTTATAATTTTAGATCTGCAATCGAATCAAATTGTAGAAATTGCTACGAAATCTCTCGTAGTCTCAAGAATTAATATTAATATGGCTTCGTTATAAATTTTTTTTCTCGCTTTTCTAACCTTCATTTTAGGCCTCTGTTATTGTGCTCCTATTCATTGCAATGTGGCAATAGAGAGGCAACTTAAAAAATTATTTAATTTTAGACAGATAGTACCAGGTTTCATGGCCATGAAATTTGTTTTCATCTCCTAAGTGGCCGTAGTATTAGCCTAATGGGTCGGTGGCACCCAGTTGCCCAAAGGCTTTTTCCATAGTGTCATGTGTGCTCGAGTCTTGACTCCACAAAAGACCTCCATATAAAGTGAGTTGATGGCGGGAGTCCTGTTCGAAGATTCTTTTCATGCCTATGTGGTGTGGCAGTTTGAGACGGAACTACTAGCTCACCGGGGTTCTTCTTGTCACTTGACCGAGATTCAAAATCCTGTAAAGTCCATCGCAAAAGCAATCAGGTTGTTTCTCGATGTGATATTCATGAACAATAACAATAACTATCAGCTTTTTACTATTTCATTTTAAATTACCGTGAAACAGCTTGAATAGTTCGAAAGCAACTTCCTTAAACTAATAATTTGAGTACTTTAAGGATGTTTGAGTTCAAAATCAACCAATGTATAAGACGTGACTATCAAGATTACAAAATTGTTAATGAAGGGTAGCGAAAAGGTTTGAACTAGATTTTATGTAAAGAAAGGAATGATTAATATGGTGTGGTTAATGTTCCTTCTTTTCAGGTATGGTTTTGCCATAGATTAATTTTAATGACAAAACACTTAGAAGTGGATTTTCATAATATCTAATTTACTGGGTGCAGTTAATTCAAATATTAAATAATATTATGGTAATTTATATTTTCTATGCAATATGATATTTTGGGGGGCAAAATACTTTGTACAGAGTTGTCTTGGACGTCGCTATAATGAAAGGTTTAGCAATAACTGATGCTCTCTTTCTCTAGAGTGCACTCTTTTTGAGAGGAAAGGAAATTGACCACGCATCTTCCAAAACATGGTTCTAATTTTTTATTTTCAGGCAGCTGAATGCAAATAACTCACCTCCATTGGCTACTTGTTAATTCACAACCCAGAAGAAAATGTCTATCATCTTTAACATGTACATATGATGTGGAATGTTTGGTTCCTCGATATATTGGACTGTAAAATATTCAAGTAAACAGAAATATTGCTCTGTTGTGTTTAGTGAGAAAATTGTCCAGATGAAATGAGACCACTAACAAATATATTATGTCACAACAGAAGCTGGTGTTAGAGACAGTGAGAAGGGGGGTTATCGTATGAAACACCTTTTCCATAGTAAATGTCAGTAAAACATAGAAATGATTCAAGGAGTGATGAACGCTTTGAACCTCAAGGTAATGCTTTATCACGATGCGAAATCGATTGAACAGATAAAATTAATAGTTATTTATTTTATTAACTTGTTAAATTTTAACATGGTGGATGAGAATCCCTACAGGCCTAATTTCATTTTTTTTGAAGTTTCTGAGCCACAAATTTGAGTTTCAAAATGATTAGACCTTCAAACTTTTAAGCTGATTTGGGAGTATCTCTAAATAATAAATATTTTGTGCTGAGAAGTTGAACACCCAGGTAATATTGAATCCGTTTTAGCTAAGTGTTGTGAGATTTTAATACAAAATTTACAGGATGAGATTAAAAGCAAACAGTTGACGTGAGATCAAAAGTATACAATTGACTTAATCAGCAGAAAAGCAATACTTAACGGCAGTAGATTTCCATGTTGGTGGGAAAAAAGATAAAAAATCAAAAGCTATTTTATGTAACCAATTTTACATAAAAAATCTATGTTTTTTTCCAATTATTTTGTAAGTAGTTAAGATGATCCTGAAAAAAGATTTTAGTGAAAGAGGGGATTATCATGAAGAGTATTTGTATAAAAGGAAATAAAACCAATTAAATATCTTGGTAGTTCTAGTTTAGATAATTCGTCATAATGACGTAGCCACGTTTTGTCTTTGTGGTTACAGTCGCAGACTGTGGTTTTGGTCTGGTCAAGGTCCAGTGAAACATTTTTTCGAAAACGCTTTTATATGAGGGTAGAGGTTAATGGTAAGGCCACATAGTAAAGCTATGTTGTTCCAAACAGGGTGTTTTCAGGAATCTAGGTAATGAAAAAATGGAAAAAAGAAAAAACTGGTTAAGAATGAGGAGTGTAAGCATATTCGTAACAATTTTAAAAAAAAAAATCAAATTTATTTTGGTGTTTAATTTTTCAGTTCTCCTATTCTAATCTTGACCATTGTTCCACGATTTTTAGAAAAGGAAAGGAGTAAAGTGATTTAATTGAATGATAATGACGGAAAACCTAAATGCGACTATTCTGTAAATTGTGTTCGAGATTACAAGAGTAGAAAAAAGTTAAAATTAGTTGACAAAAGGAGGGTCTAAAATTCAGAACACAACTGTCAGTCACGTCTCGTGCATGCTGATTTGTTGATACTATGTTTCCTTTGTTTCTTTATGCCTTTGCGTCATTTCTTCTGCACTCTACGCTACTTAATTATCTTAACAAGGAATGAGTTTGATTTTAATGGTGGTTGTTTGTTTCATCTGAAACAATAATTGACGAAACATTTTTTCAAAGCATTCCATCTAGTTTTTTTAGTATACAGTTTCAAATTTCATTCCAGACTAAAAAACCATTATAATTATCACTGAAACCAATACAACTTGAAATGTTGTCTTCAATATATAATTACGTAATTGACAAAACTTTGTCTGATTTAAAAATTGAAATTAATATCTGACAATTTTTAAATTATTTTAACGTGTTTTGTTTTCCATACAGCAGGTTTTCTCACAAGACTTAATTCTTCAAATTCTTCATTCTTCGAAATAGGACGTTTTCGACCCCTTAGCGGATGAGAGAGTCGCTGCGTTATCATTGTGATGATACAGAGAGAAACATTGTTATTTTTTTGAGAAAGTTGCTCTTTTCAGCTGTTATTGCAATTTATACACATCCCCTCTCTGTTGATTTGAGTTTAGCTTGGAACAGTTTCCATTATGAGTCTTTGGCTATCTCTTATGCATTAACAGGACTTGTTTACACATGTGCCCGAGTGGGAATATCACTATAGTAGTGATTTATATGTGGTTGTATTACTTAAGCATACAGAGGCAAGTTGTTTGTATCGTGGACATAAGCAACCAGTAGTTATAGGCTGTGCTGCTATCTAGTTTTCATGTTGTGAGTCACCATGTCAGTTTACGTCATTTTTTCCTTGAAACATTAAGGAATGTTTTCCAACCCTGTTCCCCGAAGAAGGGAAGAGATTTCTTTGCAACCGTGGTTGACGGTGTTGTTTCGAGTCCTGGTCCAGTGGTTCCGAAGAATGTTAGACATTCACTTTGAGCCGCGCTTCGGCCAAGTAGACTGAAACAAAGTCTTATCTGGCCAGTTAGTAAGGCTTTGGTGTTGAAGAGAGAGTCGCTGTCACTACTCACTCCTCCTCCAGTATCATCGTGCTGATACGAAGAGAAATATTGTTGAGAAGGTTGCTTTTTACAGCCATCACTGCAATTGATATACATCCCCTCCGTGTTCATTTGAGCTTTGCATGGGACAGTTAGCAATTTGAATCATTGATTGTTTTTTTGTTGAGTGCCGGGTCTCGTTGACACGTGTGCCAGAGCCGAAATATCACTACAGTCGTGATTTATGTTCTAGAGTACCAGTTATGATAAAGTGAGAAGTTTCAGTGAAAAAGTTACGAATTGAAATTGCCTTATATGATTTAGAAGAAGGTGCAGAAGTTGTTCCGTTGATTCCAAAAATATCGATGGCCAATTTGATGAATGTACATTGTTGAACCAGTTAATTTAAAACCAAAAAGTAGGTCGCAGTTCAAGATTTTGCAAAGTATCAAATAATCCTTAATAGAAGCAGAAAACAATTTTTAAGTTGTTTCAAAAGACTGAAATTTCATGTTGCTAATATTTATATGATCTTCGAGTTTGCTATGTCTTTGCCTAGATCCCCAGCTTCAGTTTAGAGAGTGTTTTCAATCATGGATCATATTTGGTCCACAGAAATGACATATTTTCATTATCTACTGTTAAACACCTGCTGGATGTTAAAATTAATTCAAAAATTTCTTGTTGAGAATTGTATGACGTAATTCAAGCAATGAAATCATTTCTGAAAAAAGTCATGTCTTTAAAAAATTAGATTAAATAAAGAAAATCTAATGTTTCAATAAATTGTCAAAACTTTTAAGTAATTCCAAAAATGTATCCTGCGTTAAACCCCCAACACATGGTAAGATGATAAATCATAGAGCAACTACAAGAAAGAAAAATCAGCTTCATTATTTTTAATTGACAAGTAACATTTTATATAATATTTTAATACACACATTCAAAAACACACACAGAGAAAGAATAAAACATTTTGACATTTGATTAATAAATGGATTGGATAATTCTGTTTTATTGCGATAAATGTAAGTGTTTCTTTCCGATATTTCTTCATTCGTCCACCTGGGGTTAAAATTAATTAGTGTGTAATTGCCTCCGATTCCCAGCTAAAATGATCTATATTGCTATTTGAAGTACATAATTTTTTGAAAATATCATTTCATATTAATAACTATATCATCAGTAAATCGGCAAATATGGCACCAGAACACTACCGAATTACAGAAAGTGCCAGATTTCGGGGAAATCGCTAATAATAGCACATTTAAATTGAAAAACCTGTATATATTCTATGAAATTAAATGCAGTACTCGCAAAAAATAGTCAAAAAAAGGAAATTATTAAGACTACAAAAAGATAAGCAATTTTGTTTTGAGAGCCTACAATGCACCAGAGAAGCGGAAACCATAAAAAATCTTATACGACTTGCGGGCCAGCATTAAATCACCGGATTACCGATACGATTGAAAAAGTGAAGAGGCAGACTATAAGAGGAGTGCTGTTCTCTCAAATACACGTACAATTTCGAGATCATTCGATTTTAACTGAACGTATTTATTTTCCGAACAATATTCATAAAGTTGGATTAGAACCATACCTTGAAACATCAGTGTTAGCATTTAATTCTGTAGACCATTCGCTTCCTTTTGAAGATCTTAAGGAGTTTCCACAATTGTGCACTGAAATGAATTTTAAAAAAAATGTATGGAAGTTTATCATCAGCGCATGCATAAAGTTCCAGAAATGACTGTAATAATTATTCTGGCTATGAGATTTTCATGGAAAAATATATTAACCCGTGGATCGCAGTTTACTGATATCATGTATAGATCAAGCATTGCTTAGTAAATCAACGGCGGTAGTCACATCTTGTAGAAATTTGGAATCGGCGCCAATAAAATCCCTAAAGAAAGAAAAGTTTATAAGGAAAGGAAGGAAACCCATGGCCAGTAACTTCAAGCAGCCTCGGTAGCCAAGTAATCATAATCACAAACTCAAAGTATTCCAATTTCGTAATTCTAAATCCTTAAGTCTTGTAAGCTTTCCATAAGTTCAAAAGCATGGTGGATTTTCTTCCGATTTTCTTCTTCTTTTTGTTTGAAAAGTTTAATCATCGTTCTATCAGAAACTCTAACAATAAAACACTCGCTGTTCTCCCAGGAGAGTTCCCCATGATACTACTAATGACCCGTCATGTAGAGGGGCTGTTGCACGAAATATCTGTCGAGGCTCCTGGTCCTCCCATTTGCGTTGTCCCAGCTCGGATATCGTCTATATTACTTGACCAAGGTTCAAACGCATGACGTCCATCATCAACAGCCCTCTTGTTGCTTATTAGAGCGATGTCAATAAACAATCAAATCAAAGAAGTAATCATACATTTATAACGGTGTATTTTCCTGATTGGTTTTTCCCCGTTTTTTAATTACACTCCTGTCCTAAATTTCTTTTGTGATAGGGAGATCTGAAATTTCTGTAATTTTTTTTCCATAATGTGACCCGTAAACATAGAGAAACAGTTAATGTTAGTAGTTGATATATAGCTCCTATAAAAATACCATATACAAAATGTTGTGTTTCAGGGATCACCATAGCATGGATTACGAACCTTGTGTTTCTATGGCGGGCGGATAGTGAGACTCATTTGAAAAAAAAATATGTGCATGGAATAATGTAAACGAAAAGTCATCAGCGTCTATAAGAGAATATTTTTTTTTCTTCTTTTTTTAAAGTTATTAGTAAACTGAGTAACGTCCATAAGTAATTATTTTATTTCGTTTCTTGTAAGAAACTTAATATAATGGTATTGAAAAACATAAAAGTATATTGTACATTTTCAATCAAACAATTGTACTCAGAAAATCTTTAAGAATTAGGCGTTTTTGCAGATCCTTTATAAATGTCGTCCATCTTAGCAGTTAGCTGCTAAAACTTTGTTTGGTGATTTCTTAGGAGAGTTCACTCAAGCTCTATTAAATGCAGATCGGTCAAAATAGACAAGAGCTTGTTTTAAATCTGAATTTTAATTAATGAACGAAATTTAACAGTGGGGAAATTTTGACTCAAAGTTTCAAAAAAATCAAAGTTTCTCCTGTAATTTATTTTCATTGGTTCCTCACAAAATATATCCGTGATTAAGGAAACAAATAAATACTGTTAGGATAAAAGTTAATGAAGTGGTGCCATTTGTTAGGATAGAAGGAGGGTAATGAAAATCTCCTTGCATGCTCTACAGTTACGATAACTATTGCCGTTGCAAAGACAATAATCACGTGATTGAAAAAGGTTTTAGGAAAGAAATTTTAAAAATAGCTTCATTTTGGGAAAAAGGATGTGTAATCTGAAGAATTTCCACTATACCCATCCAGTAATATTGAATAAACTGCTATTTAAAATTTCATTTCTAAAATGCGGTTTCATGAAAAAGTGTTAGCCCACCTTTGTAACATTATATCACGTATTTGATGTAACATCAATATGGCAGAGGTGAAAAATATAAAAGAGTTTGTTTCCCCTTTTGCATTATTGCAGAAAATTGAAACGTTTGACTGCCGTTTCAAGATTCGCGAAATTGGACGATGCATTTTTCACAAGTAGCTTAAAACGAATTTGAAGGATACTTACTACGGACCATTTTTGTTAAACTAAAATTTTAATTTCGAACTCCAAACTGTAGTACAAAGGGAGAATGCAACTCTATAAGATTTATCTCACCAACATCATAGAAGAACTGACACTTGATTTTCAAACATGGCGGAGAACTAAAGATTTTGAATCAATGTATTCACTCTCTCAATTAAGTTTATCAAAAGTTTATGCGGTACAAAAACAGAACGAATGAATAAACGTAAGGGGAAGCATTAGTAATCTTTTGCATCAAAAATATTGTAAAAGCTTTCAAACTGCTTGAAAATAAAATAAAGTTAAATGATATTTTCTACCTAAAAACACTACGAAATAAACTGTTCAAAACATGAAATCGAGTGGTGTCTATCGAAGAATTAGTGCAATCTGTTCATGCTAAATACAATGCCAAAACTTGGCGTCACCATTCCGTTACAGAAAATCGTAATTTAGTGTTTAGTTGCCTTAATTATACCCGTTAAGACTTATACCTGTTAATGAATTAAAAATAATACGAATATATTAATTCGAAATAATTTTGTTTAATATTTCTCCATTCACATGCGTATCTGACAAAAGATTGAGATAAATGAAAATATATATACGTTCGCAGCTCCCCACGCATATGGTTATGTGTGAGTCAATGAAAAATGCAGATCATTGCTTATGTCGAGAATTACCATTTCGCTTGAAGATGAATCGTTATCGTATTAGATCTCTGAAATTGTTCCTTCTTATTAGAACGAGATTAATGTAGGAAGAGAGAAATATAATCCCTGTGAAAAATCGCTGGTTTCTGTTACATAAATAACGTGAAGAAAAGGAAATTGAGTGTCGAATAATTATTTACTTATTCAATCATAGGATTCAAATATTGCCGATGAAAATGCTGATTCAGCAGATTAGCATCCATTATGAAGCATGCACTGGTGTATATAGATATTTATATCTTAGAGACAAAATCATTTATTTGGTTATAGGCGAAACATATTACAAGAAAAACTTCAGAATAGATAGATCCATGATCTCTTTTGAACATATATATAACCAAAAAAATACCTATTTCAACGTATAAACCCGCAAACATTATGCAATATAATACTCTCAATTAAAACGGAAAAACTAAAGAGCGATAAAAAGAGAGTTTTTAAAAATTCTGATGTTTTTTTTTTTTTTTATATTTTACCTCATCTTCAACGAAATTGTTTAATCACAAATTATAATGATTTACTAGTAAAATCATCCAGTACATATGTAAACAAACAAAAGTTTTATAGTTTAATACGAAACTGGATTTACACCTTTAAAAATTATAAAATTACATAATAATAATGTTGTTAGAGCTTAAAGAATTTGTACATATATTTTTAAAAATCATGCAATCAAAATAAAATAAATATTTTTTGGTAATTTGATTCATTTTTAGGGTATTGTGTTCCTATAAATGTGCACTAAGGAATAAAATTTCCACTGTACAATTCAATATTTGAATGCAAAGCAGTGTTATTATTGACGATGTAAGGGTAACTGCAAATAAAGGAGCATTAATTTCCGTAGTGATTTTTAAACGCATTTTAAAAAGGATCATGTTTTTGTAAAGAGCATAAAATTAAAATTTAACTATTATTTATTTGTTTTCTTTAGAAAACTTTCAATATTACGCTTTTTCTGTTATGCAAAATACATTGTACATTTATTATAACTATTTAATTTACAGTTCTGGGTGTCTGGAATAATTTAGATTTAATTTATGAATTAAAAGTGTCATTTAGAATATACTTAAGATGCATTAATGCCAGTATTTTTCCTAAAAATTATTTTGGAGAAATTAATATTAAAAATAATTAATGTTGTTACGACCCGCGAGTGCAGATGGCGCTAGTAGTCATATTCTTTTTTTTTATTATTGTATTTTCTTCTTCCTGTAGACATCACCCTAGGAGCACGACGTACCAACCGTCGCTCAAATAAACATTCATATTTTAGTATACAGTCCATAGCTCTTTGTTTGAATAGATAAGTTTCAATAACTCAAAGTCTAATCAATTCATCACCATACAGTATTTGTGGTCACACGAGCCCGAGAATCGAAAATTGATAACATGGCGCCAAAAGAACTATCGGAACTCACCGTGATGATTGGACAGGAGGGAAGGAGAAGTATGTTTATCGGATCCCAGATTACTCAGGATTCAAAACTCTTTAGAAGAGTTAGGAGTTCTCAACATTGAGATCAAATTGGAGTAAAAGAAAGAGTAAAACAGGTCTGTCTCTTTCCCCAGATTAGAAGGCTTGAGAATCAGGCGGACACCTTTACAGAAACGAAAGAAAGTTACAAAGCACTCTCTCTCAGGATGAAGAACTTCCTGATTTGCAGAAACAGTTTGGATAAGGAAAATGGAACAAGACGCTGATAATTTAGAGGGGGTGGGTCTCAATGCTTTACTTGAATCGTGGCACAGATATTACCCCTCCTAAAATTGTCTGTAAACAATAATTTTTATATGTTATTGTAACATAAAAACTGCCTGCATTAATTTACCTGAATTTTCGGGACAATATATTTGATTGATTTGCACAATTTAAATCTCAGTTTGTAACATTGATTGAAGTGACAATATGTTTATCAGTTCTCAAAAATTTAACATTATTTACAATCACCCTCAAAGGAAGTAAAACAATCTAAACAGTTACTGATTCATACGTATCTTTATTCGACGCCTTATGAAACGAAGATACAAGAAAACAAAAGATTAATCTTTAATAGCCACATTGTGAACTGTTGAATCCTAACAAAATACATTTGAATCTGCATTTTCACCTTAGAAATTTAATTGACTCCATTCAGAGTGTCTGAGGAAGCTTAAAAACAATTTAGAAGATTAGAGCCCTAACGCTTTGTGAATCCATGCTAATTTTTGTTATCACCCAACTGGGCGATGAATCTGTAATGCAACTGG
>BMAW01115957.1:0-24713 GCA_019974015.1 Nephila pilipes | reverse complement strand
TCTTTACCTTAAGTTGAAATAGGAGAGATTTTTCGGATACTTTCTTTTGCATTTAAGTGCTATTTATAATGTATATATATATACAAAATATTTTACTCATCATATAGAAAATAAAGGCTTGATCTTTTAAAGATAGTATTGTATATTTTCTTTGAAACAATTAAAGAATTTCCTGATTATAAAAATTATTTCTTAAAACTTAGGTATTGCTTAAAGTGCGGTCCAATAGAATGTCGTATGGAATGATACAAATTATCATTAAATCGCCAAACTTGGCGGTAACTTTTGGCGAAAATTTTAGGTGGGCGATACTAAAGGCTAGCATGAATTTCATACTGAAGGCTTTTCTTTTGTATAAATACCCAAATGTTTCTTTAAATTACCACTCTTAAAAAAAGCTTCTTTACAAATTTCACAAACATAAGGATTTTCCTTTACCCTAAGACTGATTGATCATCCCACGATTTCTAAGGGCAACTCAAATGTAGCAAAATTTGCTTATCCCGTGATTTCCGCAGGCATGTGTTTTCTCCCTATTGAGGGTGCATCCCACTTCTTTTTCCCCGCTTAACCACTGAAACAAATTATATACAGTATTAGGACATGCAATTTGTTTAGAAAAACAGATGTCAGTTATTTGTCCACTAAATTCCAGCATTTGAAGCACGCGGGTTTTTACAGCTCAAACTTCACTTTTTGCAGTCAGAAATGGGCTGCTAGAAAAATGTTCAGCGATTGACAAAAATGTATATTCTTATGACTTATCAGATTCAGAAAAAGCGATTTTAGTTTTGATAGTGATATAGATTTTCCAACTGCTCCTCATATAGCAATGAATCTGATTATGATCCACACCTGGTAAAAGTAAGTTAGGCAGTGGAAAATTGATATGAAGAATATTCCTCCCTCCACCTCCAGTTCCTTTTCAGAAATCAGGGGAATTACTGTGAATATAGCTAATAATCCAAGTATATTGAATTTGAGTTTTTATGATCAAATATTACTAATAATAAAGTGCAATGCAGAAACCAATCTCCATAGGCTGCGTCATCCAAAAACAGTTTGTAAAGAGGATCACGCTAAAAATGGACAGAAACCAATGTTGAAGAACTAAGACTATTTTTGCAGTTTTGTTACTCCAAGGAGTCATAAAGAATCCAGAACAAGCATAATTAGTGGTCTAAGGCCAAATATTATCCACACCAAGTTTTGCAAAAAGTAATCAGAAGAATTAGGTTTTTGTTCATGAAGTTTCTTCATTTTTACTAATAACAGGAGTTTGATAAAGACTCCATAACTCCATGGCTGAAATTGAATAAAATTTATGACTTAATGTAACATTTTCAACTTCCAAATTTCGAGAAGTCTCTATACCAGGGGGAAACTAGTTTAGATGAGAGTTTTGACGCCGTTCAAAGGCAGACTCATAAAATGTTTAATGCCAAAAAGAGCAAGATTTGGGAAGCTCTTGAAGCTGCTCTGGAGCAGAAAGTGGATGCAATTCAGATTTCATACACATGATGATGGAACAGTGTATAATCCAAAAATACAGTCAATATCTCATTTCACCAAAAATTGTTTCTTTACACTTGATGGATCGATTCCTGGGAAAAAGCTATTGGGGTGTCACAATTGATAATTTTTATGTCTCCTGGCCAGCCAGCAGACATCTTAGTTACAGAGAAGATGACACTACGGACAGTGAATAAAAACCAGAAAAGATCTTCCTGTCAATTTTTCAAAAGAGAAAGTCCCCAAGGGTAAAAATTATTATCAAAGAGGTGCAGTTATGGCCTTTGAAGTGGCAGGACAAAAAGAGTACCGCCTTATGAGTACTATTCATGATGCAAAATTTTATTTGGTGAGGTAAATCTAAAAGATCACAGGAAACCAGTTGTTGTTTGTGACTATAATAATACAATGAGTGTCGATTTATGCAACCAAGAATGTCCTACTACTCACCCCTACGCTCCAAAAATAACGCGGTAGTATTATATCAAAATTTTTCAGGCAGTTTTTCAATCATTGTGGAATTATGTGCTTTACAAAAGTAAGCAAAGCCCAACACAAAAATATATAAAAGCTTTGAATTTTATAAAATGGTTGAAGAAAGTATCCAAAAGTGTTACATTTGTGATCGGCACTTAGTAGAACAATATTTAAATTTTAAAACTTCCTTTGAAATGTTTGATGCCTGATTCTTTGACCCAAAATATGAGGTATGGTTTTAGGCAAATAAATAACTCCTAAAAGGATTATTCTCACTGAAATACACATAACGATAAACTTTATTCCTCACCATCTTCACAAATTCTTACTACATAGAAAACAGCGCGCCGGCGACGCATCTAAATTCTATTTTTACAAGTTGTTGTTCGTAGCTTCTTCGCGGACGCCACTCCTGTACCTTTGAGTTTGTACAAGAAAAATCCTCAAAATCCAAGATTTAAATTTCTGGACAGCCTTTAATTTACGTCCCTCGTCTGGTGGTGTTTGGATAGGTTGACATCCTACTTGTCTGGTCCATTTTCTTAGCTTTGGGCACCACTTAAGAGGTAAATAAACTTGATTTTCTTTTTCTGCATTTACAGCAATTTCATCTGGAGATAACCAAGATAGGCCACATTTTTCTTTTTCGTCTAACCAGCAGGACCTTCCACCATCTTCGAGCCAACAAAGTGTGTACCGAACAATATTACAAGGCAAATCAGCTGGGTTTAAATCTCCTGCACATGATTCCTCTTGACCTTGGTTCACTATTAGAGTAATACGTAACTGGAACGAAGTGGCTACCACACTTTTTGACTTAAAAAAATAATTTATTTGTGATGTTTGTAAGAAGACTTTTACAAGAAGTCAGAACTTAAAGAATCACTGACGTATTCATACAAAGAAAAATCTTTATGTTTAAGAAATTTATTAAACTGCTTTTCACATAATGGGATCCTGAAGGGTCATTTACATATTCATACAAAGGGAACGTCTTATACTTGTGAAATTTTGTAAGAAGGTTTTATTTCATTGTTTGGTTTGGTTTCATTAACATTGCACTAGAAGCAACATGAGGGCTACTGTTAATAGATCTCGTAATTGTGAACTTTGGTCAAGTGACAAAGGCGACACCTGAGCCGGTACCCCACTCTCCTAAATTCCACACCAACCAAGTGGAGGACTTTCTTCCTTTGGAGATTTAATGTTTATCCACCTCAGTTACTCAATGAGTACTTAATGGCATCAAGGCTCGAATCTGCAATTGGACAAAAACTGGTAGCCTCGAGTCGTACACCATGACTACCAGGTTACAATGGCCATGTTTTCACTCAAAGTAGGAACTTGAAAATGCATTCATGTATTTTTATGTAATGAAATCCTTATGTTTGTAACAAGATTGTCGAAAATCATAGATGTACTATAATATTTGGTACTTTTCCATTTTGCCAGCACACGTGATAAAGTAGCCAAAAATGATAGAATCGACACCAAACAGACTATGCGTATACTATGTGTTGTTACCAATAAAGTCTTCTTAGCGAGATTTGCTGCGGCAAAATGAAAAAGTACCTATTATCTACAATAAAATAAACTTTGCTTCATTCTGTCAATGATAGGAATATATTTCTAAGTTTTCAGGTGCAAGAATAAATTATTTTATATTGTAGACTCATGACTGAAAGGTTGGAAACAGGCAAAGGACAAAAACATTATTTTAATTCTTGATTATGTTGGGTTCCTAGTGCATAGAATCTGCCGCACCTATCAGTTGGCCAGCACTATGGGCTGTTAAAGAAACCTTTTGGTATTAGTAGAAAAGAAATATCTAATGTTTGTAAAATATGTCAGAAGGCTGCGTCGGAAACACACAGATTGAACATACTTATGCATATTGATATGAATGAAAAGATTTAAGAGTGCAAAATTCGTAAGAAGGAATTTTTGGAAAGAAGTACATTAAAGATTTATTTGCACACATATGAAAGAAAAAGGCTTATGTTTGTAAAATATATAGTATTTTCTCAAAAACAAACATTCATATGAAAGAAAAGCTTTATGTTTGTAAAATTTATAACAAAATTTTCTCAAAAAACTGGAAGTTAAAAAGGCCTTTGCTTTTTCATACCAATGAAAAAGAAATATATAAAAAGGCTTTCTGGTAAAAGAAATTCCTTTCCTTATTTATACGTAGGAAAATCCTCCTTTTTTAGAAAAGCATTCTTCATAGTGGTTGAGTAAAAAATTGTCATATCCTAACTAAGGAATAATCTTATGTTTGTGAATTTTAGAAGCCTTTTTCGAGAAGTGGGGACATGAACATATATTTGTTATGTTCATACAAAAGAAAACCAAATCTTTGTAAATAGGCTTTCTTATGTAGTGATGATATAAAACTACATATTAGTATTCATGTCAGGGAAATGCGTTATGGTTTGTGAAAATGTTTTCTCGCTAAGTGTGGAATTAAAAAGATATTCGCTTATTTCCTTGAGAAGAAAAGCCGGTACTTTTCCATTTTTCCAGTGCAAATCTCTCCAAGCAGACTTTATTGGCAACAACACAAAGTATACAAATAAAAAAAAGTGATTATGTTTCATAGAATACAACCCATGGCTTTTGGTGTCGGTTGTATCATTTTTGGTGATTTTATGGTTTGCGCTAGCGAAATTGAAAAGTATCTTTTATTCATACAAAGAAAAGCCTTATTCCATTATTCATCCATTAGCAGTTGTCAAGTTATTTAAATAATCCTTATATTAATAGATTATTCAATGTACAGCATTGTTATTCAGGATATAAGCACGAAAGAATAATTGTTTGTCATTATACTTATGGGAAATAGTGCATATGATTAATAATAATAATTTAAATTATTCATGAATATTCCAAAATATATTTTTATCGTTAAGCAAGGAACCACTGTAAAAGTATATAAATCGGATATGTATCCAAATTTAAAGATCCTCAAGTGCAGATTTCTTCCATATATATTAAAAGATACAACTTTTATTTCAAAAGTTTTCAAAGGTGCAATATTATGTAATCATTTGAATGATACATTTTTGTTGAGTTTTGTCCTAAGTTGTTGATGCAACTTAACTTGTATAAAAAAAAGGGAAAAAATTTAATTTTCTTCGTGGTTTGTAATTTCTTTGTTAATTATGAAAATTGTAATGCGACATATGTACTTGTATTCATTTAAATGATTTTAGCATGTGTGAGTTATAAGTTTCCTGTATATAATGAATTGAAATTTTTTTGTTGAAATACAAAAAATTAAAATTATTTTAGTAATTTCATTTCTGTGAAATTCTGAAATTGCTAACTATAATATAATGATTGTTATTGAATTTGGAAAATTTCTCTGGTAAGAGTGTTTTAAAAATTTAATAAATATCATTGAAAATTTGTGTTTTAAAAATATCTAAATATTACTGCAAATGATTATATTTAATCTAAGTAGAATTTTGTCTATGTTATGAGGGAATTTATGTTCTTTTAGATAGCTTGGAAAAACTGAAAAAATTTAACACTGCAGAATTACATTTGTACACATCTGAGGAAAAGTCATGTTGGTCGAGGTCTTTTTTTCCCCCTCTAAATTATATAAAATTAATTCTGAGCAGAATGACAATTTCTAAATTTGAAGGAATATTTTTTTATACATTGATGGATTTAAAATAAATAAATTAAAATAAATGTTGTAAATAAATCATTTGAAATAATTTTGTCAGCTGTTAAATTTCAATTCTCAACTTCAGAAAATGGTAAATAATTTGTCAATAATTTCATGTATGCATCATCAGTGCTGTTCTGAGTACCTAAAATCATTTTGTATTCATTGACTTTTCCAGTTTAGATTGTACTTTACTCCTAAATATTAGATTTACTTTGTGATGGGCAAAAATATGGTATATGCAACAGATTGGTATTCTTATTCTCCCATTGAAAAAAATGTATCTACTTTAGAAACTCGGTTTTTTTTAAAGGATATTTGTAAGTTTTAGTGAAAACTAGAAATGAAAAGTGTAGATGTTCGATACAGTTTTTGGATGGTTTCATTAATGTATAAAGAACAGAGAAATTTTCTGTCCTTGCTTTACCATATTTAGCGATTTATTAATTATTGCGTACATTCATAAAAATTAATCTGAGTAAAAAATGTAGCAAATCATGATAATCCCTGTTGACAAAAAGTTAATCTAAATTCCTTTTCAGACAAATGTTTCTTACACTGTGCTATTTTTAATTTTTGCTTAGTTGTAGAAATCACAAAAAGTAATTTTTTTGTATGTGCAATCTTTTGAGATAAATCGAATGTTATAAATACCATTCAATATTTTTACGGGATATTGAGCAACAAGGACTATTTTTTCTGTTATACACCATTCAATAGATTTATTTCGCAGCTTTCCAATGGTCTATTACAGGTAAGCTTCTATGACGAAAAAATAGAAACACTAAGAAGCTAAATGCCCTTTTGATCCTTTCACAACCTTGGCGCAGCATAGCCTACTTTGGCTCTTGCGCCATTAAAACCAACAGTCACTCACTCACTCCTTTCACAACCTAACATGTACTATTGGACTTCATATATATGTGCGTGCCAGCTTTGTGAGCTAATTATTTAAGAATTGGTTAAAACTTGAGCATCAAATATTTTAAATGTATCTTTAATGTCTTAATATTTTTTTTATTAGTCATCAGAAACATACATTTGTAAAATGTTTTATGAAACTGAACATTGAACTATAAATGGTAGGGGGAGGAGTAGAATAAACAAACAAACAAAAATTAGTGCGATTTACATTATTTGATCATCAGAGAACTTTCATTTTGATTTCAGCAAAGTATTTCCATTACAGAGCAATTGTTATTTACTTATATAATAATAGTTAAAAGAAAAGTTATTTTATGTTGATTTATAATTACAGTAAAAAAAAAATCAAAATTCAATCGTGTTTAAAATCATCGCATTAAATCTGCATTCAGATTAATACCAAAGAATAGCATTTAAGCTCTACACAATCTTTCAGGAAAAAGAATGCACCCAAATTATATCCAATATTCTGACTTCACTAATACTCGTTTTACCACTTTCCCCTCACTGCCACTCTTTGTCTAGATTACAATGTGCCTTTTACAAATTGATGCCCATTTTTTTTTTACATGGATATATGCCCAAGTAATTGTGTGCCTTTCAGTTAACTCATTCCGAGAATATAGTCCTGCTAGTACTAATAATTTCCTTTCTGGATACTGCTAGTACTCCATTCAAGCTCATCAATACTTAATGCAGAATGAATTTTCAATTTGATATGGCATGGAATGAACGTTAGTGTATTTCTAAATTTTGAGCACATTGTGGTCAAGGGAATAACCTGATAATCACCATAACTCATATGATATTGATGTTCTTTTCTTTCTTTTATTTTAAAAGTCACTTGTGATTGCAACCTTTTTGGCTAATCAGTCATTATGCAATAAGTCATTTGTGATTTAAATATGACTACTCTTAATGAAGAAGCAGGAACAAAATCAATCAAAAATTTTGACACGTGTCCATGTGAGAAATAAATGTTGCATATTGGAATTGATTTGGAAAAGGCCTTGAGTAGTAGTTGGAAGCTTACATAAATTAAATTTCAATAAAGTTTAGATGCAAAATGGAAAATTTTTGAAAGATAACATAAATTGTATTTCAGCCTGTCTTTTTGATAAGTGTAAAATTATTTTGCTCTGAATTTACTCTTTATTTTCATTTGTAATATATTTTTCTTAGATTGTTTTTTGTGAAGTCTGTAACTAAGTTAACATTTTATTTCTCTTTGATTAACCTTATGCGTGTAACATGTTTGTTGAGGATTATTACACGATGGGATGCACTGTATTATAGAAAATTTATGTTCAATAACATATATTTAAAAAACTATCAAAAGTAGTATTGGTTATTAATTGTTACTTGTGATGAATGTATGATGGCATATATTTCAGGTGAAGCCACATATAATTACAGGATATCGATTTTAAAACACATTTAACTTTTACACTGTCATCATTAATAAGTCACGCAAAATTACATAAGTTTGAGCTTATTTCAAAATTAAATTAAGTATAATGGAAAATAATAGGATCAGATTGAAAACACCAAGGGTCCGACAGTGAGATCATGAGATTCATAAATTTCTCTAGTGAAGAGTTGTGTACTAGGAAGTCATCTCTTATCTTTTTTCTACTTCACGTCTATACCAGTTTAATCTTGTTTGGCGCAGCATAGCCATATCTGGCTCTTGCGCCAATAAACTTTACATTCACTCACTAGGAAGTCATCCAAATTTTAAAGGAAATTGAGACATCATACAGACATGTTTAATGTTCCAGAACAATTTACATTTGATGTATTTTTACAATCTTTAGCAAATGCTTGTATGAAAAACTATTTATTGAAATACGTAAAGTAAATGCGTGAATGGACCAAATTCACTGACAATTGCCACCATGTCAAAATCATGCAACTTCTGTATAAACAAACTGGTGTGGTCCGTGTTGACAAAGGATTTCCCTGTATGCTAGCTGTAAACATCTAGCACATCCACTTTATTTTGATTAATATTATCATATTGCTTACATATTCAATCATATATATTAGGCAGGAAATAATTTGAGTATATTTTTATGTATATTTTGTCCTATTCTTGTTTAATTGTGTTGTTAAAATGCCTTTCGCTAAGCTAAGCCTCTTAATTCTTGCTTCTGGCATTTGTTTGTATTCTTATGATATAAGCTATAGATTATTTTGTGCATTAAAAAGATACATTTTTTAACTGTTAAATGGTTATTGAGTTATTTTCACCTTTTGATTTGGTTAAATGTGTTTTGAATTTCAAAATAGATCTTTTAATATATAAATATTTTATATCATTAGATCAATTTGTAATATTTATCTTTTGTTTTTTTGGTAAAATTACGATTTGTAATTTTAAGGTCCCAATATTTATTTTAGAATTCTAAACCGTCTGAAAAATAAATATGAGAAGTTAAATATAACTGAGCATTTCTGAATTATTGTATCCTTCATTTATAAATACTTTTTATATAGCAGGCTGATTCTGTTTTAAAAATAAAGTAACATTGGATTCATAAAATTGCATTAAATTATTTTCTCTTTGAATCAAGCTATAACGGTTATATTATGATTTAAAGAGTTAGTTAGTGCAATGACGCATGTTTTTGAAAAAATAAACATTTTTATGTAAAAACACAAAATTTCTTTTCAGTAGTACTAATATAAGCGAATAATTTGAATACGCTTCTGTACTGATCAAATAAATTTGTTAATTATCTGCATAAACATAGTGCAGAATGCTCTATAATTTAGAAATACATTTCAAAACAGTTCTACTGTCTTTAGATCGTGGTAGCCTGGTGGTCATGGCCGCGGCTGGCTTATTTCGAATCGCGGGTTCGAGACTTGATGCCACAAAGACCAACCGTGTAGCCGGGGCTAATGTACGTTAAATCTGTTGAAGTCTAAAATAATTCCGTAGCTTGGCGGGGAAGTTAGGAGATAGGGTGCCGTCTCAGGTGTCGTCCTCGTCACTTGACCGAGGTTCAAAATTACGAGGTCTGTCACCAATAGCTCTTGTGTTGCTTCTTGTGCGACGTAAAAAAACCAAACCAAGCCACGGTCCTAAATGCTTGTAAGAAACTGAGCTGAAGTATTTTTATATGTATTGCTTAATCTGAGTTGGTAACATTTGTTTTCTTTTGCATCATTAAAAGTAATGTCCAGATGAAATGAAAAAAAGAATTGCAGATGAAATTGTCCAATTTTATACAATAAAATTGAAAAAAAAAAAAAAAAAACACTATAAAAGATTTTGTGCTAAAATTGTGCCTTAAATTCATAAAACCTTTTTTTAATAATATTTTTTGTACAGTGCGCATTTTTTAAGCCGCTAGCAACTATCATAACTATAAAAGAATAAAATCAATATCAGAAATTAAAAATTTATTTCCAAATGACGAATTACAGTAAGAATACAAATTAAATCACATTATACGTTTAAAAAGTAAAAAGATTTTAAATTTTATATATAAAACATAAAACAGATCAGTTCATTTTGTAATAATATTATTTTTTCTATAGATTATGACCAATTTTTCCTACTTATAAAAGTAAACTATTAAAAAAAAAAAGTAATGACCACTTATGAAAATGTCGATGTAAAGAATCACTCGTATTGATTGTTTAGGTCAGGACAAAAGATGTAAAAAGAGGAATTTTTAGGTTGTCATGAAGGTGGAAGGTCTAACATTCCCTTTCGAAAATTGAAGAGAATGTCAAGTGATTGATGTTTATGGGTTCTAATAAGTTCCATAGATGTCCGAATGCCGTTAAAGAGACTGCATACTTTAGGGAGCAATATTTATAAAAAAAAGTCTTCTTTTGAACATTTTTGTGTTTTGTATCCGATTACTAAGTTTTAAATTCACTCCTTGCGAAGAAAACATGAGCATTCATAATTAAAGTTTGATTAAAATTGATCAATAATTGTTATTTTACAAGTTATTTGGGAGGCATAGGCGGATTAGTAGTTGGAGTCTCCATGGTACAAAGCCTTGAGCCCGTGGTCTAGTCGAATTTAAATATTGAAAAATTCGCTGACCTTAATTCTCAAAATAAAATGTATAGCTAATAAAAAAAAAATTAATGGCTCAATTTTTAATTTAATTTTACAAAAAAATTAAAACTACTGTAAAAGCTTAAAATTTTGCTTATATAATCTTACGGTCTTGATTTTCTTGGCAATTCATCGATTATGTTTTGCAGTATCTGTTTGATCAAAAATATCTTTTCTACATGCTTTTTCCATGCTGTTCAGTTTTTACAAATTTTTAACGCGCTTTAAAATGAAAAGATCTCTCACTTGATGCATTTGATATCGTTATATAAAAAAATAATTTTAAAAGTATATTCTACATTAGGAAGTCGAGACCATTTATTTTGCAATCTCGATAAATTTTATTGGTGTTCATACTATATTTGTTTTCTTTGAAAAAATAGCAAAATGGATCCAATTCATCGTTCAAAATTAACGATTCAATATCGTTTTTGTAAATATCCTTTAATTTTTGTATCAGCTTCTTCGTAATTTCAGGTAACCTCGTCAAAAATATAAGCTAGAAGTGTTCACCTGTAACAGTTTCATATATTAGCTCTTCAGGATAGTTCTTGCACTGTTCTTATCGCATATGACAAATGAGTTGACCAGAAATTTTCTTCCTATTTACTCACTTCATGACCTTCTTTTAGTTAGTTTTTAGTTCGATTGGCATTGTTATTCAAATGAAAAAATATTATTTGCCTCTCGTATAAAAAATAATTTCTTTAGTCAATTATAAAAAGCAATAGTAGTTCATTTAAAATACAGAACATTAATGAGTTTTTGCGTACATTCATTAATGTATTTACCATACTTAAAAGAATCCTAACAATAACTCGAAATTGAAATAAAACGTTGTTATATTTATTGTGTTGATTTTTTGTTGTAATCCTTTCGTATTACGATGAATTTTGTTTAGTAATAAATGAACCAATCTATAATTTCGATATTTAATTTATATTGCTTCAAACTGATAAAAGAATTTCTAAAAAAGTATGTAGTTTATTTAAAGATTCATTTCTTTTTCTTTTTATTGCGGTAACATGTGAATAAACACATAATTTTCTAATATACTTAAAAAAAAAAACTGCTAGAGAACCATTATTTTTGTAGATTAAATTTGAAAACACAAACATTCTTTTTTTCTTTTTGATTTTTGGCCATTTTAAGAGTGATTTTGCACGACTTGATAATACTGATTCAAATCTTTTCCAGACACATTTGAAAGAATATTCAATGCAATCTACATAAGCAAGTATGTATCATAATTAAATTATAAAAACATAAAAATAGGTATAATTCTTTAAAATGTATAATTTCTTTAGAGTATAATTTTAAAAATGTATAATTCTTTAAAATGATACATTCTGAAAATGATTGTATAGCATCTTGTGCTCTAATAAAGTTAATAAAAAATTCATCCATAACAATCCATAACCATATTTAAAATCTTTAAAAAGGACAAATGTCAAAACTAAGGTGGGAATTTTTAATAAATGTTTTTTACAGAACGATAATAAATGTTGAAAAGAATAGGTATTATTTTTTAATTGCAATCTCTAGTTTAAAAATTATTTAATTAAAGTGGTAATAATGATTTAAGAAGTAAAAATATGATAAAAAATGTTATAAAGTAGATAAGTGATTCAAACATAAAGATAGAAAATGTGGAAAAAATTATTCAATATGTAGTAAAAGGTTGTTTAATTTTGAGAAAGGAACGCTTTTGAAATTAATTAAGATATAAATTTAGATTGAAAATCTGTATAGATTTCTTTGTAGATTGTGTGGGGGTTTTCAAAAAAGTTTTGAGTTATTTTGAAATTTCAAATTATTCTCGAAATATTTTTATTGTTCTGTTCAGTCACAAAAGTATTAAGATTTTGTAAAAACAAAAATTAAGAATATTAATAATACTAAACTGATGTGTAAAAAGAAACATTTGTACAGAGAACAGACGGGCTGATGCATAATCTGTCAAGTTTCAGCTCTCCATTGGTTAGAAGTTTGAATGGAGGCGCAGCTCAGTAATGACTCGTCACTTAGCTGAGGTTCAAAATTATGGAGTTCTTAATGCTACATAGACCGTATCTAGAGCGATGTCAGCAAAAAGTGATAATCAGGAAACAGGACAATGTTAATTGAGGGATTAAATTTTTTAATATAATCCAGGTAAACTGTCTGACTAGACTGCAAAACAGGTTTTTTAAAATATTTTTGTATTAAAGCGGTAAGGGAATTTGAAGGGTTTATGTTCTATCATTTTCGGTTAATCCACAGAATTGTCTCTTTATTGTTCATCATTCCATTCGTTGAGCCAATGAAGTGCATTTCTGACAGATATGAAATGACATAAGTTTCACATCATGAACTTCCAAGGATTTAGTTCAAAACGTTGTTTCATTCAATTCTGTGTGCATTCTTCTCCCTAGTTCTCATTCTCTGATGGGAATGAGTAAGATGAAAGTGATCTGCATTATGGGAACACTTATCTCTTGAATTAAAGATTCGGGCGTATGTCCTCAAATTGAGAGACGATGGTCTTTCATTTCCCATGATGGCGAATCTCACTGTACCGAAACAGATTAACAGAAAGTAGAAACAAAACGCCATAGTCCAAGCTTGCGGATGAAAAAAAAGGTAAATTAAAATATTTACAACTCCAGTGCTCTTATTTATAGAATGTAACAACAGCAAGAATAATTCATATTCAAAGTCTTGTGTAAAATTCAATGTGATATATGAAATATTTTAATACTTTTCTTGTCGAATAAAGCACGCAACCATGCACACTTTACATATTATAAAGTAAAAGCGTTTATTCTTTTTGGCCCTGATACCATATCTTTTTAACAATGTAATGCAACGCTACGTTCTAAAAAAATTCGATGATCATTCAGATCCTCGATTTCATATCTGTAGGAAATGAGTTCCTACGATTTTATGTGCACTTAATTCTGAAGTCCTTAATTCTTCCCACATGTAACTAAAACGTTTATTGAAAAAAATCTCTGTTATATAACTAGTTTGCGGCGAGAAATAAAACATTGTGTCCTAACTTTTACGTCGTGATCTGGTCTCACTTTTTTATCAACTAAGGAATTGTGTACCTCCTGTCGTGGAAATGTGCTACTCTCTCCACTACAATAAAATAATTAATTGAAATTGTTTTGACTGCTTTTGAGACTTAATTAAACAATACTATAAAATATTTAAAAGCAGATATAACATTATACACACATATTATTTTAAAGGTAATAGTTCTTTATATAAGACACAGATAAAAGGAATATAAAATGTCATCCATAGTAACGACGAGAAGGCATATCACCACTCCTGCAGTAATTACATTTTGTTATTATCATTGATTCACGACTGGAAAACCAGACAGTTTACGAAAGCTTTTAAATTGAACTGAAAACAGCAGATCTTCTCTTTGCACTATCTTCAATGAAGATAATTTTCTTATAACTCCATTTCAAGCGTGATAATTTGATTGGTACCCATAAAAAAGCCGTAAGTAACACGTTTGAATGTATATTTGTATTACTATTAATTTGACTCGATCATTTGAAAGAAAATAGATTCCTCCTTTTATAATTTTCGATCGTTTTGTTAACTAACTCCATTAAGCTAGAGCTCTGAAACCTTGAGAATCGTTCTTACTTGCCTAACAATGCAATATTAGACACTTGCAGAACAAGTTTTAACCAATATTTTTAAATAATGCAGTTTAGCCAACAGATGGTGCGAGTTTCAAAAATTGATCAAACTTGCGATTTTTTGGCTAACTTAAGTCTGTCGAAGGGAAGGATAGACCACATTTGGTGAAATACCGCCACAAAATCCTGTCTCAAAGAGTGGTTTACCTAAACTGTCCAAATTCCTTAATGTTACCGGAGAATTAATTTTGTTGATTTTAACGTTTTATGGAGTTTCACTTGGTGTGTGTGTATATCAAGTGCTCAAATCTTTCGATAGTTAATTTATCCAACTTCCCCATCAAGATAGAGCTCTGAAATTTTGAGAATCGATTTCTTACTAACCTAAAACAATGCAAATATTTAGACATTTGCGACAAATTTTAACTATCTTAATAATTTTTTAATATAAACTTGCCACCATATAAAACGTTGGTTTTTTTTTTTTTTTTTATCTCGAATTCATCTATGTGGGCTTTAAAAGGAGCCAGGGTTTTGTGAAAGCATTAGCAGACACTAAGACGTGATAATTTTGAGCATCCATCATAAGAAAACACTGCAAAAATTTAATGGATTTACGAATATGGGCTGTCATTCTGACATTTCCCATGAGAATATACAATATATTATGCCACGGACAAGTCGGAAATGTTACGCAATTTAATAAAACAATTTAAAATTAAAGCTCATGATAGAGTTAAGGATGTAGTTTTATAAAATATGCATGTATGAGTTAAACCCTACTGCACAATAAATTCACAGGAAATGATGGTTTTCTACGGCCATTGCTTAAAGATTCCATTGATACTGCGACTTGATACGAAATATAGATTTAATGCACTTTAGATAACACGACGTAGGAAGTTGGATTAAAAGTGACGTCATCAGGTATGATACGATTCGTAGACTAACACTATTGACTGTCATCGTTACCTATTCTCACGGAATATTCTCAACAAAGAATATTGATATTTATATGACATCGTGTTGTTTAATTTTAAAAGGAGTCTTAAAATCAAAATGGTGGAGGATGAAATGGAACCTTATGTTTCGTTCCTCCATGAGATATTGAGGATAATATCAAAGCCTTAACTGTACGCTCTGGAAATTACATGCGAATCTACTGAAAGATTATTAGGTAAAGGAGTATGACATTATTCTCAAGAACATGGACCTGAACACATGGATGAAGCTTGAAAAATAATAAAATTGATGTCATGTATAGGACCACAGTTGCTACAGGTTGTTGTACTTTCAGAACACAAAACAAAAGAAATTGTTGTCGATTAAAAAGGAGTAATCATTTTTACCTGAAACCGCGTACTAGTAAGATATTAACGTCATACTGACTCTCTGTGAAAACTATGGAATACCGGAGAAATATGAGGGTATTAGTATCCCACAACATGTATAAAATAAGCTAAAATGATCAATTAAAAGTCAGACTGAAGTAAGAGTTATTAGTCCACGAAAAATTATAGGGAGACGAAGACTGTGGAACAGGAAGTTGTCTTGTTACTTGGTGGACCGTATTCAATTTAGATCAGATTACCCCTGTCCTCGTCATTTTTTAATCTAATTTGATCCTGTGAGTACATGGTAAAAACACATAAATATGCACAATAATTCCCCACGAAGTCTGCAATAAAACCTTTTAGTTATTCAGTTGAATCATTCCGTTTGCCGAAATTGTTAATATGAGCAAAATGTAATTGGTGTTGTCGCAGATAAGTCTTAAAAGTTTTTCAGTCCACTAAGTTTATTATAAACCATAGTCAAAATGAATTTATATTAAGTTAAGATCTTTCTTGTCTACAGAAATGTATATTAAGGAGGTTTTTGTTCAAAAGAAGCAGAGACCATTTTCTTTTATTTATGTAATTTCATTTATAGAGTAGTTTGTTGAATTGTCGTTCCATTGTGCTCATTTCAATTTGCAGTAGTCCACATAAATCATAACATTTAACAGATATTGGATTCTCGATATTATGTTAGTTAATTGTACATAATGAAAGAGTGTGAGGACACTCTTTAGAAATGTACCTTATTTTTTGAATAAAAAACTTGATAAGATGCAGTCAACCTTTACATTCAAAAAATCGCTCGTCATATGGATCGAAGCGATAGGGCGATTAGAAGTGCTGGCAAGAATGGGTGGGCAATCACAGATTTCAGCTACATGATTGTAGCGGTCGACCTAGGGCCACAGCAGATCGGGAGGACAAAGTGATTGTCAGATCGGCTGTCACAGTGCCTGATTCCTCGTTATCAACCACCAGACGTGCGACCCGTACACGAGTGTCGGTCATGACCATTCACAGAAGGATGATAGAGCGCAATCTACGCTCCTACCGACTTCTACGCCACCTGCCATTCACGCCTGCACTCTATCAAGCCAGACTAGTGCTTGGCTCAATGAGGTTAGAATGTTGCTGACTGGGGACGTATAGTGTTTAGCGACGAATTTGATTCCACCTGTGTCTTGACGATCATCGAAGACGTATCTGGAGACGCGCAGGGCAGCGCACCGATCCTGCCTTCACTATTGCACGTTACACAGGCCCTCAACCAAGAATTATGGTCTGGGATTCCTTTGAAAGTCGGCCTCCTTTGGTCATCATTAGAGGCACACTTACAGCTCAGCGGTACGTTGACGACATTCTGAGACCTGTTTCGCTACCGTTCCTTTTGCTGTACCCTGGCCTTATTTTTCAGCAAGATAATGCTAGACCACATACGACGCGTGTTGCTATGAACTGTCTTACAGCTCATCAAACACTTCCTTGGCCTGGCAGATCTCTTTCCAATCGAGCATGTCTGGGATATGATGGGAAGGCGACTGCATCTACTAGGGAATGTTGATGACCTGGCCCGATAATTCGAGCAAATTTGGCAGGAAATACCGCAGGTGATCATCAGGGAGCTTTATTACTCTATGCCACTTTGAGTGGCAGCTTGCATCCAGGTTGGAGGTGGGTCGACACCTTATTGAGCTCGTTACTTTGTAACTATGTAACTCTGAAAAAAATCCTTCAATTTTTCTGAAATTTTTATCATTTTCTATTCTGTACATAATTTTCTTAGCCGCCGATTTTTATCTCCATCGAGCAACTCCTTCTTGGTGCATCGTTTTTTCTTTCATTCGTTTTCTTTTGTTATAGAGTGTAGCTATTGAAATAAATACAAATTCTATTCGAATAAAACAGTAGAGTTGAATATTATAATTTCCTTGCGATGTACACAGTTCTGACGAAACATAAAAAACCGAAGAAAAGCGTTTTCACAGTATTCGAAGTGGTACCCAGACTTATTCGTCTGTGTGATGCAGGTTGTTACGTATTTTGCGTTTTCAGTTGTATTTTGATTCAAAATATATTGAAAAATTATAATAATGCCCTTTTCTGTATTTATTCAAAATGTAAATATGTTTTACAGCTTAACTTACCCAGTTTCAAAATGTAAATATGTTTTATAGTTTCACTTATCTCGTATTTCAACTTCATAATGTCACTTCACAAAAATATGGGCATATTAAATTAAAGATAACAGATTGCGACTGACGTTTCAATAAATTCCTGTATCTAAATTAATTATTCGTTATCCAAACATTTCGCTTCCTGACTCCTTTTGAGGTCTCCGCGTACACGAAAAGCGCAGCCATGAAACTCACATTTGTGTGGCATTCACCACTTTTTCCATGATTTCACTCAAGTAACAGGTCAATTGAAAAGTCCCCGGCCTACCATAGTAAAACACATTTTTTTGGCAAAATTAGTTTTTTTTTATTCAACATAATTCCCTTCAAGGGTGATACACTGATTATAGTGACCCTCCAACTTTTCGATACCATTTTTGAAGTACGATTTGTCCTTTGCTTCAAAATAGGCTCAGTTTCGGCGATCACCCCTTCATTCGACGAAAATTTCTTCCCAGCGAGCATTCTTTTGAGATCTGAGAACAGGAAATATTTGCTGGGGGCCAGATCTGGAGAATAGGGTGGATGAGAAAGCAATTCGAAGCCCAATTCATGGATTTTTGCCATTGTTTTCACCGACTTGTGACACGGTGCATTGTCTTGGTGAAGCAGCACTTTCTTTTTCTTCGAATGCTGCCGTTTTTCGGCGATTTCGTCCTTCAAACGGTCCAATAACGTTATGTAATAGTCGCTGTTGATGGTCCTTCCTCTTTCAAGGTAGTCAATGAAAATTATTCCATGCGCATCCCAAAATACAGACGCCATAACCTTGCCAGCCAGCTGTTGCGTTTTCCCACGCTTTGGAGCTGGTTCATCGTGTGCAATCCACTCGGATAACTGTCGATTGGACTTCGGAGTGAAATGATGGAGCCATGTTTCATCCATTGTCACATATCGACGCAAAAACTTGGGTTTATTACGCTTGATCATCTTCAAACACTGCTCCGAATCATCAACTCGTCGTTGTTTTTGGTCAAAAGTGAGCTCGCGTGGCACCCACTTTGCACAGAGCTTTCTCATACCCAAATATTCGTGAATGATATGATGTGCACGTTCAATTGATATCTTTATAGAGTGTCTGCTATTTCATTCAATTTCAGTTTACGGTCATTCAAAATCATTTTGTGGATTTTCTTAATGTTTTCGTCGGTAACAACCTCTTTTGGGCGTCCACCGTCTTCGGTGCTCATTTCACCACGTCTAAACTTAACATACCAATCCTTGATGGTTGATTTTCCTGAGGCAGTGTCCAGAAACTCGGCATCAAGCCAAGTTTTTGCTTCAATTGTATTTTTTCCCTTCAAAAAGCAATATTTTATCAACACGTGAAATTCCTTATTATCCATTTTTTTCACGATAACAAATGTTGCTTCACTCAAAATGCTATAATTCACAAACTAATGATCCTACAGCTATCAAATTTATACACGCATCTTTTGAGGGTTATGGCTAACTAAAAAACATATGGATTTAATTCTAGTAACGTCATCTATGTGTCAGGCTGGGGTTTTTTCAGATGATTTGTTAGCTCCTGAGGGCAATGCGTCTTTAATTCGTTGGATCGATTGGATCTTCGTAAAGTTTTAAAATGGGAATGGGCGCTTATTTCCATTAAGGAGGACTGCCACGTTCTTTCTAAATCCTGTCGTAAGTTTTAAAACGTTTAGTAATGAATTATTTCTTCGAATGTCTTATGAATTAGTAAGGAGACTCTTTTCCCCAAGAGGTTAATTTTATATATAACAGAGAGAGAGAGAGAGTGGTATGGTAAAATCAATATTGAATGGCAAATTGTGTATTGTTTTAAAATTAATTCTCCTTTCTTTCAGGTATTTTTTTCTATCTTTTAGAAACTTTCAAAAGTGTTATCTGAATTGGATAGATGAAAGGGTTAAGGCTCATCATATTCGCTATTTCTTCGGTTATGCGAAATGGTCTGGTTGTTGTATTTTTGCTTATGATGTATTATTTTATTATTATATTGTGTTTTTATGATATCCATCAATTCTGATATCTTGTTTTGGTATTATGTACAATTTCAAGAATTGAAAAACGCCATGTTAAAAAGAAAGGGTAAAAATCATTAATTCGGAGATGATGAAGAAGCGTCATCATTTTTCGTCCAGTTGATCATCGTCCAATAAAATTAATTTTAACACTTCAGCACTTTTTAGTTTGTTGCCCGTTTTATTATTTATTTAATTCTTCAAAAAGTATACATGATATTTAGCCAGAGCATCACTAAGATTTTTTTTTGACTATTTTGATTTTGTGTAATGGAAAGTTTTTAAATCCGAAAGGACTTGCATTCTTAGAAGGTTGATTTTCAAATTTGAGATGGCTGACTTCCCTGTTTAGCAAAGGTGAGGTGGATCTACAAACGGAATCGGCCCACGAATTAATTTTATCTGATTGAATTTGTAATGAGTTGACTTTAGTGGTAGGTGGTAGTCTTAGTTGAAAATTGACTATTTGTTTGTAATAGGCGCGAATAATGAAGATATAGTCTGCGATATTGTATGAAGTAGCTTCAGTTTCTACAATTATTGTATGAATACACGTATCTACTGATTTTGGAGGGTTAGAATCGTGGGGGCTGAATAATTTTTATGTATATGATAAGTGAACTGTAAGTGCACCTTCATTTATAATTTTTATGAGCGTCGGGAAATGAAATGTTTCTTATTTTTATTGTTTGAACTTCTTTTTTAGTTATTCAACGAGCGACGTTTTGGAGAATAGACTAGGTAGTCGCTTTTGCAATTCGAACACATGAACTCAGAATCGCAGTCCTTACTTTCATGTCCAATTACACAGCATTGGGCAAAGGCTGCTTGATCGCGCCAAGACTGAACAGTATGCCTAAGACTTTAGCATTTGAAGTTGCTCAAAGGATTGCATATGTAAGGTCGAATCAGATAGTTGAATAGGCTTATTCTTATAGATTTTGGGAGTATCGAACTTGTAAAAAGCGAGAATAAGATGTTGGTTCCAAATTATTCATTGGACGTAGCAAACACTTAGATCACCAATGGTTTTAATTTTAAAATCATCTTTGTTTCTTTAGAACAGGGCTTCTTAAACTTTTGTCATTCACGACCCCATTTATGATTGCGAGTTTCTTGACGACCCCATACATGAATCATTGTTTAGCTGCAGGTTGCACGTGTGTACGCGCGCGTATTCCTCCCTTTGATTGTGTGTGATATTTAGAGGTGGCGGTCAGAGTGGGAAGTCAGCGGTTTATTCAACATGTATGATACCGACAAACGCACTAACAATGTATAGCCACAGTATAATAATAGCGATCGTTTACTGCTGTTGGTGGAGATAGCTCAAAACCTTCAACAAATGCGCGTGTCTAGACGCTGCAAGTCCACTGTATTCCGCCAACTCTAGTGATGTTATAAAATGGTATATATAAATATTTGACATTAAAATCTCTCGCGACCGCAGAATTTTGCTACTCGACCCCAAATGGGGTAGCGACCCATAGTTTAAGAAGCCCTGCTTTAGAAGATACTTCAATCAAAATGTTCTTCAATATTACGTTTTTAATACATTCTTTACTTCACCTTTCATTCCTACAATAGTTTTATAGATCAGGATCGCAGAAAATTTTCTGGGAATGGTAATTTTTCTTAATTATAAGAAATCGACATTATGTTGTGTTAATCTTAAATTGAGAAATATTGTTACGTGAAGGAATAGGATTTCTTTTCTTTTGTGAAAAAAATTGTAGTTAACCCCTTTTCAAAACAACTAATTCAACTATTTTTTCATGTTTTTTTATTTTTGAATATCTCTTAGTAAAGTAAATATTTTGCAGATATTCTTATACAACTAACGAGTAAATAAACTATAATCATAATTATAAACACATATTTTGAAAATTTATTGGCGTTTTATAAAATGAATATTTACCAGATATCAATTTAAAAATTCTTATTTATCTCATTACCTATGCAATTCCTAGGTCCAGCAGAAAACGGAATATATCCATACTCGGGTATCTTGACGGAATTTTCTGGTAAAAATCTATCAGGATCAAACTTTTCCGGGTCAGGGAACACATCTTTGTCTTTGTGCAGAAAGTAGATTAATGCGACACATGTTGTTCCCTTTGGTATTGTGTAACCACCTGAAAAGAAGGAAATTCAAATACATGCCCTTGGAACGAAAAAAGAAAAAGAATCTCAAATGCAATTGTCATTAAGAGCTCTACTGATTCAATTATGTATAACTGGTAAATATAAATTGATTGAAGCTGCTATTTTTCTATGGGTCGTAACTAGCAAAGATAAAAAAAAAAAGTAAACACCAAATAAATGGAATTGTAGAAAATACATTTTGTCTCACTTGTCTACAGCATGTGTCTTGGCTATTCACAAATAAGCAGTTATAGCGACCGTCCTTCATTATTTAATTCTACCGACACCTTTCAATCTACTTAAAATAAAAAAGTACTAGATTACAATAGATTAGTTTAGTTTAGTTTTTATTAACGCCCATCTAAAAGTACATGAGGCTACGGGCGACGGACTCCTCGTAATTTCGAACCATTTGTCGATGACGAGACGACACCAGATCTGCACCCCCCCTCTCAACATCCGCTATCACACCAACGAGACCAGCCCCGAACAAATTTCTAATTTTACCAGTTCCCGGCTACACGGTGGTTTTGGCGTCAAGGATCGAAACCCGCGATCGAGCGAAACTGCCGGCCGCCAGTCCACACGACCTGACCAATTGTACAATGTGGCCCTAATTACAATAGGAAAACTCATAAGAACAAGATAAAATACTTTATTAGTAATCACTGAAGAAGAGGTAAGGTCACTCTCTCTCTTGAATCGTCAGTACAATTAGGATTAATTAATAAAATCTTAGAATACCAATTCATTCGTTTCGATTCAAACACTTTTCGTAAGCAACCGATTCGAATTTTAATACTTTAATCAAGGTACGCTTCAATCCAAAGGATTAACTTCCTTGCTTTAATTTACTTTGCAAATATTTACCAGCCTGACGTTATCTTCTATCTCCCTTCAGTTTTCTTTCTATTCTACTTCCTTTATATATCACTATATCTCATTCAATTCACTTTACTTCTATCTTTATCTAATTTATTTAATCATTTTTCATTTGGGTTCAGAAGAAATTTTAATTTTATGCAATTCAAATTACTACAAAATTCCCGAAGTTAGTGAAGAGAAAACCGCGAACAGCCCAACATCACAAAACGTGCGCCGAGAAGCAAACAAACACCACACGAACGTTTTACCGTAAAATTAATTGTAAGCACCTTATACTTTAAAACGGTTATATTTAAAAACTGAAGGATTTGACTTAAAGCACGTTCCTCATGAAATTGTTTTTTTGTATCAATATTCACAGTATTCAAAAAGTAAGAACTAAAAACACACGCCGTTTATAATAGATAAAGCTATATTATTTATTTATACAACTATTGGCTAAAATTATAATCAAAAACTGTATTCAGCTTCTTCTGAATTTTTTGAAAGTGTTTCGATAATTATTCTAGAGTTAATTTTTATACAGACAATATCATTAAGGAAGCCTGCGAAATCATCTCAGATAATAGCATTTTGCATTATAACATACTTATAATCTATTTGTACATCGTTCAAAATTGAATCGAAAGCTATTAAATCGTATCACTTTTCTTGATTATTTCGAGGAATGATTACTTATCCGTTCCGCATCTTAGTTTACAATGAAAAATAAATACAAATTCAGTCGATATTCATGATAATTATAAATTTCATGCCATAGCTCTTGACATTTTTGATCAATAATTACGAATTCTATCATTCATTCTTCTTAACCCATTCTCAATAACTCTGAATGCTATTTAAATTTATGATTTTCAATGATTAAATAAATATGACATAAAAAATTAAGTATAGAATGAACTGATGATTGTTGATTACATCTTGAGAGAATCTGATTTATTCCTGAGGGAAAAAAGTTTAAAATTCTACTTTATTCTTAACAGAAATCACCACGTTCCACGCGTTTAATGAATGTGTGCAAAAAATTTCTTGTTATACACGTATAAAGTGTTTTGAAACGAGGATATGTGAAGCCATTTCGACTGTATATTTGGTGACTCAAAAATACTTACCTTCTTTAGTTAAATAGACTTAATCCCCCCGAAGTGTTCAAGGGATCGTATCTCCTTCCATAAGCCTTAACAGGTATGGTAAAAACTTGAAATACACCCTCCGGATTCACATGCTTTCTTTTCGCCATGTTCTATGGAAATCCAGCCCCCTTTTTTGTTCCTTTCTCGCAATTACTGAATTAAGTCTAGATCAAACACTCCTGTTATCGTAAATTAATGAATGTTTAGTGCCTCATAGTCAAGCAAATAAAATTAATCAGTTAGTCCTATAGCATGCGACATGTTACACGATAAAAATATTAGAGCTTTATTCTATAGAATAAAGTGTGATAAATTTCAAGATTGTTTTCTTATGTGATAAATATTTTAGATTAAATTGCAATTTGAATTTTTTAAAATTGCCTATCCATTTCAATTCTTTTATTGTTAAAATATCTCTAAATATGCGTTAATTTGATATTTTGTAAGTATTTTTCAAAAACTACTCATGATGCTATAGTAATCAGCACATATAAATTTTAATTTTTAGGTAATTATAAATAAATTTCACATTACTAGAAAAAAAAATTATGTATTTCCATCATAGTAAGTTCCATATATTTCTCATGATTCAAAAATATTTCTTTCGTTCTTAATAATTTATGTCCATGCACACTATGTTCTTATAGGGGATCTCTATCTCTCTCTCTCTCTCTCTCTGTCTCACACACACACACACACACACACACACA
>BMAW01115949.1:226107-245797 GCA_019974015.1 Nephila pilipes | reverse complement strand
TTCATTAAATGCACTCCGAAGACCTTTCTCATTCTGTTTCTCCCCCCTCCCCTCTTGCAAAAGAAAACTAGATACTTGGGGAGAGGCTGTTTTATTTAACTCGTGGCCAATTTACTTACTGGGAGCAAGCTAATGTCAGTCGCTACGCAGTCCATGAGCTACCGAATCGGTTCTCTGCCGTTGTTTTCGATCCTTTAGGGGCGTGCATTTTTTACGTAAGAGCGGGATTCATTACTCCGAAACACACTCGTGATCTTTTTCCTTCCCATGAGGGCTTATTGTCTTTGGTAAACACTTGTTTGCGCCCCCGGAAACCCTAGCAATCATTCTCTATTTTCAACCTAGTTTCTTCTCAACCGTGCCCTCCTTCTTGTCAACCAACTTATGTCTTTTTTCCCCCATTTCTTCACGTCTAGACCCCAGTTAAATCTCGTTTGGCGCAGCATAGCCATATCTGGCTCTTGGGCCAGTAAACTTTACATTCACTCACTCACTCATTCTTCTGGACTATGTTTTCCATTTTTGAGAGAAGTCTTAAACCTCAGCCAATATCTTTCGAATTCCACATTCATCATTCATTCCAGTCAGCGTACCTAACCGGACCTTTTTGTAGCCCTGTGCTGGGTGTCCAACTTTCATCATCCTCATCGCAGCCAAACAGACCTTTCTGTAGCCTCGTGCTGCATGCTCAAACCCAACCTTCATCGTTCTCGGGGCAGTTAACCAGATCTCTCTGCAGTGGTATGTCCCAAATAATTACTTTTAAGACAGTAAGTACCATTGTATTAGTTCCAATCTGGCAATAGGCTCCAATATCCTATTACCTTTGAATTTTATCAACTTATTAATTTTAGAATGTAATCAGCTACCCTATTAATTAAGTTCATATTCCAAACCCTAAGAAATCCATTGGTTTACTAATATTTTTTCTAGACTTCTTTATACTTACTCTACATGGCAGGAATCATGGAGTATTCAGTCCAATAATAAACTACACTCGGTGAGTCTAATCATTGGAGAATGACGATGAGCGGATGTCATATTGACTCGCCTTCGCATTGGACATACTCGATTCACTCATAATCATCTTTTGTTTGGTGAGGGTGCTCCCGAGTGTCCTTATACAGTTCATCAGATTTTAATTGACTGTCCGGTCTTTCATTATTATCGTTTCTTTTATTCATCAGTTTTAAATTTGTTTGACTTGGCAGGGAAATCCCACACCATAACTTATTTGCTTTGTTAAAAAAAACATTAGCCTTTTACACTACATTTGAAGTTTTAACTTTTGGCCTTATTTATCACCTTGTATTTGTTTCATATATTTAAACTAATATAATTTTTGTTTATTTTAACAAATGTTTGGCGCAGCATGGCCTTCTCTGGCTCTTGCTCCATGAAACAACTGTTACTCACTCACTGTATATTTACTCTTTAAGAAAATCAGAAGAAAAAGAGTCTAAATTCTTCCTCGGAGAAGTATTTCTTACGGCTCGCCATTTTTACTGCAGCGTAGTTGGGGAGATCACCGAAAACACAATTGTTTGTAAATAGTAATCTATCAAGATAAATCGAATTTGTTGCACAGTTTTCAATATAGATCAATTTTTCAGCTTTCCAATGGGGCTTATAACATGTCGCCTTCAATTGACGGAAAAAGGAAACACTAAGAAGCTACAGCTCCTTAGACCGTCTCACAGTTGGCAACATTATAATGCACTTGAAATGTATTGCCGGCTATGTAGTGAGTGAAAGTGAAGTTTAATGCCGCAAGAGCCAGATTCCAGACGTTTGAAAAGAAAAGGGGGGGGGGAGATGAAATGTTTGACAAGAAGGAGGGTCGAAAAGGGAGAACGATCCCTGGGTATCCCAAGGGCGTGTCACCAGTGTTTACGAAAGACGGTAAGCCTCATGGAAAAGATCACTAAGGTATCTCAGGGTCATGAGGCCCATTCCTACCAAAAGTAGGCAAACACCTAAGGTCCCTTGATATAATCTCCTGTGGCAGGCTGTACTCCCAGACATTGGATACCTATTTTAGTTGCCTCTTACGACACGTATGAGCTAAAGTGGGACTATTCTTTCACACCCAGTCACCACACGGATTGGCCGGCAGTGTAAGTCAATAGGTTATTTCGGAATGAATTCCTTAAAAACTTATTGCGTTAGGATTTCATCCGGCGAACGCGTTATTTTCGGCAGCATCGTGCCTTAGGTTGGTCAATCGGGTATATACTTGGACCCCGGAGGTTAGCGGTTTCTCGAGTTGAGTTACTTCGTTTTAATAAACATTACAAAATATATCTTACATTACTACGAGGGCCGTTTTGTTTCAATCTCCGATGCATCATTAAAAAAGACAGTACTACAGAACAAAAGGAATTTGTTAAAGAAAGTTAAGTACAGACATGGTTATATACATAATCACTATCAAGATTCACACATTTTCATACCAATGAGCGAGCTTTCTGATTCCTTCTTCGATGAACGTTGCCACCAGTGTTGCGAGAAGGATCTGCATTTTGTTTCCATTTCTTGGAAGATATGAAAATAACTCTGCGCTATGTGAGTACTATACTCCGTATGATCAAAAACATCCCATTTAAACAGCTCCAAAAGATGTTTGATTATGGCAACACTATGAGAATGGGCGTTGTCATGAATGAGTACAACTCCAATAGTCAGCATTTATCTTCTTTTATTTTGAATGGCTTTTGGCAATTGTCGTAAAGTCTGACAATAAACAAGTACATTATGTTAATCCTATAGCCACTGGTTCCATAAAGTCAACAAGTAGGATACCTTTTTGTCCCAAAAACCCGTGGTCATACTCTTCCTACTGTTGAAGGTTTATTTGAACAGAATTGCATCCTTGTCTCCTTGCGTCGTGAAAGTCTGTTCGTCCGTCTTAAAATACGTGCCATAAAGTCCTTGATGTAGCCACTATTCCTTATCAGTCACAATCATAATATGTCTTCAAATACCAGAAAAGATTGTGCAGAGGAGTTATAAGATATAGCAACGTCATACTTGTGTATAGTCTGATTCGTCTCTTTTTTGTGTTCTCACATTCGGCTAGTTTCATCCCATCTCCACTTCTTTTCCTTGCAACACCTATAATCTTGATCGATACTAGGGTGCTCACCACTGCAGAGGCGTTCAGGAATAATAGGTTTCCTTCCTTTCTCTCCTTTCGGGAAAGGTGTTGCCAAAATTGCTAATTTCTCTTATTATCACTTAAACTTTAGACTATTTTTGGTCATTATTTCATATTTTTAAATTCTAACTACCACCATTTCTTAATATTAAATTTGCATTGCTACATAAATTGTAAAAACCTCAATAGACTTATTTTGGGCAGAAAAAATAAATAAAATTCAAGTCTCTTTCCTTTCTCTCAAGAGGTCATGGGTCATGGTTTTGGATTCGTGGCCGGCAGTTTTCGTTCAGTCGCGGGTTCTATCCTTGGCCGCCAAAGACCCACCGTGTAGCCGGGGCTGATGCACGTTAAATCTGTTCGGGGCCCAAAGTCCTCCCTTTGGCGTGGTGTGGATGTTAGGAGAGGGGGTGCCAGCTCAGGTGTCGTCCTCGTCACTTGACCATGGTTCCAAATTACGAGGTCAGTCACCAATAGCCCTCGTGTTTCTTCTAGTGCGACGTTAATATTAAACTAAACTATTCCTTTTTCTCGTCCTTTTAGCATTCTGCTGTGTTCTGCTCCGTACTTCGGCACAATGTAATCTGTCTGTTTTTCCTTCGTACTGTTTTGAAATGAAACAAGAGTAAAACGCTTGACAGACTGGTATTTGAAAAATTATTTGATTGTTGTTTTTGTTTGATTCGTCTAGCAGTGTGTGAGTGCGTGTATGAAAAGAAAGTAATATATATCCCAAATAACTTTCAATTATCTAAAAAAAATGTTTTCAGAACGATATAAAATTATGAAAATCCTATCATTAAAAGCACAAATAATATTCACTAATCAAAATCTCTATTGTAAATTGGCTTATTCTGTTACGAAATGGCGGCAGCCTTTAAGGCCATCCAAATAATTAAATTTTTATTTTCATAGTACTCAGTTTAATCAATTGGCTTGCACTGAGTTCCGGAGGGGAAAAATCTGTTTAAAATTGCAACTTTAATCATATTTAACTTTAGCTAAATTTAATTATTGTTCTTTAACAGGATTTTCTCTTCTATTTTTTTCTCGCTGAAACTCGTAATGATCTAATTTTATTTAATAGTTTACTATCAGAGCTTCTTGTTGCTTAAAATGACAACTAACGAGTGAAATCGATGTCCAGGCAATAGAAAGTTCGGATTTTCACGGATTACTATTGTTAGGGATAGTACAAGTATTTCAGCAACATTTCCAGTTCACGAATCGGTCGAGTGTTAGTGGCGTAACTAAGGAAGGGCAAAGAGGTGCATCTGTCTCCGGAAGCCAAGCGGATGTTGTGAAACTTTAGAATGAAATTTTTCCATTCTTAGATGCGCTGAAAAGCAAATAAATAAGATTATATACTCAGCCCGTCATTATCAGGGTATCGTTTCCGACGATTTTTGTCTCTTTCTGATTTGTTGAATAGGGAGCGTGAGGTTACTCACAGCATACATTTTGATGAGCTAATCGATAAACTTGCAGCAGCAAAGGTTAGAAAAATTTCTCTTTGAGGTTCATAATTACATTTAAAACATATATGTATGTGTATCAGAGACGTAGCGAGAAAAAATGAGAGGGGGGAGGGGACTTCCCCTTAAACTCATATCTCGAAATTAATTTCGAATTTCATTGTTTAAATTCAAGGTAGAAATATTGTTTATGTGGAGAACGGGATTTGGAATATTAATTTTCACTGAAATTTTTTTTAAAAAAAAAACAATTCTTTATTAAAAAGGTTCAGTTTTATAAAATGTCAGTACATAGCAATCCTTATGGGAAGTTGCAACCCCAATATCCTCTCATTGCTACACAACTGATAAATATACTTACATAAATCAAACTTTTTTTGTGTGAACTTTATACTATTATAATTTCATTTCTTAAGTTATTATATTATTATATCTAATATAATGTCTTAAGTTTTTGCAATGTTGTATTGGAATAATATTTTAGAATAATTATATTTTCGAACAAGAATTGCTGCCTTAATTATTTTACTTCGTTCTATTTTTATATAAAATGAAGCGAAATCGTGAAAATATACGTATAAACGTCATTTAAGAGTTTTAAATATTTAAAACTATTTAAAATATAAAATATTAAATTAGTTATTATTAAAATACTATTATTTTAAATAGATTTTTAATTTTTTTTCTTTCAACTACCCATTGCATTTTGTCAAACTGGGAGGTTTGGTTTGGTTTTATTAACGTCGCACGAGAAGCAACACGAGAGCTATTAGCCCTCGAGGGGACCGAGCTCACCCAAGGGGCTTAGAACTACAAAAAGGCCTCCCCCTCCAAGTAACAATCATCACCGCATTTAGCATTTATAGGCAAAAAGATTTTTTTTTTTTATTTTACAATTTTCTGTAACAATAAAGGGTAACTAATATCAGTTCATATTGGAGCAAAGAACCAAGGATAAAACATATTGGCGACGAACCTCGTAATTTTGAGCCTCAATCAAGTGGCGAGGACGGTACCTGAGCTGGCACCTCCCTCTATTAACATCCACATGACGCCAACGGGAGACTGAGCCTCAATAGATTTAATGTGCATCAGCCCCGGCTACAAGTGAGTCTTTAGTAGCCACAAGCTTCGAACTCTCAACTCGACAAAACCCACCGGCCGCGATCCCGAGATCATGACCATTTGGTTACCACGGACGCGACAAACAGGAAGGGGGGGGGGGGGCACAAAAAATTTGAAGCGACAAAAGGTAGGGATATTTCTGTTTTGAAATCAATTATTGAATTTAAAGCACAGATGTATGCGTGACAGTAAGAAATATCTTGGATGAAAGAGACCATCATCGCCTGCCGAGAATCGTTTCATGTGATAAGAATGCAACATTCCCACACGTAACATCGAAATCCAGAGTTAGAGCCTCAACAAGCATGAGCTTTCAAATTGTGTAACGTGCTCTACAGGACAAGGCTTTAAAGAGCCAACGGCCAACTCAAGAATTTTTAAAGTAGTGAAAATTACAGGCAACAAGCATTGAAGAACTGTTTTGAATCAACTTAGATAACACAAATTTTTATAAATAGTTACAACGAAAATATGTTTTGTTAATCTTATGAAATATCAAACAGGATTAAAAATTATAATATATAACAACTGGTATCACATTATTTACTTTTTAAAATATTTTTGTTTCCCCAAAAGGCACCTTGAGAAACAGTTAGAAAGACTTAGCCTGAAAGTAACTCATCATGGTCTGATGAGTTACTTTTCCGTGCGTATTGAGCTAACACCTCCTACATACCAGAGTACTCTAGTACTAGTAAGACTATTATTCAGGAGGTGTTGATTGAGCAGATCTGGCACATAACCTACGTCATATCATAGATCCCTCTTGTCGACAGAGAATTGGAGAAAAGTTAGCAATAAGCATGAGGTTTTTCCCGCTGAAAATCACTAGTCCCTAGTATGTCTAGGTACGAATTATTTGCAGCAAAAATTTTCAGCATTTAACTCTCATTGTGATTGTATTTGTGTTTGCTCTTAATAGAAATAAAATCTTACTATAATTAATTTGGATAGGAAATGTAGGGATTAGCTGATGATAGCTATATGTACTCAGTAGATAGTCCCGTATTTATGTGAAGGTTTATTACCACTTTTTTAAATATCTGGCAGAATTTGGATATTTTTAAATTCCATTAAAAGAGTATTTTTATTTACTTTTTTGAAATCATTAGTGTGTACGGAAAAATTTATTTCATAAAATAATAATAATAAAAAATAAAAAAAAAACATAACATAATGACAGATAGAATGCATTTTACTTTTGGGCTTCGGTCTCTGATTTCCGGTGGACATTGCATTCATTACTAAAAAAAAAAAAATTTCCTGTTTTACGCATCAGTGTTCATTAAGTTGTCCATTTGAGCTTTTATGAAACTAGTATGTATATAAAAATAGTATTGTTCTGTTAACGAGTTGTTGAAAATCTTAAAACAAATGCACTTTTTCAGTGAGATACATTTACTCTATGCAGTGGCGGATTAACGGGGGTTGGCACGGGGCTACATATCTCTCCCCAATATCTAGAAAGTTAATATATACTACATATATTAAGCCGTGGTAGAGTCCAATAGTCACGTTCACTAGCTGCCTGATGGTGATGCATAAGTCAGGGGCTCAAAAATCCCGATTCCGATAAACACATTTTTTACGACGTAATAGGGACTACAGCACTTAAAACTAAACTGGATCTCAAAATCTCTAAACTCTGTATTGCCTTTTAAATATACAAGGTCTGACTCCAATAGCCCTATACTATGTGTATATGTTACAACGGATGTATGCGTGTAAATCGATTTGAGAGCCTATTTCGTAAGTGAATCGGGATTTGTGTAAATTCGAATAGAGATAGTGAAGCGTAGTGAATAAGACAGCTGTGCTATAGCATTTATTTCCAACGACAAATTTAATATTGTGAGTTAGAGTTAATAGAGATTGATTAGACGTGAAATCAAAATCAAAGATAGACTTGCGCTTAAACTGATTAAAAGAAAGAGATCAGTAGTATTCGAAGTTAGTGCGAAGTGAGGATCTAAATACGGATGATGAGTCGTACCTATCTAACAAATATTATTACTGACTAGGATCATGTCAGTAATTGATAGATAAGTAAATATTTACAATATTAATCTTCAGATTCTGACGAGTGTAGGTATCTAATACACAGACATAGCTTAGATTTTGAAATTTGAATATTCATCGCGCCGCATGAAATAATTTAGTTTCCTCTTCATTGTCTAACTTTTCTATTCATGTGACTGTCTCAGCAGAGACTGGACATTCATCGGTCATGGAGATATCAGTGTATAAAAATATAATCACACACACACGCATATATATATATATATATATATATAAGTTCATAAGACTCAACAATGTTTGAATAGTTTATTATTTATGCTTACTTAGTCCTTAATCTAAAAATATTAAATCAAGAATTAAATTCAAATGAGAACTAAAAACTTATGGTACGATAGATAGCTGGGTTCATTGCTTAAACACAACAAATAATTTTGAAGTAAAACAACAAAATAAATTCTTATATGTTTCATTGGGACAATTTCCCTGTTCAGGTGTATTATTTTATCTGTGGTAGAAATTATGAGGGAGGGAGGAACATGCCCCCGTCCCCAACCCCTGTATCCACCTCTCAGCATTGTTTATTTGTTTGATCTATTGCAAAAAAAATAAGCCAATATCTGAGTCTGAGAAGCGAAAAATTTTGGTATTGTGTTAAGAGCAAAAAAATGTATGTATCTGCATAGCATTTTGTCGGATCTATAGTATTAATTAGAGTTAATTGATTTTTCATTTAAGCATTTTCGTGTCAAATGTTTTTCAATGCATATATATTATCGTCAGTGTTACATAACCATGATAATTTCAAGTTCCATCGCCAATACTTGTAGTTTCCAGTGCAAAGTTAATTCAAAACAAAGCGATAAATTGCAACTCAATTTGAGGAATATCAATAATTTTAAAACTAAAAAAGATCATGTTTCATAAAGATTATCTTATATCTGATGGACTTTCAAAAAGCAATGGAAAAGAAAACCAGATATATCCGGTGGAAACAGGACAGAAACTCTATTATAATTTATTTCTATCCATGTAATTTGTCTCGTTCGAAATTTCCAAATCTATAACAGGAGCCTATTGTTTATGTTTTTTTTTCTTATTTATTTTTTTCAGATACTTTTTATTATATTCTTCTTCCTGCAATATCTTGACACTTAATGTATTTGAATTTCACCTCTTTCTATTGTGACATTACAGCAATTTGAATTTTAGGTCCTGGGAAAAATAGGTTGATAAAAAAATCAGTGAACGTAAAAAAAAGAATAAACATAAAAATTTTTCCCGCTCAAAATAAAACCTTTTCCTAGACGCTATTTTATCCATAAAATGCTTCTTCAGTGGCATCAGCCACATAAAAAAATAAAAGTCCATAACAACAAAAACAAGATTTCGTTCTTTTTTTTTTTCGTCCACGATACATTCTTTCCTGTAAATCAATTTTGACACTTTTCTGTACTCAATTGGTCTCCATAGAGAACAGAAAATTCTCAGTCAGAACATTTCGAATTTCCCTGCTGAAGGACCAAACGTTCGTCTGGTTTACGACGTTCGCGAAGTCACATGGTTATAGAGTGGAAGTGGAAGTAATAGAAATTTCCATTTTCCATCATTTATTCGTCTGCCACTCGAACAAACGCAGAAAAAAAAATAGAATACTATAAATACCTGACCAGTATTCAATGCTTCGCATTTATCTCCCAGAAATAGGAAAAGAACCAGGGAAAGGTGAAGAATGTTTTTTTATCACATAGTTTCCCTTCTTAATATTGCGATTTTTTTCTACTTGTGTTTCATGGAGCGAATCGCCGTTTGTCAGACGATAACCTCAGAAAAAACAGATATTGTGTCTGTTCTTGATGCATTTTGCAGTGAGTATATTTTAAACATTGAATATTTTCACTGTTATTCTTTATTTGATATTTATAATATACAATTCCGTACTTATTTATTGCAATATGTAAATATTTAATTAGGAATTTATGTTGACTTTCTTGATTTTTCTTAAGTATAAAAAAGTTAACTTTGAATGATCTTTGAAATATTTTATTTTAATAAGTGTAACTATTTGGAATAACATTTGTTTCAGTAAGCTTTCATTCAGTTTTAAAACAAGTGTAAAATAATAAATTTATCACAATTGCTATTTTTTCTTTTTTTTTTGTGAAGAAAATATAACTTGAAATTTTCAAGTGTCATAATACGGCAACATTTTTTTTTTTTACTTGAGCACTATATTTAAGCAGAAGTAAGAATTTTAATGTGATAAATTTTGTTTAATAATGCATTTAAATCTTGTTATGTAGATAATGTAATGCATTTAAATCTTGTTATGTAATCTTCTGTCATAAGATGTAAAGAAATATAACATTGGTAATGGTAATTATGCTCTTAAAGTTATGAAATATCTGGGAAATTAAATTAGCGATGCAATAATTTCAATCATTTTTTTTTAATTAGATTCTTATGAATTTTAAGAATGACACATTCTATGAAATGTTGAAACTCTTAGCAACTTATAGTTATCTAAAAAAAAAATTTATTCTCAATTTATTATTTAAATTTGTTTTTATTTGTATGATGAGAGGCTTAGTGGTGAGTGGGATGCGATTTTGAAGTTCGATTCCCTTAGAGATTATTAAAAAAATTTAAAAAGGTTCTGTGCAAGGTTTTACAAAGAACAAATTTAGCCACCCAAGGTGCGGTTTTTTTTATATATATAATTATTATTGAATTACTCAGTTAAATATAAAAATTAAAGTAAACAATTAAGTATCGAGGAATGGACAATACTAAACTTTTCCGATATTAAAATTATTTGTATAATTTTAATATCGGAAACGATAAATTATTAAATTGATTCTTATATCAGCTGCATGTAATTAAAATTAAAACAAACGATAAATTATTAAATTGAATATATTTAAGCTAAATGTAATTAAAACTGAAGCAAGTAATTAAACGATAAATAATTGAAAATTGGACTGGTACGCTAAAAGTGATCCGACTAAAACAATAGCCCCTTCGGTGGCTTATAATGAGGACAGAGCAACAGGCCAACCCTTGAACTAAACCTCAAAATCCTCTAATGACTTGTTGTGAAAGTTAGAAAAATATAATATTAATTCAGGAATCATCTTTATCTCTTTTTTTTGTGCCACATTTTAGCATGAAGTCTATAATCCAACAATTCAATTTTTGAAGAAAAAAAAAATCAACATCGTTCTAGAAAAATACGAGGCACATTATAAAGGACTTCCTAATTCCAATCAATGATAAGATGACAGGGACGGCTTTTGAGCTATTCTCTCTCTCAAAAATACTCAATAGCCCATTGTGTTAGTCTTATGAAAATCAAAATCAATAAAAATAAATAAAGATACTCTTTTGTTTTTTTCATAGAAATGATATACTTTTCCATAATAAATAAATCATAATTTAGATGGGTTGTATAATTCTTAATTATATTTTCATTATATTATTTCTTTGTATATGTAGATATTCAAGCGATTTTTTGATGGAACTATACTTATTTGTAACGCATTAATTTTAACTGATATATTTTCGATTCATCCACATAATTCATAACCAGAGCCAATCTCATCATCTCTCTTGACTCTTATCTCATATATTGATACTCTTTTATGCCTATATTCATTATCTTTTAATTAGAAAGTTTGGTTGATTTATATTTTCGTTTTTTCACCTCAATGCCAAAAACAATTTAAACACTTCCCCAGTCTTATGTTAGGAAAGACATTTCCTAGGTGATAAATTTTATTTTGCTTCATTTTGGATTCAATTTTTTGTTTTCGAATCGCGAGGAGCTTCTTTTTATATAACATATTCTGTCAAGTTGCGTCTTACATATTCAGAAAGTGAAAAATTGAAACACAAATTCAGAAAACGCATTAAATTCCCATGACAGAGATTTAAAAAAGGAAAGAAGAAAGAAAGAAAAGTTGAATGCAGAAAAATATTAATGTAAATTAATTAAATTTTAAATTAAAAATAAAAAGTGTGCATTTTAACTGTATATATATATATATATATATATATATATATATATATATAATTTTTTCCATATAAATAAAACATTTTAATGATCATTATTCACAAATAGCCGATTAATATTTTTTATTAACAACAGAATAACTTTTTATATTTTGTGATAAATTAAAGCGATATTAACGAAATTTTTTTGACGATTGATAAATATTAAATAAAGGCATTTATAAACATTAGGTATAGTAAAAATCGAGCACGATGTTCACTTTCATGAATCTGTGAAACGCAAATTACCTGTAGACAGACGATGTTCAATGGTAAAATAGTTTAACGTTTTTTTTTTTTTTTTTTTTCTTTTTTTTAAATTGCTAATTCAATATCCAAGATATTTTCTTTATTTAACTTTTATCTAAAATATTCATTATAAGAAAGGGAAAAAAAATAATAATTCATTTGCTTGGATTTAGAATGTTTGCTTTTGTGCTTATTTTTAACAGGGATGTTTTCTTCTCATTCTATTTCTTTGAATATAGAAATATTTTTGTCTTGACAACTGTTCGTACTCATTATGACAATCGTTTTCTTAATTATAAATGAGCGTGTTAACCGTATAAAAATGATGATGATTTAGAATGTAACAAACTTGTTACGATACCAATACTCGAGAATCCTTAATTGAAAACAAATTTAGAATATATATATATATATATATATATATATATATATATAAAATAGAATAGTTCTTGCCTTAGTCAACATGTGTCAGTTACACTGCCTTGTCAAAACTTTTCTTCGAGAATACCTTAGAATCTTACAAAAGGGAGGAGAGTTGATTCACAAAAAGTATCGAGGCCTGAGGCAGCCATGGTAGTTGTGTGGTCATGGTCACTAGCTCATGGTGTTGTTTGCATCGAGTCCTGGGTTCGAGTCCTGATTCCAATAAAGACCCGTCATGTAGTGGTGTTGATGTATGTGAAATCTGTCGAGGCTCAATGTATTCACGTCGGAGCAACATAAAAGTTTGAAGAGTGGGGTACCAGCTAAGGTGTCGTCTTCATCACATAGCCATGGTTCAAAATTACGAGGTCCACCACCAATAGACCTCGTACTGATTTTAAAGAATGACATTAATAAACTATCATGCAAGGTTTGAGTTAGTTTAAAAAACCTGTAAGTACTCATCAGTTCGTTTTTCTTACACCACTGGCCACCAAAAATGCAACATCATGAAGGAAGCATCCAAACCGCATGAAATTTTCATCTTGCGTATTCCGCGATGGAATATGCAAACGATTAGCATTTCATTCCAGACGCACATCATAGGCGTCTTTAGCGCCACCTACAAGCGTTATGTGAAGGGAAAACAAAAGGCGAATTTGAAGTACTGAAATAGTTTTTTCTTTCTTCTTTTGCATGAGCAGCCTCAGTACGTCTCGAAGAAGAATACGCACGTCATTCGAGCACGTTTTTGAGATCGCCCGAAGAATTGTTGTCCATAGAGAATGTAGATTATCCTTTCGAGAAATGGGGGATCATTTCGGACGTCACTTAGCAACAGTGATTCGGATCTGTAAAATATGAATGTAAGAGGGAACGATTAGCCGACGGTATCAATTGCTCTAGTCTACGTGTGATGACAAGCATGTTTTGCACATGGAAGGGATGAATCGCTTTGTCAGACACAAATACGGTCTACTGCAGAATAATCGGTGGCCGCGCGTAGTGAACGGCATATATTACACAATATAATTCCGCAAGATGTCCATTGCTGTGATTATTTTTGTCTCAAAACTAAATGACATGACATCATGTTTTCGCCTGTTCCATCACAATAGTCAGTTTAGAGTCTGGAGCTCAGGTGTCGTCCTCGCCACATGATCGAAGTTCAAAATTAAGGTTAGCTCACCAATAGCCCTCATGCAACTTCTTAGTGTGACGTTAATAGCAATCACTTGATTGTGTTCATCTTCTTAAGATTTTACATCTGTATTAAAAAGTACTCAAAACTATTCATTGCTTTTGAAAATCTGGTTACCGGACAATCGCCGTCAGATGCAGTTGTCTTTTTTTCCCAACGTTTATGAATATTTCAGCTGATTATTAGGAAATAGAATTCACACACACACAAGGCTATATTTTCAAAAATGTGTTACACAAACAGCATAAATTTACAAATTCGATTCTTTTTTGCATCAATACCACAAATTATAGAAAAAATCGAATAAAATTCAAAACTAATCCATATAATAATTGATGAAGGAATGAAGGAGCGTAACCAGAAAATATATTATCCCAAAATTTATTTAGGTAATAGTCCGTATTCAAGAACTGCAGCAATAAAAAACATAATTAATTTATTTCTTCATATTTTATAATTAAGTTCCGTTTCGCAAAAATATTTAATTTAAATGCTTTTATGAATTAAATATATAAAGTTAAATAAATTACATAAATTTAATTTTAATATTGTATTATGGAATCCAGCTATGTGATGAAAGTACTGATAAGATATGTTGTGTACAATTTTAATATCTAACCGAGACTAAAAATATGTATAAATCATTCTCATTGATACAAAAAATAAAATTTAAAAAATTATCAACTATTTTTAATTCTGTTGTGGAGGAAAAATACTTAATGTGTGTAAAATAATATGGTTTTCTATGTTTTAAACCTCTGACACTAAAATTTCTTTCAGAGATGTACTCTTTTTTTTTATCAATATGTATTAAGATGTTTTTAACACGTCCTAACATGTTATTTTGAGGAAATGTCTTCAATAAAAATGTGTGGGTATAAAATAGAGAATACTTGGCTAAAGGTTCAAAAGATTGACATTATAATACATTATGATTAGGATAATTACATTTAGTTAGCTTTTAAGGTATATTTACATGCCAATATATATTTAATTAAATATTATTGTCTACTTTAACAATTTATCGTTTGCCCCTTTTTTTAATATTTAATGTAATAGTTGAATCTTCCGTTTTAATTCATTTTGTTGCTAACAGTGGCAACGTTTTTGTACTTCAGAATGTTTTACTTACGCAAATAAAAATACATTTGGAATTTGAAGAAGGTATTTTCTTCCCTTGATAGTAATTGCTTCCATGAAGTCGGAGGCTCGAAAGTAAGCTTACTTTTACATTAATTTATATTCATCTTGGTGAAGCTGTGATATGTGATGGGTACTCAATAAACTGATTGAGGACTTTAGTCGAAACGAGCTTGCTACACAAATGGTGAAGGCCTTTAATAACACGAATAAATCTTTAAAAAAAAAACATTAGCACATGTTAAAATAAATCAGGAAAGCCAAACTCAATTTTTTATTTCTTTTGTTGACTCAGAAGAGAGATATTCCATGATAACTATTTCGGTTTCTTCGAATAAAACATATTTTTAAAAATGGGACACTTTAAGGAGGTATTTTTACGGAAGAAAGAGTAGTTACATTATTATATTTTAATATTAGTTGCAAGCAAAGCTAAGATTCCATTTATCGAAATCGAAGAATATAAAGAAAATATGGGGCCGCGGTAGCCTAGTGGTCAAGGTCGTGGATAGCGGCTGGCGGTTTTCGTTCAGTCGCGGGTTCGATCCTTGGCCACCAAAGACCCGCCGTGTAGCCGGGGCTGATGCACGTTAAATCTGTTCGGGGCCCAAAGTCCTCCCGTTGGCGTGGTGTGGATGTTAGGAGAGGGGGGTGCCAGCTCAGGTGTCGTCCTCGTCACTTGACCGTGGTTCAAAATTACGAGGTCCGTCGCCAATAGCCCTCGTGTTGCTTCTAGTGCGACGTTAATAAAAACTAAACTAAAAAAAAAACTAATAAAGAAAATATTCGAAGTAAGGAAATTTCGAAATATAGAAGCGATTGTTTACTGTATATTACGATTAATGATTTGTATTGAACAAAATTCTACTGACTATAATCGGCTCTCTCTATAACTATCTATATCTATACTATCGGCTCTCTACTGACTATAATATATTCTCTTTCAATAAATAATTAAATACGAATCTCATTATATTCAAATTATGATTATTGATCATCATTGTGTAGATAATTAAACTAAAACTCATTTGTACTTTTTATAGCTCTATACAAGGGATGGGTAGTTTTTTTTTTTTTTTTTTTTTTTTTTTTTGTTTCGGTGCCACTTTGATGTAAAGGAGAGTAACAGCGGGCCCCGCTTTTTAAATGATCGCATTCAATTAGTTAACTTAGCATTCCAGAACAGTTATAAATTGTACCATAAAAATCAATAAACATAAATTAAATAAAATAGCGGTAGTTTTATTCAATTTTGTGTGTTTATTTCATATCATCTATAGCTGCAAGTCCATTTAATTTTAGAATGTTTAATGGTATAAATGTACCCTGTTATACTTTTCTGCAATTTTTTTTAAATCAGTAGGAAGATAGATTGTTTGTGGAAACTTACATCACAGCCTGAAGTTAGAGTCTGCCAAAAAGCATCTATATTTACTTTTGTTGATCTCTAAGTAAGAGAAACTTCACTCCCTCTCAGTATATGCTCTCAATATATGTAGATTCAAATATAAAGAACATATCCGTAGCAAATTTCTTCAACATGGAAATTTTTCAGCAGAAAAAGTTTGTAAAAATCATCTCATGTCACGACACTAAACATTTCTTTCGCAGTGTGATTTGACTTCAGGTCAGTAAGTTCAAGCTGAAGCTCTTCAGGTTTTCTGTTAATATAGACAGTGTTGGGATAGGAGAAGTTGAATTAAGGCTCAGTTTTCGTAAAATCCTGAAATCCTCTTGTGATTCGTCCAGCAAACTCTACAGATGATCCCTAATCTTAACAGAAACATTTTCAAGCTCTTTCTATTTTCATAATAAAGGGGGAATGATAAAAATTACCTTCACATGTTTAACTGTTCAAATAGATATAATTTTTCTTTGAATGATTTTACGCACGAAAAGGAAATCTTGGTTAAAGGCGGATTTTACTGAATGTCTTGCCGGGCTACGGAAAAAACTCCGCTACCACTATTTGTTTACCTCTGCTCTATACTGTTTCTGAATCTTTGCGTATGGTAGATCTTTAGATGATTCATAAGCATTAATTATGCCCTTTTCACATACATAAATTTTCCTATGAAAATTCCCCTGTTGTTTCTTTTACTTTTTGTAAAAATTTGTTGCTGCTTTCTTAATTATATTACTATTCTAAGAAATCTCTCTCTCTCTTTCTCTCTCTCTCACTCACTCACATTCACTTTACAACATAATCTATATATAATTTTTTTTCATAAGTGGAAAGTATTTTCTTGTACGATGAAAGTTCAAAAAGTTTCAATGTTCATGTAAGTTCAACTGCATAAAATAACGCTAGTACCTCTTGTAAGGAACACCTCTATTTAAGGAACAATTCTATTGGTCCTGGTCACTTTGAATAGTGTTTGTATTTATCTCTTATTAAAGGGCATCTCTGTTTAAGTGGCGAAATACCTCGTCGGGTGTCCCTAATTGGGAGGTGCGACTGCAGTTATAAATTAAATGATTTTGGGGGGGGAGAAAATAAAAATCTTTTTTAAAAAATATTTTGGAGAAAACCGCATTGGAATATTTTTAGGCTGCTTTCGCGTATTGTGAAAGAATAGGATTCTAACTCACAGAACACTTTTTCAGAAAGAAAAATTACTCGTACAACATTAATATAATACCAGACTTCTTTATTCTTTACAGATTTGGATAGTTTATAACCCTACTCATTTCCGACAATCTTAAATTTATAGATAATTGTTAAGTTGGCAATTGTTAACTTAATGTTGGGGACTCAAGAAGCATCAGGAATTGTTATACCGAAACACCGACGGGGTCTTAGTGATATCAGAACTAGAATTCGCCATTCGATGGAAACAACACCGAATGCGAACTCTCAATCATGACTACTTGGCTACCGTGGCCTTAGTTTCAACTGAAAACTTTTGAGGGTAATACATTCAAATGGTGAACGATTCCTTAATAATTATTAAACACTCATGTGTAGTATCTTAAGAACTTTCTCCTACCTCGGGGTAGTTTTGTACAAAAATTAGATTACGATCGAGACGCCAAAATGTTAGAACACGTTGATAAATACTTATTTAGTTTATATATTTTATAATTGTTTTTAAAGTGAAAAATATTAATATTTAGAGATTACTTATAATTTGTGATAAAATTGTATTTTATTTAAATTATTTGTATTCAGAATTCAATTAATTTTCATATATTTTTGTCACACTGCACAAAATTGAAATCAAATGTTTTATTATTATGGAATTTTATTTTATATTCACTGCATAAAATATTCCCGGTAAGTTACCGGTATACCGGTTTTGTTTGAAAGTTGTACCTAATTACCAGTAATAGAAGAAGTCTATACATTTGCAATCACTAGATTTAAAATATTCCTTATTTCTAAAGTAATTTTTTTCCCTTTAAAATATTATCATGCTAATGTAACATCCTCATAAGCGTCCAGTATAGCCAAAGGACCAAGACCATAAATTTACAGTCTAAATAACATTCCAAGTATAATACTGAAGGCCCTCTAATTCTCATCTTTTGTTCTATGTTCTAGGACAGAAGCATAGATTGGACGTGATGGAGTGCGTCAACCACTCAACTCAAGGCCAGGTGAGGGAGAAATTTTTTTTTTTTCTCATATCAAAACATAAAAAAGGTCATTCTCCATTTATCTCCATATCTGTCTAGCTCGTTTGCCGCCACATTTATTTATTGCAAGGTCTGTTGCCGCATTTTATATCCATATGCAGGAATCTTCAGTCAAATATCCTGTTGAAGCTATATGGGAAATGCACACACAAAAAATAAGATAAGCTTAAGTATTGCATTCGATAACTGCAAATGAAAAGTTTTAGTTTCTGAACTCATGTAAAGAATACAAAAAAAAAAAAAAAAAAAAAAAAAAAAAAACAGAAAGGAAATCTGAACATTTTTGGAATTCTGTATGTAATACAGTTAAGGGTGAAAAGAATGAAGCGCAATTTGTGAAGAAAAAAGTGAAGTGCAATTTGTGCTATATTTGAATTTAAAAACATCTTGTGCGACCAATCACGTTTGTGTGTACATTTCAGTTGCAATCTATTTCTCATTTCCCACCTGTGCACATATTTCGAATATTTTTCGCTGTCTTCAAACTTTTATATCCACATAGCAAACTATTTTGCAAGGGGAAAAAATCTGTATAAATCAACGTAGATAAGCGTAATAAGACGACCAGTCACGTTTGTGCATACATATCAGTCGCAATTTATCACTCATTTTTAACTCGTACACATCGATTTCGAATATTTTTTACTGTCATCACATCCTTACAAGTATATCAACAAAGTAAAATATTTTATCAACAAAAAAAATCTATTGATGTTAATGATGATTTTTAAAAAAATATGGAATTTAAAGCTAATGTACATTTGGATTTGATTATTTTTCTAAAATTTTTCTTTAAAAAGTAGATGTTTATCATCCACTTTTAACCTCATTTTTTGTCTAGGTATGTTAATGCTCGTATCCTAAAACATCTGATAAATATTCAAACGAGGTCGAAAAATTAAAAAAAAAAAATTGCTGAAAATGTATTGTTTCGTATGTATGTAACTAAGATTTGAAATAATTAAAATACATTTTTATTTAAAGTTGCTGTGGTTAATTTTTCTTCATAAGGATTTTATTCCAGGAATAAGTTTATAATCAATCAGGGATATAAAAATAAAGTGTGAAAATCGAGACCAGAAATATTTCAATCTCAAGATTGTTAGAAGCTGTATTAATATAAAATTAACTAATTACATAGCATCTATTAGCAATTAATTCATATATTTTTATTAACTATCTACTTTAGATGTAATGGGAAATAAGTTATGTAAA
>BMAW01115949.1:124418-226097 GCA_019974015.1 Nephila pilipes | reverse complement strand
CCATATAAAAACGTTGTTTTTAAAAACGTTGGTTTTTATATCGAATTATTTAGTCTCCTCATGCCGTCATTTTTCGTGCTTTAAACACAATTCCTGCTCCATTTTAAGTTTTGTAGATTTTGTCACTGTGACCGCAACAGGGAGAGTTAGGCTATTGTTTTTGTATATATTATACTCACCGCCATAAAAATTTGCGCACCAAGAAAGAGTTGTCAGAATAAAACAAAATCTTACATACGTAAGTACAATGTTAATGTAAGTGATTACAAAATCAAAGCAAAATAATTATTTACTGTAGGAAAATTTTCAAATGAATAGAGGGTTTAGTACCTTGTTGGGCCATCTCTAGCATGAACGCACGATGTGATACGGTCGGATATTGAAGCATACAGGTCTAGTATGATGTCCAGCGACGTCTCGTTCCACAGTTACTGTAAACACGCCTTTAATTCAACCAAACTCGTAGGCTATCCAACTTGCCATCCTAAGGGATCTCAGATATACTCGATCGGTGACAAATCTGGGGATCGAAGCAGGCCAGAGAAAGGTGGAAATATAGCGAAGGCAGCCCTGTGAAACCCTTACTGTGTGTGGGCGAGCATTGTCCATTGAAAAACTGGCTCCTGGGAGCCCTGCCATGAGTGGCAATGCATGTGGCTGAAGAATGTTACTAACGTACCTCTGGGTTGTCATGTGTCATGGATCAATATTAAGGGTGACCGTGTGTCGTATGCAATGACATCCCATACCATTTCACCAGTTGCGAGAGCGGTGTACCGCTGTAGAGCGAAGGCAGGATTGAGACGTTCACCACGGAGCCTCCACACAGGTACACGATTGTCATCACTGCCCAAATTGAATCTGGATTCTTCCTTGAAGGTGACCTAATTCCTTTCGGTTGCTGTCCACTCCCTTCGAGCGTGACATTACTCCAAATGGAGGCAACATTGAGAGGGTGTCAATGGCAGTACACGTAATGGGTGCCTCGATAGCAACTGTCCTTCAGCCAGGCGCCTTGCGACTGACACAAAGGTCCGTAGTGAAGGTGCTGCCTGTGTATGGATGGCGGTTAATGATACAGTTCGCTCAATGCTTGCGTGTCTTATGATGTGATGGTCTTCTCAACTATTAGCCTGTCGCGGACGTACTGAGCCTGGTCACCATGTTACAGGCTTCTGTCTCTCTCTCTCTTGTCCACTGGCCCCAACACCTCCTCACAGCAAATTCAGAATAGCCTAGGTAGCGAGCTACTCGCCAAGCTGACCACCCAGTTTCCATCAGCCGTATGATTCTTTCCCTCTCGAACTCTAACAACTGCTCATATTGTCTCCGATGGATTCATAATGGTATCTCTAGTTAAAAATTGTTTTTTTGCAACAGATTAAATATACCAAAACAAGCTCTAATTACCTTTTATTTTTTGTCATCCAAGGAGAATGAAGTTCAAAGCTCTCTGGTGACATTTGGAATGCGCAAACTTTTTATGAAAATTTTCGCAATAATAAGAATTGGATTTATTAATTACTTTTAATAATTACTTTCATTCACGTTAGTGAAATGTGAATTTTAATGTTTTAAGTATTTCACATGTGTACTTTTGTTTTAATTGGTTCCAATTACTAATTAAACAAATTTAAGCACATAATATTTAATGTTTTCACACATACAGTAAACTGAATTATGACATATTTATATATTATTTTTGTATATTTTTTAAGCAAAAGAGCATAGCATATGAAGAGGACTTTTTTGATTAATTTTTTGAAACAAAAATATTAAATGTTTTTGCATTACATTCACAATACACATTATGATATTTAACGATTTCAAAATTTTTATCGGCATTTACTTCATTTTATTTATTTAAAATATGTAAATATATAAGAAATACTTGTATTGGGAAATTTCCAAAAATATTTTTTTATCTGCTTAAATAATTCGAAAATTATGTTTTATTTCTATAACAATAATACAAACAATTTTTTTTCTAAAATTCAACTTCTTTGTTTTTCCTCAGTTCAAAGAATCTGAAAAATAAGTGAATCAAAGGACAGGTTAAGGAGCAGTTTTTTTTAAAAATGAATAAGTAATAGTATTTTATGTTAAAAACAGAAACCCCATCCCAAATCAAAATATAATTAAACCTCGTAGTCTAGTAGGATGAATTTAAGACTAAAATCTAGCCAATATCTTGAAGTCATAAGTACGATTCCATACGGGTCTTAACCATCAATCTCAAATTAAACTGTTTTATTTTATTGATTGTTTGTTTGTTATTTACATCGCATTAAGAAGCAACTGGAAGACTATTGGTGACGGACCTCAAACTCTGAGTCTCAGTCAAGCGACGAGGACGACTTTTGAGGTAGCCCCTTCCTCTCCAAACTCTGAACAGATTTTGAACCTCGACCTGATATAACGTGTATCAGCCCGGCTACACGGCGGGACTTTCGTGGCATCAGAGTTCGAAACCACGACTCGACCGAAACAATACTACCTCAAGTCCGCAACCATGACCTCAAGGCTATCGCGGTCACTTCATTAAATTGGCGTAAATTAGTTAACTGCTAGATTAAGTTATTCCTTTTAATCCCTTAAATCAAGAAGATTCTATCCTGTGTGTTAGGAGGGGGGGGGATCTCTATTTACCAATCCCTAACAATGAACGTAAAACGGTATTAAAATTGCTAAGTTATGTGGTTCGCTTAAACTCGTCAGTCAAAAAATAGGCACTGGGAATGCAAAAGTTTGTCGCCTCTTCTTTTAAGTAATTTCTGAAAACAAAGAAAAATGCAATAGGACAAAAACCTTCCTTATTGTTTATTCTTCCGGATGCATACTTTGCATTTTAATAAAAGCAATTGCCCATATTTGAGGAAGTAATTAATGATTTCGTGGAATTAATATTACGTTAGTGAACTCAAAGTAACTGATCAAAAGGAATTAGAATTAGTTTCAGTAAAAGACAAGTATATTTATCACCTTTTTCTCACACATGTCAAGATACTTTTAAACACACTTTCTCTTTTTTTTCTTGACAGCATCTAATTTTATATAAAAGAGGTAGAAGAAACAATTTTCTTTGAGGTTGAAGTCTAAATGCTTGCCTCTGCTAGTACAGATGGATCCCTGAAAGACTAAATCAGGTTCAAAATTACGAGAACATCGTTAGCCCTTGTGTTTTGCACCTTACTGCGATGTTAATAAACAATCATAATCACACGAAAAACTGAATTATGGAAAACAAAAATAACTTTTATTATCTCTTTATATTTTTCACGATAGACCACTGACCATCAGTTATTTCTATCTGGACGATTAGGTTCTGAATCACGTTAGAGTGAAGAGATAAATACTTTGACATTAAAATAAATTGCTGATATTTTTTTTTTCTCTTTGTTCAATAATTGATTTTCCACTAGAATCAAACACTGAATGAGTTTTAATTTTTTTCTGGTCATGATACGTAGCGAACTTTTATATTAATTACATTAAATAAAAATGTACACCTCTATTACAGAATATGTGTGATTCTACACAAACAAGAATTCCCAGTTTTAAAAGCTCTGAGAAACGTACTGTTTTTTTAATAATTTTTTTTTTTGATCATGTGATATCTTCATTGCTAATGTGTTTTCATATACAAACGCAATGAAATCGATTTTTGTTCGTTTCTGGAAGAATAATTAGCTTTTTGTTATCCTAATATTTGTAATGAATTTTAATAGAATTCCAATATCTTATTGTTTATACATTTGATGTATTTCATTTCATTTATTTTATTTATTTATTCCTTTTTTTCTCCATAGGCTTTAGAACCTTGGAATGATTGTCTTAACCCTGACAAAGACCTCTCTAAGAAAGAAGTGGCAGATTTGGCTTGTCGAATTCTGTATTCAGAATTCAAAAATGTAAGAAAAACTTCCATTTATTTGAAATTTTCTATTGGTAGGAATTTTATAAAAGATGTCTTTAAAAGAATGTAATTGTTTCAACGGAATTTTTTGAAAAAAAAAAAAATCTAATTTTTTGTTTTTTTTTGTTTTTTGTTTACAATGCTTATTATTCAAATAGATAAGTTTCAAAAAAAAAATTAAGGTTGTTTCCTATACAGTGGAAGTAATTTTATTTTCTAATAAACAGTCACAGTGTTTAATTAGATAATGCTCAATATTTTCACAAAAAAATAAGAAAATTTGAATAGTAAAATTTTAAATAAAAGAAAAAATATAAAAAAAAAGTTCTATGTAAGGTTTTGCAAAGAACAGATTTAGCCACCCAAGGTGCACTTTTTTTTTTAATAATTATTGTTAAATTACTCCGGAAAATATAAGAATTAAAGTATGAAATATCGAGAAATGGACAATACTAAACTTTTCTGATATTAAAATTAAGGGAGACGAAAAATTATTGAATTGAATATTATATCAGCTTCATGTAATTAAAATTAAAGCAAATGATAAATTAATAAAATGAATATATTTAAGCTAGTTACATGTAATTAAAATTGAAGTAAAGGATAAAAAATTGAAGAGTAAACTGGTACGCCAAAATGCTCCACCTATTAAAACAATCACCCCTTCGGAGACTAAAAACTTTAAAGTTTACTAAATTTAAATTTTGAAACTATAATGTTCAGTGTATATAATGGTATGTTCATACGTACTCATCAAATTTTTAAGGTCATAAATGTGTGTGAGAGAGAGACAGAAGTAAGTTTTAGGCAAAGTATACCTAAAACAAGAACACGACTTATGTACATAGCAAATATTTACAGATTAATTATTAATTACGCATTTGTAATTGCTTATGCATATCAATGGGATTTTCTCTATGTAAACTCGTAAGTTAACAGATATTTCAATGTTAAAATACGATTTTCTTTATTTTTAATTTAAAAACAGGTGAAAAACTGGAGAAATTCTGTGAACTTATATATTGTTATTTTTTTTTTAATTTCGATATCTTTCGCTTAATACGGAGAATGTGAAAACTAAAGTGGAACACCTAAGTTTCAGACAAATTTGCCTAATGAAATTCACAGCACAGGCAACATTTTATAACAGTTTTAAGTTTCTCTCTCTCTCGTGTCTTATCATCATTTAATACAAATTTCAATTAATATTGTTACGAATATGAATACGCACTTCCCTGTAACGGTTCTCTTCTGAAAGAAAGGACACATTTACAGAGATTTTATCAGTAAATCAAGGGAAGTTTAAGCAGTGGCCCAAAACGTTAGCGACTGATTTGGTGGTCACTTTAGCAACTTGGCGACTTTGGTGATAAACATAAGATTCCAGAAAGTGCTGGAACCTAGGCGAAACCTCGATTGGAAAGAAAGTTACTGACCGATCCCGAATTTTTCATGTGACGTCATACCTGTACGGAACAAGCATAAATATGCCGAAAGCCTCAGTCAGTCGGTGGGTCTGTCTACAGAGTCGGCTTTGTGGATCGATCTGAAATTAATTGGGAAGTCGTCGGCATTTGGGCGAGTGGGTCTGTAGAGGAACTGCCAATTGCGTGCTGGGTGAATTTGTGAAGAAGCAGCGTATATCTGCCGAGAGATGGAGGAGTCGACCTTGGAAGGGCAGAATATAACTGTGGAGGTTTTTCCGTAGTGAAAACTCGTAAGCTGGTGAGCTGAAAGCTGCTGATACAACTCTATAAAAGTGCTGTTTGTTCCTGTATCTGTGTCACTAATCTGTACAAGTCCTATGTTTTCTGATTGTGCTGTTATTGTTCACGCTATGTTACCTGTGCGCCAACCTGAATAATTGTGAATAAGCGTCATTTGTCCTAGTTGGACTTGATTTCACTCCAACACTCCCAAAAATTCTAGTAACAATACTCGTATAATATAAGTATGAAGAAAATTTTAAATTTCATAGATTTTGATAATTATTTGTAAATCGTTTCAGGTTCTGAGAGTTTTGTCAGATTGTGTGGAAGAGCTGGTGAGCTCCTCCGATGCAGAAACTTGGATGTCCATATTAAAGGTTTGTAATAAATTTAAAATGACTTATTATTGTTTCGAAAATGTTTTTCAACTCGGCATTTTTGGTAGGTTCACGATATAATAATTCTGGATATAAAAAAAAGGTATTTTTGGGTAACCTTTTGGTGATAAACTTGGGGTCTCGATAGTCTAGTGGTCATGGTCATGAACTCGCGGCTGACGTTGTTTCCGTCAGGTCGTGGGTTCAAGCCTGATGCCACTGAAAATCTATCGTATAACGGAGATGATGCAGGTTAAAACTGCTGTTGGTGTGGTGTGTAAGGTTGGAGAGAGAGAGGTTCCAGTTCAGGTGTCGTCCTCGTCACTTGGCTAAAGTTCAAAATTACGAGTTCTATTGCAAACAGTCCTAGTTTTGCTTCCGAGTGCTACGTTAATAAACAATCAATCATCGTGTGCTAAACTTAAATTAACTGCTCTGAAATAAATTTTATATTAAAAGCGAGAGGTGGTTTTTAGCGTTGCACATACGAAGGTCGTTCAAAAAGTACTTGTATTTAAAGAAAGGTTGCATCATTAAGGCAAATTGTTGTTACCATTTGGGGGCTGCCATCTGTTAAACGGAGCCAATTCAAATTTGACATCAATTCATTAGTTAGTTTTGATTTGGTAGTCATTTGCTGTCAGATCAAAATTTGATTGTTGCCGCAACGAGTTGTCGTCGCCATTTTACGTCGAGTTATCACCGTCGGGGAGACCTGGATTTATGATTGTGCACAGGAAATCAAGCGAAAATCTAAACGTAGGGTTGCTTCCAATTAGTCTGCTCCAAAGAAAGCGAGGATGATCTCATTAATTGGATAAATTATGGTAAAGAATTTTTGAGCTGCGAAAGACATCATAATCACGAATATAAGTAGCTGAGACTTAGCTATCCAGTGAGTCGTGATGCTTACTAAAAATAAACAATTTTCTATGCTACGAGCTCCGTCTCTTGGAGTTTCTAAGAACTTATTGAGCGACCCTCGTATTAGTTTTTATCTATAAACATAACCGAAAATATGTATCAACATTATTATTAATATAAATGTATGATTCAAGGCTATTATATATATATATTTTATCTTTTCCGCATGTATCATGGCAGGATGGATCAATTCAGAATTATTTTGAATTCTATTTGATAATAAAATGGTTTTTTTATTGCTAAAATGTAATGCTTTTAATTTTTTTAAAGAAATTGCTAAGCTTAGGTCTTCGTATTTCCAGTTGATAAACTAAACATCGCTTTTATTTTATATATAACTAAATATATATTCGTTTATTATTAAGAAATTAAGGAAATAGGGTTTGCGGAAGATTAAAAAAAATTCAAGAATAACTTTTGACTCAGAAAGAAAATATATAATTACAGGCAAATTCAAATGTAAATATTTGTAACGAATTTAAAATTAAATCTTAATAAATCTAATCTGTGCTTTTTACGGATATGTGAGGATTAATAAAAATAGTGATGCAATTTCTGACTTTAGATATGACATTGCATAAAATGTTTAAAAATTCCACTATACGAGTATTTACAAAATAGGGAACGTTCATTTTGTAGGTTGTGACATTTTTTGCGTATTGTAATAGCGCACGGGAGTATATCTTTGACATTATTTTGTGAACAAAGAAAAGCATTGCTGTTGCAGCATAGAAGTTTCTCCCTACTAAGCATTTCTAGTCAAGATCAATTTGTTTCTTAATTGCATTGTTATCAGGGTATAAGGACCCCAGTTGATACGTAAATCCATTGTGTTTAGCCATCTCCAGCAAAAGAATGTCATGGAACCGGACATTTTATCAAGTAGTGTATATGATAGCAAGAATTTTTTTAAAAAAAGACCGATAACACCAAAAATGCTCTTAATAAATGCATGGATGATGATATATACGTATTGCATCGGCTATTCATCATTATATTTATGATGTTATTAGGAATTATGAAATAATACTACAAATAATACAGCAATAAAGTATTAAATAATGTGTAAAATATAAAATTACTTAAATATCATAGAAATATGAACCAATGTAAGTGATAGAAGAATACAAAATATTGTATATGTTATAAAAATATAAAATAATGTTAACATTATACAAGTATAAAATAAGATGAATATTACAAAAATATATAGTAGTATAAACATAACAAAAAGTTAAAGTAATCATAACATGTCTATTACAAAATTGTAGAGTGGTGTAAATATTATAAAAAAATTTAAGTTATAATTTAAATAAAAAAAAAATACGAAAGAAAATTGGTAAACTAAGGAATAAAAATAACAAATATTTATAACAGTTGTTGAAATAGTAAGTAAACAAAATGTTTATTGACGTCGCAGCAAGAAGCAACACCAGGGCAAATGGGAACGGACCCTATATTGTTGTTCAGAGACAATACTTGTGTTGACACCCTATCTTCAAGCCACCACACCACGCTAGTGGCCCCAGTAGTTTAGTAGTCACGAATTCGCGGTCGGAGTTGTTTTCGTCGAGTCGCTGGCTCGAGCTCTGATGCCACAAAAGACCAGCCGCGTGGCGAGGAACGTGAAATCTGTTGAGGCTCCAAATTCTCCACATCGCTCGGTGTGAAAGTTTGAGAGGGAGGTCCCAACTTGAGTTCCGTCCATTTGATCGTGGTTCAAACCACGAAGTAAGTCGCCAATAGTCCTTTAGTTGCTTCTAAGTACGATGTTAATCACTCAATCAACCATATGCCGTTAGCTCGAGGAGTTTGAGTTTCGTCAGATTTAATGAACATCAATCATGCTACATAACGGGTCTTTAATGGATTCAGAATTCGAACCAGCGGATCGACTGACTAATATCGGCCCCAAGCGTAGTCGAAATTAAATGTAAGATATTTTTCAGAAATATTTACCCCTTAATGTTCCTTTCACCCGTATTTTTGTTCGAGCAATTTAATTGGACCAACATTTTCTTGAAGTATTTCTCGTCAACGTCTTGCTTTAAGAAAATTAGTTCTCGTGCGATTGCCTTAAACATCAATATAAAAATATAACTGAATTATTGGACTAATTACTTGCTTATTAACGTCGGACTGAGATGCAACACGTGGGCTATTGACTATAAACCTCGTAATTTGCAATATCGATCAAGTAACGAGGACAACATCGGAGTTGTCGACTCCCTCATCAAACTTTCACACCACGCCAACTAGAGGACTTGGGCCTCGATCAGATTTAACGTGCATTAGCCTCGCTACACGACGAGTCTTTAGTGATATCAAAGCTCGAACCCACGACGAAAACAACGTCAGGTGTGAGTCCGCGACCGTGGTCACTGGGCTACTGAGGCCACGTGTTTACCTAGAAAAATTCCAACAAAAACGATACGATGGAAGAAAATATATAAAACGGCCGTGAACAAGAGGCATTAGCGTTTCCATCAAAAGCGAACTAGCATTAAAAATCCTCTTTCGAGAGCAGGCGCCCATTTCTCTTCCACCACAAACGAGTGTGTTGAGCGCGCTCGACAAATTATGCGCTCGGATAGGAAAGATCTGAGAAAAAAAAAACTTTACGTGGGGATTCGTAGACTGTTTCGGGATACAACCTGACAAAAACGACAAGAAAAAAGAACATAGAAGGATTGGTTTTTGTTTCATGACAATGTCTTGACTCATCGCTTCGCTATTGTGAAGAAGAACCTTCATAATGTTACCATTCTGGAACCCCACCCCCATTCTTTTGATCTAGCACCAACAGAGTTTGACTTGATTGTAGCGACACCGTTTACCTGATTCAGAAAACGGATGTGGCCCCAATAGTCTATATGTCATGGTCGCGTACTCAAGACCGGCGTTGTTTTCTTCGAGTCGTGGGTTCGAGTTCTGATGCCACTGAAAAGCCGTCGTTTAGCGGAGATTATACATATTAAATCTGGTGGAGGTCCCAAGTCCTCCCATTGGTGTGGTGTAGAAGTTTGGAGAGGCAAGATAAGCAATCAATTTGATGTTGCAACGATTCTCTTCAATAGCAACGCAAACACTTAAAACGACTTACTTAAATGGCCAGATGAGATGTTTTTTCAGCCTAGTTGGTAAGAGCGGAACAAAACGCGTCCGGTCAACTTTTCTTCGGACGCACTGGACCAGGGTTCGAAACAATCGCTGCCGGCTCCTAAGGCCAACAACTCTCTCCCCCTCCACAGGGTACGGGGTAGAATAACATCCCCAATGCCTCGGAGAAAACGTCTTCCATCGACGTGGTGACTCAGGACTTAGATGGCAGCACAGAACACTAGATGACAGCATAGCCTATAACTACAGATTGCATATGCCCTCGACACAAACACTTGCCTCTGTATGTCTAACTAAGACAAACGCACATAAATTATGACTACAGCGATATTCCGCCTCTGGCGCACGTGCCGAAGAGACCCGCTACTCAAGATGAAACAACCGATAATTCAAACGGAAACTGTCCGAAGCAAAACTCAATTCAACAGGAAGGGGGTGTATATCAATTGCAGTAATGGCTGAAAAAAAAATGCAACTTTCTCAAAAAATACCAATGTTTCTTTTCGTATCATCACGATGATACTGGTTTAGTTTAGTTTTTATTACCGTCGCACTAGAAGCAACACGAGGCTATTGGTGACGGACCTCGTAAATTTGAACCATAGTCAAGTGACGAGGACGACACCTGAGCTAGCACCCCCCTCTTCTAACATCCACATCATGCCAACGGAAGGATTTTGGGCCCCGAACAGATTTAACGTGCATCAGCCCCGGCTACACGGCGGGTCTTTGGCGGCCAAGGATCGAACCCGCGACTGAACGAAAACCGCCGGCCGCTAGTCCACGACCTTGACCACTAGGCTACCACGGCCCACGATGATACTGGAGGGGGAGTATGCAGTGACTCTCTTCAACAACAACGTCAGAAGTTAAAATGCCTTACTAACTAACCCGAAAGAGGCGTCTTTTTCAGCCTAGTTGGTTAAAGCACAGAAAAAGCAATCGGTCAACTTTTCTTCGGACCCACTGGACCAGGATTCGAAACAACCGTTGCCAGCTCTCAAGGCCAACAACTCTCTTCCTCTCCGTGGAGCACGGGATGGAATAACATCCCTCGATGTTTGAGAGAAGACGTTCAACGTCGAAAAGTCAATCAGAAGTGGTGGTGGAAAATGTGACGACGCAATTGAAGGCATTTTCCAAAAATGGTTTCTAGGAATATTTTCTACAGTTATATGAATGGTGAAACGCACACACACAAACCATGATGCTTGTTGGATGATATTTAAAGAAGGAAAATAAAGTAAGAATATTTTGCGTTTTAACAAACTGCCACTGACCAATTCCGGGAACTTTTTGACCCTATTACGAAATCTAACTTTTATTGAAGATTCAGCATCCAACCAGTGAGAATGTTATGAATTCGGAAATTTTAACAGTGTTTTTCATACTGCAAAAATCAAATGTGTTAATAATTAGTATTCATAAGAAGCTAAAATTATTTATTTTAAACCGAATTTATATATGTTTCAAAAAATCTAGTTTCTTGATATGCTAAGTTTTGAAATGGAATTGATTTTTGTTGCGTGTGTGTCTGAGTTCAAAGTAATTAACTGATTATTTACTTGATAAAAAATAGTTCTTTTTTCCCCTCGTACCTTACATTTTTAACGTATTTGCTTAGTCAAAGCATTTTAGTTAGAGTTGGTGAAAATAAAACGATAATGCAAGTGATTTTGAATCGTTGTCATTGTACTTTTTATCTGATTTGTTTGTTTATTTTTTTATTTCAGTCCTGCGCTTATAAGACAGATACAACGGCGAATGGTGAAATAACATCAGGAAACACAGTCCGATCATCCTAATTATTATTTACATTAATTATTTTATATTTTTGTTAGTTCATTTTTAATAAAATTGTTACATAGTGGTGAAGTTTAATAAATAATAACAAAAAATGTGCGTACCAAGCCTATTTATTTCTTAATCTAACACAAATATAAATGGGTCCTATGTTTTACAGAAGAAAGAGAAACAATCAATGGACAGCACATAAGTAAGTACCGTATTCCTAAAACCTATTCCCTATTTCTAAGACTTTTTGAACCCTGCCCTCGTATTGTAATTAAAGGATTTATCGCAATGTTTCAAATATTAATTTAGAAGACATAAACGAAATCCTTAAGAGTACAATTAAGGAATTTGTTTTGAGCTTTATCAAAAATATTATGCAATTGTTTTGTCTTTCTTATCAGTAAATACTCTAACTACTGTTTATTCATTTGCAGTAGTGGCTGGCTTCTCTTAATATCGTTTAGAATGTCTCTAACCAGTTAAAAAGATTTTCATCCTTTAGAGGGGTGCACGGTGATCCTTTCCCGCAAACCGTAACTTTCAACGGCAAAAGTGAAAGTGCCTAATAATTGGCTCGGCAGGGAATTTCTACCTGGCTTGGTTGTTAAAGGAACAACAAAGCCCTTTCGCATATGTTGTTTGCAGATTGGCAATCCAAATAGCTGTGTCACCAAGGTCAATTGACATCTGCAGAATTCTACCGAAGAGTAACGATAATATCTGTACACTGGATATTTATTTCTCCAATGAAAGTAGCTTTCATATCAGTAGCACAACAAGCTAATCCAAAATCTAAATTTCTATAAGAATTAGAATAGTTTTGAGTTATATATGTCTCATTTTCATTTCTTGAGACTTTAAAATGTCTTCTGTAATTGTAAGACGGCAGCGGTAGCTTAGTGGTCACGGTTACGAATTCAAAAGCCTTGGTGTCTCGTCGAATCATGGATTCGATTTCAGAGGTCACGAAGGTTTCGGTTTCATTAACATCGCACTAGAAGCAATACGAGGGCTAATAGCGACGGACCTCGCAATCTTGAACCTCAATCAAGTGACGAGGACGACGCTTGAGCAGGCACCCCGTCATCTAACTTTCACACCACTCCAACGGGAGGACTTTGGGCTCCTACAAATTTAACGTGAATCAGCCCCGGCTACACGGTGGGTCTTTAGTGGTATCAAGGCTCGATCCCCCGACTCAACGAAACCGAGTCCGATGCCTTAGCCACTAAGCTACCACAGCCACCAGATGCCACTTAAGACCCGCCATTTAGCGGGGCTGTTGGACGTATATATGTCGATGTTCTGTTTATGTAGTATGGAAGTTTGGAGAGAGAGGTTCCTGTTCAGGTATCGTCCTCGTCACTTGACCGAGACTCGAAATTGTGAGGTCTATCGTCAATAGCCCTTGTGTTGCTTCTCAGTGCGACGTAAATAAACAATCAGAGATCACAGTTGCACTTTATTTGGCACAGTATAGACATATCTGGTTCTCGTGTCATTAATCTCTTCAATCACTCATTGATTCACTTGAACATTCAATCAAATTTCAATCATCGAGGAGCATATATTTGATTCTCCAACGCACCAAAACATAAATATATACTATAAGCTCTCTAAGAACTTCAATTGATTAATGTATTTATTTTATTAGAATATGACCGAAAAGAACTTGCTTATTAATACGATAATAAAATTTGTATTCATTAACAAATTCGAAGCCCAATTTTGCTACATTACTTACGCCTATTGTGGAATCTGCGATAACTATGAAATCACGGTCGAGAGCTCATAGCCGACGTTGTTGCCATTGAGCCGTGAATTCGAATCCTAAAATCATACTTTAGTTTAGTTTTAATTAACATTGCACTCGAAGCAACACGAGAGCTATTGACGACGGACCTCGTAATTTTGAGCCAATGTCAAGTGACGAGGACTACACCTGAGCTGCCACACCCCTCTTCTAACATCCACACCATCCCAATGGGTGGAGTTTGAGCCTCGACAGATTTAACGCGCATCAGCCTCGTCTACACGATGGGTCTTTAGAGGTATCAGGACTCGAACCCTCGACTCGACGAAAAACCCCAGCAGCGAGTCCTCGACTATGAAAACTAGGCTACGTGGCCGCCAAGAATTTCGGAGAATTAGAATATGAGCATATCTTGAACGAGGCATACTAATGACAAAATTACAGAATATGCAGGGTTCCGTGAATTCAAGGACCAAACTTTAAGGCAAGGTAAAGTACACATAAAGAGACCTTTTTGTACAGCAACGTGGGATCAGAAATGAAAAGTGTTGACGGGAAAGAAAGAAATGCTGAGAAAATTGTTTGGTTTTATTAATGTCGCACTAGAAGCAACACGAGAGCTATTGGTGACATATTTCGTAATTCTGAACCTCAGTCAAATGACGAGGATGACACCTGAGTTGTCACCTCCCTCTCCCAATTTCCTTGCCACGCCAACGGGAGCACTTTGAGCCTTGACAGATTTGACGTGCATCAACCCCGGCTACAAGCGGATCTTTAGAACCACCAAGGCTCGGACCCACGACTAGACCAAATCCGCCAGCCGTGAGTTCGCAATCATGACCACAAGGTCATAGCTTCCACTCTGAGTAACGTTTATGACGCAATATCTGGTTACGCCTCTTCCAGAAAAATACGATACAGCGTGCAGTGAATGGATGTGATTGCGAGTGTGGGTCAAATAGGAAATAATTCCTAATACCCCTCTACACATATACATATGACCGCTCTTGGAAAATATGCGGATATGTACATGAGGATTAAATGTAGCTCACACATGGAAAATAATTCAAATTATTCCCTGAATGACTTTCTCTCATTTTTTAATTATTTTATATCTTCATTTCCTTAGCATTATTTGTTTTTCCTCAAGCATTTTCATTTCCGAAGCCATACTGTTATATCAAAAATGCTTTTTTTACGTGCATTGTACCTTTTCCTAAGGCTTGGCCCATGAGTTCAGGAAACCCTGTATATGCACTTTCAGAAGGCCGAATACGTTAAAGTTAACTTTTTTTGGAAAAAAGAATTTCAAAATATACAAACGCTTTACAGATGCAGCGTTGAAAAATTCTAGCAATCGACAAGAACTAAGATAGGGTTTACCAAACTTGTACAGAAGAGGACCTTTCTCTCCAAGAGGGGGAAAAAACAAGAATATGTCTTAAAATTCAATCAAGCTGTAAAACTTATTATATAGAATAAAATATGTTGGCAACAAGGAAAATGCTTATTTCTGAAATTGTTTTCTGATATAAAGTTTGTTCTTTCATATGTTGGTTGAGTGTTCTTACAATTTTTGTACTTCTTCGTGCTAATTGGTATTTACAATGGCGGTAATTGATGACGTTCGATCAGAGGTGCACTATGTCTTATCTTTCGTATTGTATAAATACAATATAATCGAAAAAGAACCAAAACTAGGATTGACTGATGAATCAACAATCAAAGAATTTATCGGAGACCTAAAAAATGTCGTTTGGATTCAATCTCACTTGGTACGCTTAGAATGGCAATATTTCTTGGAAAGACATTTTCGTCATATGATTTCCTCTCCGAAGTTATATGCTACATTCGTCATTTTTGCCTGCTACAAGAAAACTGCGAAAATTCTAGATTGTTTTGATTGTTTCTTGCACGTCTTGACACTTGTGGCTGGATTTGCCGCTTACGCCAGCCGTAAAGGTTATTCAACGTTTACAGGTATGTCTGTAGAAATTGTTCAAGCATTTTATGATGAAGAGATTTATGACAAATTTAACGACCAAGGAGGATGGAAGGAATTTTCCAAATTTCTGCAGAAGAAATCTATTGTCCAGTCCCTTGATACGTTTAATGACTTGGCCAATTTCGCGGAAACTCCTTATGAAATTCCTTGCATTTCTGACCTTCAGGCTTTCGAATGTCATTCGTTCGACAGTCACCTTCTGGCAGATGTTTCTCAAACAGAAGTAGAAGGTCACGAGGGAACGCTCGATCTCGTTGAAGCTATGGAAGAAGTTTTCAAATTGGAAGAGCGAAAGCAAATAGTCGAAAAGTTGTATAGTGAGCTAGTGAAGTACTGCAAAAATCAACGTTACGAAAATGTGTCGAAAGAAATTATAAAAACAAATGTTAACTGTAATCAATCTGAGATAAAACACGAAACTATTCATGACGAAAACTTCGTGGAAACTTCTACAGGTGGTTTGGAGGAAACTTCCCAAGGTCAACTAGGGGAGCGAAAAGAAATGATCCAAAAGAAATGGGAGGAAGTAAAAAAATATTGTAAGAAGCAACACGCTGCGAAACAACGTGACGACGACCGCGCGTCTGAAGAAATAGTGAAAACGGACATCGTCAATGTATTCATTGATCAAAATGAGATGATCAATCGTGTGAGAAGTTTTCATGAGAGAGCATCGAAAGTCCAAGGTTTTAAGTAGTCTAATTCAGATTGTCTACCTACTACTCGTGCAATTTTAACATTTAAGATGAGGCAGAAAATGAATTTTCGCTACGGTTATTTTTAAAATTTTATTCTTGCATATCATGAATGGGTTTTTGTACGACGAATATTGTTTTTGTACTGTAATGAATGCTCGGAATAAAGCAATATTTTAATATTTAACTTTTTTCCATGAATTCAATTTTTTTTTTTATTGAATTTAGTTGCCAATAGTTCGTGAAATTTTCCTGGGTTTGTATTATCGGTTTTAACTATTTCAGACTTAATTTGATATTAGGTCAGTCAATTAAAATGGTCAAATTTATCGCACCTTTGAAATCTTCATTTATTAATGTTGTGGAATAAGAGCTAATGAACGTTAAAGCCTGCTACGGCTCTCATGATGACTTCCATGTTTAAATGAGATACAGTCGTTGTCGTAGGGAGACAGGCCGCGGTACCCTAGTGGCCGGCGGTTTCGTTGAGTCGTGGGTTCGAGCCTTGATACATCTAAAGACCCACAGTGAAGCCAGCGCTGATGCCCGTTAAATCTATAAGGGTTCAAAGTCCTCCCATTGGTGTGGTGTGGAAGTTAGGAGAGGGGGTACCAGCTCAGGTGTCGTCCTCGTCACTTGACCGAGACTCAAAACTACGAGGTCCGTCACCAATAGCCCTCGTGTTGCATCTAGTGTGACATTAATAAAACAAACGTTGTCGTAGAAAGAGGTACCAGCTTGGATATTAACTTCACATGACAACGGTTGAAAATTGCTAGACTGTGTGATTTTTTTGACTTTATGCCGGGCATAATTAGGCATCCGGGTATCATTCATGTAATAAGTTAAGCCTTTCGAACAAGATATCATCTAAATCTAACAGAATTGTTAAGTCTCTTGATGTCAAATACTTTAGCTGTAATTACTTTTTAAATCAAATATGGTAGTCTTTCTTTTTTTTTAAGAAAAAAAAAATTGTTCATGTTATCTTTATTTGTATTAAAAGTTATCGTGTTACATTTCAATTGAATAATTACTAATGTACACGTCTAAACTGAGATGCAGGTCAAGTAAAATATGAATGTTCCTGTTCTAATCTAACTTCTAAAAAATAACTAATGTCAAGCTTTCCCTCTCGAGGAGAAAATCTATGCAGATATACACTACTTCATACAAATTAGGAACTTGGTAATGTTTTGTGGGTACTTGTCTATTATAGAGGCGACCGATGATTAATCGTCAAACGACTAAGAAACATCGCCAAGTAGATTATATTAAAAGATAGGCTTCACTAGTTTGGCGACGACTTGGCGTAATCATAATTTGACGAGCGCCGCTATAATAGACAAGTACCGTTTTGTGTTGCTGGATTTAATGTTTTGAAAATGTTTATCGGAAATTATATATAAATTGTACGCATTTGTAAAGAAATATTCTACCTAAGTCCGTTTTTGTAGCCCATAGGCAAATTAATATTGAAGATCCTTCTTTGGTGACTCTTACAGTAATAACTTGTATTAAACAAGATATGTATAGAATGCAATTTGTTCATTAGAAAGTTTTACGAAGGATTAGCTCCTTTTAAATAAAATTGCAATTTCTTCAATGAATTATATATCTGGGCAGAATACTAAAATGTCTAAAACGGCCGTGATTTAATCCTATCGCAACGCATGAATCAGATTTTTAAAAACCTTCAATTTTGAAGTTATTTTTTAAATTGAGATGGGGGGGGGAGATATTGATTTCTTTAAAATTATACAAGATATACTTACGCACGTCGGAATCAAATAAGTTAAAAGTCGTAATTATACACGCAACGTAATACAAATTGTTAAATGTTTTGTATTTTCGCTTTATATGCAGCATTTTGATAAATTATGTGTATTTATGTTTGATACAAATAACTATGTATGAGAGGTCATTTAGTTTAAAGATTTTAATTCGGGATAAAATTTTGAAAGAAACCGAAATATTTTTCTGAAATCCATTATTGTCGGAAATTACCTAATACGAGGGGAGAACACAAGAAATATTGGATATCCTTAAGTTCTTAAAAAATATTGAATTAGTTTTTTTCGTTATAAAATGATTCGTAACTTTTATAATGGTATTCTTATGATTATGAATGAGACAGGACAACGTCAACACACATACAGGTGTTGAATTCTAACAAACTACCTGTTGAATTTTCTAATCTGGTAGTTACTCCTGAAAATTAGCATCTTGAATAATTAGCTTCAAACTTCTAAATTAAATAATTTTTATGAATCTCATTTTATCGCCATCTTGCAGTAACTCTCAAAACAACTAAGTTTCTGAAGTACAAAAACGATGCTAATTTTTAAAAACAGTAATCAAAGTAAATGGTTGTGCGATAAAAATCAAAATAACATTCAAAGTTAGTGATTCGACGATAAAAGTCAAATTAAAGTTAAATATCAAATTTAGAGCAAACAACAAAATATTAGAGTAGGGGATAAATTATTAAAGCTGTCAATATTATGTTTGTATTTCAAAATGAAGGCAAACGATAAATTATTAAATTAAATATATCTTGAGAGAAATTTAATTATTGCTATAAAATGAAATCAAATAAAATAATTTTTACATGTGTATCTAATCTCAATAAAATAGGTTAAGGGTTGACTTTTGGAGGTTTTGTATGTAGAGGTAACTTTTTGTTTGCTCTTATTTACTAAGATTTCTATTTGGACTTCCGTTTTATTTCCTTGTAGGACCAGTGTGGTGACACGGTATGACAGAATAGTCCCACTGTAGCTCATGCATGTCGTAAGAGGAGACTAAAATGATTATCCAGCGTCTGGGGGGTATACCCTGCTCTGGGAATTATATCAGGAGATCTCAGGAACCTACCTTCTTTAGGAACGTACGGGTATCATGACCCAGAAGCACTTTAGTGATCTTTTTTTCCTATGGGGTTTACTATCTTTGGTAAACACTGGTGACGCACCCCGGTTTTACCCTATTTTCCACCCTACATGTCAACCAATTTTTGTCTTTTTTTTTTTCAATTTGTTTACGTCTAGACCACAGTTAAATCTTCGCCAATAGCCCTCGTGTTGCTTCTACTGTGACGTTAATAAAAACTAAACAGCCAAAAATCTTCCTACACATATATCACACATATCTTATAATGAATATGTTAGAATGTTATATAACACATATGTTATAATGTTACATATGAATGTCTAAATATGTTGATTTAGTCATTCTAATAGTCAAAATCAATATCAGTAATCTTCTTTTATATCATAGATATCTGAGCACCATGGGAACTAAATATTTTTTTAGATAGAATGCTTTCTGAAATCTTTGATAAATCCGGTTTCCATTTTTGGTAATCTCAACTCATTTACCGATGTGAGAATCTTCAGAATGCCTCAACTGTAGAGGGAAAAATTTTTAAACTATTTTCTTTTAAAATCGCCTTTGAGCTCACATTTATCAATTTCATCATATTTTCAAGAGTTGCTTTCGAGTCGTCAATATTGGCTAAGATGAATGGGAATGGTTCTTTTTAGTTTCCTCTTTCAATACATCGGGGAATTCTAAGTCGTATTCATCAATATTATTACTTATATTTTTAGTTTTATTACTACCAGCTGCTTGAAAATTGATATCGTCCATATTAGAGATAAAATCATCATTGCTCTCGATGTCTAAATCTTCATCAGAGGGCTCAGAATATTTGTTGTTCAATGGAAGGTTAAATTCCTGTTTTGTTTTTTTTAATTCGTATTTATAATTCTTTTGGAAGAGTTATACTTTCTTTTACTTTTTACTTCATGAAATTCATTGTTTTTACTTACAGTAATGATGATAGGAGTGGATTTTAACTTTTCAGAGTGTTTTGAAGCGGTTTCAGAAGCTAGATATTTAAGTAGAGTTTCAAATTTGTCACTAGCTTTCCATTGAGATTTTTCCATTCGTTTTATTTTGAGTTCTAGGTTGGAGATAATATTATTTAGAATTTGTTTTTTTTTATGTGTAAGATGATATTCATTGTATATATATTAGCTTAGGTTGTGTTTTCTATTTCGTTTGATAATATTTTAAGTGTTCCGAAAACACTGGGTGGGCATTCCGAACATGAGCCATTTTCAACGGCTATCAAAAAATTTATTTAAGAAAGAGAGAATTTGATGAAGGTGCCTAAGTTGTGACTAGAGAAAAATCTTGACAGGCTTTAGGAGTAATTATCGACTCATGGCCCTTACTTCCTCTGGTTTCAGCAGTCCAGCAACAGTCGTTTTGAGATCCAGGTAGCTTGGCATGGTAATCCACAGAATTGAATCCACTGTAATGAATTCTTATGAATTAAAAATAGTCCGATTGTCCTAAATAACACGCAAGGTTTCTATGGTGCGTATTGCCCACTAGCACGCTAACACATCAAAGGAGGTTAGCATTTGAAAGTCCAAGAAAAAAAAAAAAAAAAAAAAAAGAAAGAAAAACAGTCCAAATATTCAGTCGAAAATGTGTCAGGGGAATTCACAAGAGGATGAAAGAAAAAATTACATGAAAAAGTCCGTATGAGAATCGATGGGAACAGATTGCAGTTGGCTCCCAACATATGCAAATTGGCCGGAAGGGCTGCTGTCGGTCTCTGCCGTTCTAAAGGGTCAGAATTGCCAACATGTGAAGAAATCAATAATCAAGCTATTTCTTGCATAGATTCAAACCTAAGATCAGGGCCCAATAACTCTAAAATTCATTGTAAATCATGGGTCTTTTGTATCATGAGTATTGAAGTCGCATGACCGTTAACAAATGTGTGATGACTGTGAAAATATTGAGAAATTATTTCATCATCAGAGCAGGATAGTTGCAACTCTACTTTCTGAAATATTCTTTGTTTACAATCTCTCGTAAAAATAAAAACAAGAAATTTATTATATAAACTATAATTTTGATATTGCGGAAGGAATTCGATCGATTTATTAGAAAGGAGAAAAAAAAATGAAGAACACTAATGAAAATGCTCCTCTTAATCTGAGCTCCTCATTGCAGGAGGCTCAGCTTATGTACATGAAACGTATTGAAAAAGAAAATTTGGAGCGAGTTATGAGATTGAAGAAAATAAGAAGAAATAACATAATTACCGGATTCGGGCTTGCTGGTGTTGTTTTAGGAACATGTATCCTTTGCATATTAGAATTCATTGTAATTTTTGTAAATCATTCGCTTTTATGCTAATACTTTCATCATATGATTCATAAAGGAAATTTAATACTAACGAAATTAAAAACTAATGTTAAATTACGTCCAGAAATTTTACAGAATGTGGGAATTGATTCAATAATTAAAGCTTATTTTCCATCTCTTTCATAACAGTCGAAACATAGCTTTTTCATTACATTTATTTCGCTAGTGTTTTCCAAAATAAGTTTTAAATTTTCAGTAAAATTTAAGTTCAACTGGAATATCACACTTTTAAAGAAATTTTTTTACTTTTCCATTTTGCTGGGGCACAAGCGATAAAACCGCCAAAAATAATACAACTCATGCCAAACAAAATATGTGTATACTCTATGTTGCCAATAAAGTCTGCTTGGCGAGATATGTGCTGGAGAAATGGAAAAGTACCAAAATTTTAATATGATTAAATATATATTATATGTATGATTGGAATGCAGTTTACCCTCAGCTTCTTTGACGATGGGATTTTGTTGTTAAATCACTAAATGTAGCAACTTTAGTTTTTCTGTTTTGGCTGGGCAGATAACATGACAACTCTAGTAAATTTGATTTTTGATCTCTAATTTATGTTTGTTAGTTTTAAGTAATAGTTTTGAGGCTAATATTGTGTGCACTATTATATAAAAGTTTTTTTATTCAATTACAGGAGAGAATTTTTGGTACTTTACCATTTTACAGGCGCAAGCATTAAAGTTGCCAAAAATAGTACAACCGTCACCAAGTAGAATATTTTTGCTGTGATAAAGTCGCCAAAAATAGTATAACCGTAGCGAAATGGAATATCTTATCTGGTAACCTTTTATCAGCACATTTTCAGAATAAGTCAGGGCCATTCTTTTTTAAATAGGTAATTCTTTTTCATAAAACTTTAAAAATGAATGAAAAAGCTATGAAAATCTGGGATTTGCCCAGAACAGGGGAAGAATCTGTCAGATTTTTTTCAAGTGAAAGGCATTTTACCCATTTTCTTTCCCATAGTGATCTTTTTCTTTTACTGTCTTTGGTAAACACGGGTGACACACTCTCGAGATACCCTAGCGATTCTTCTCTATTTTCGACCCTCCTTCTTGTCAACCACTTTTTATCTTTTTTTCAACTTCACGTTTAGACCACAGTTAAATCTTGTTTGGCGCAGCATAGCCATATCTGGCTCTTGCGCCAATAAACTTTACATTCACTCACTCACTGCTTTTCTTGAACTATTAGAAAATATGTGATTTTGCTGGAGTAAGATAGTGTTTTTGAAGGTTTAAGAGTTGGTTGTAGATTGTTACATTTTGTTGAAAGAGAAATATATTTATGTTTATGTGAAGAATATATTTGATAGTCTTCAAGTAATTAGATTTTGTTTGGTATGTGTATAAAGAAGTTTGTTATGGGTGAACTGAACATTTGTTTGCGATTGGAATGTTTTGTCAAAAGAGATGGAGATCTGCATTAATGGACATTATAATGGGAGACTACACAATTATTTTAAAGGAGAGGTATAACTGATAAAAATAAATGGCATTGCAGAAATTTTGTTTTAGGTTTTGTCGAAAAGAAATTTGTGTTTATGTGTGATGTTTCTTGAGTAATGAGATTTTGGTTTGTAAGGTACATATGAATGAGTTTGAGTGAAATGAAGATCTGGTTGTGATTGAATGGTTGACAAAAGAAGAATAATTGATGGTGTTAATGCTCTCAGATACTTCATCCAGTATTTCATTAGATATATATGCTTTATATTAAGGATTCACTGAAAAAATTGGTTAGTATATGTTTTTTTTCATTTTCTTTCATTTGCCACTTTGTGGGGTTCACATTACTCTGTAAAAACTTACCAACTTGGTGATTTTCAAAATTGCACCAAATGGTGTGGCTTAACAGCATTTTCACCATTTTTTTTATATTTATTTATTAATAGTTTATAATTGTTTTCCTCCCATATACCATAGTCTTAATTTTTATTGACAATTATAAGTTATTGCCAATAATTTAGTCTCTAACTATTTTAATTTAGATTGCTTATTAAAATCTAAAGGCTTTTACTTCTTACTTATGCTTTTTAATTGCCAAGATTTGCTATCGCAGCTTCTGTTTGGTTTTATGCTGCAATCCCAATTTGCTTTGTCACCATAACAGTTTCTGTGTTCTGTAATTTTCCATTAGACACCTGTAACAAGATGAACTTTCTTATGTTATTTGATTCTCCATTTTTGATTCTTCTGTTAAAACAACATGGTATTTTCCTATAATGGATATCAAAATTTGGGATTTGCAATTGTGACTAAGTTGAAATGTTTGCATAGGATTCGTTTTGTGGGAAAGATAAAGGAGTTCATACATAAATATGGTTTGTTGGGTCATGCATTTCTTTCATTATTGTGGTATGATTGATTGGAGTTGTACAAAGTGGCAGAATAAATGCCAGAGAGACAGTATTTGTCAACATAAGAATCCTATTTTATAGAATTCATCTGATGTCCCTTAAATTCAAAAGAATGTTTCTCTGCTATGTTCGATGTCATTTTAAAACTTATGCCTGTTGCTTAATCTTATATTTTCTTCAGTTAAATATCCAAAAAAATTGCTCTCTCTGCATATTTGTTATGTAAAGGGCCATATATAGGAGTGCTTTTTTCCTGAAATAGCTAAAAAAAACAAGAAGTTGGAAGTATTTTTATAAAAGTTGTATCATAGAAAGAAGCAAGCTAAATTTCACCAATTGGGTGTTGAAATACAGGAAAGGTTTAACAAAAAGTAAATGTATTATTACTTCAAATTTAAGATACTCTCTCAAAAACTTTTATTAAACTTATATTGATGAATTTTGTAGCATTGATACATTTTGGTTTAATAATCTAATCAAATTATATATATGATTATAAAGTACTTTTGTGATTTGTTAGAGTATGATTAAAGAAATAGTTTTATATCTACAATATTCACATAAATGTTTACTAATCAAATCCATGTATGAAATATACACATTTCATTTGAGTTTATTTAAAATGTTGGAATTTAATAGGATGAAATCAAAGTTCTATAATAAATTCAATTTGCTTCAGCTTGCAACAAGATTTTTATTCTTGATGCAGTATAATAATAAATTATTATCTATGTATTTTCATGAAGAATTATCATCAGATAAACTTTTGCTTTCCATTTTATGCATACTTTTGCTTTTCAAAATAGAGTTTACAATTTTTGTTAATTTTATCAAAGAGCTCAAATGTTGTCATGCTACACATAATTTACCGGGAGTAAAATGTAACATTTTTATAAATAAATAATTTATGTGATCTTGTATTTTTCTGAAGAACAAATTTGCTTAAATATATTTGGTGTTGATTTCAAATCAGAATGAAATTCTTGGCAGGCTTTCTTAAAATTTATTTTAATTATTATTTTTAATATTGCTTTAGGAACTGTGACTTGTAACTGTTTTTTTTTTTCCTTCTTTTTTTCCTCTTTTGTCTTTTTATTTATTTATTTATTTTGTTCATCCACAACTTATTCAGAAGAGAATATTCTTTTTATGGGTGTACTAGTGCAATTTTTAAAATTGTTACTGCGGGTTGCTCTCTTTCTGAAAACTGTATATTTTGTTGTCCCCGATCTGTTGTTTTCTGTGTCTTTTTTCATGTGTGTCATTTTCTTAATGCAAAGAGAGGAATGTCACAAAAATAAATAAAGTTATAATTTAAGTCAAAATAAAAATGAGATCGACTAATTCTTGGCATATTATGATGAAATCAATATTGAAAACGTTAAATCAAATTTATAGACATTAGTTAATGCTTACTAAAATTGATTACATCAATAAAATGCAAAGTGAGGCCTTGTCACTTTTGATATATGATCAATGAATTGAAAGCGCTTGAATAATTTAAAATGTACCAGTTATTTCTTATACAACTATATACTTTTGATAAATATTCATTATTTTTTCTTTTAATAAGGTAGGCTTTTAATGAACCATTTGCAATGTATAGCTATATGGAAAGTGATAGGTTCAGAAATATATTTCTATGTAATCATATTGTCCATTGATTAACTGCTTCTTCTTTCTATACACTTCTTTGAAAAGTTACTTTTTAGAATTGTTAAATGAAAAAAGTTACTTTTGATGTTTGTTTAAGAAAAAATGTATATATGGGTATGTTAAGTTTGAATACTTTAAAAGGTTTTCAAAAGGTCTGTCTGCATGTTATGGTGACAACATTTGCTATCGCTTTTTTTAATATAAAGAATTTATTTTTAAAACAGTAATTTATTATTCATATTAAATTATATATTTTTCTCTACATTTTTGCATTGATTTCTTTCTTGCAAAAGATTACATTTTCTGTAAAGGGTGGATTTAAAGTAAAGATTTTCTCTATTTTTATGAAAGTTCATCAAAATGGTATGAATTTAAATGAACAATCAAGATATTTATATTCTTATTTATTTTGAACATTAACATTTATATCCTTAACCATACATACGTAGATTTGTATTCGATTTTCACAGTAAAACAAGAAAATTTCCTAGATGAACTGGATGATACAGAAAAAAGCTGAAATTAAAACTTTTTAAAGCTGGTTATGTTATATTTTGAGAAAATATAATATGTAAAAATGTTTTTTAGTTGTAATGATGTAGAATGTAATAAATTGTATTCATATTTGTAGCTTCTTGTCTTATCCTTTTCTAGAATTTTTTTTAAAATTGTTTTTTACTAACCCTCTACATAATGCTTAATTTTCGTAACTATATTCTCCCAACTATTATCAGTAACAAAGCATTTGAAGGAAAATGAATGTCACTGAAAAAAAGTGTGATTACTATATTATTAAAATGAAATTGCAGATGTACTTTAGATAAATGGTAATTTTAATTTTTACTTAATGTGAATTTCGAAATTATTCTGTCAAGATCACCTTAACATCATTACCATAACTTTTTATCTCTGTAATTTGTCTAGTTTTTCCGATTTTGGTACATTGTTCGAACTTTCCAAACACCAATTTTTAATTTGTTTTTAGGTTGAGCGAATAAGTTCTTTCGAATTTTTCAAAATAATCTTCATCCGGGAAAACGTCTAACTCAGCGCTCTATCTGATAAAATTTTGTGCATCTTCTGTAGTTTCTGTAATCAGAAGTTTTAATTGAAATGAGTGATTAGCCCATTGCCCAACCTCTGAAAAGTGGAACCCTTTACACTCCAAGCTTAGTCGCCTTTTAACGATATACAACACTAAAGATGACACTTTCAAATTCAATTCCTTCTCGTCATATCAATGATCTGAAAAATTCAAAACGTAGCGTAAATCAAATGACATCGAAAATATTTAACACTAAGAATTTCTACCCCTATTATAAACATGAAATTATTGGTACAAGAATAAGGGGAAATGGACGTGGCTGGGACGATAAACTACCGCCTGAATTCAAGGAAAAATGGGGTGCAATTATTTACTGAAGGACTTAATTACACACGGAAAGAAAGAGAATCTTTTCCTTGGAGTCGGTGAAAGAAGTGAAGGATTCATATTTTTTCTGACTCAAGCCGTAGAGCGTTTGCAGCAGTGTCAAATCTTCCTTATAGTTCAATCGATCGTATTAATACTAGTTTCATAACAGCAAATTTCAAAATCGCACATTTCCAGCTTTTAACGTTACAGAGGTTTGTATTATTAAGAGTTGTAATTGCTTAGATAATTTACAAATATCTGAAAATAACTTTTCAATTCACCTTCACTAAATACTTGTGGAATGGATTCCTTAATTACTCTGCATTGGATTCAGGGACTGCTTTGAAATGGAAACAATTCGTCTCAAATATATTTTCAGAAACTACTAATTGACATCCTTTCCCTGGAAAGAATAATCTTGTAGATTACATATGTCTTGGGGTTAGTGCAGAAAAGCTTGTCATATCCAATTTGGCTGCAAGGTCCGAAACGGCTGAGATTGTTGAAAGAAGACTGTTCTAATTGTGAATTTTCTTCATAAGTATTTTGATAAAAAGAACTGAACTAGAGGAAATTTCATCCTTAGTTTGAGAAGTTCAGTCTAAAATAGCTATGTTAATGGACTTGAACATGTTTGAAAAAAAATATATATCGTGTTATCAGTTGGATGTTCGATTCAAGTGTTACATTATAAATAGAATTAAAAGACTCGAAGAACGAGTGTTGAAGAACTTTACGGTATCGGAAACATTTGGTTAAAATCTTTTCTGGAAAATGTTTTTACCAGAGAATATATATATGGACAAAGGCAATACATGCCAATCCGATTCCAGAAATTTTGTCGATTTTAGAATTAAATCCCTTCCATAACGAAGATGTAATAATTCACGTAGGTGGAAGACTCTAAACCTCAAAATTTCTTTTCCCGCCTAAAACATACTATTGGTTGTACTTGCAAAGCATCTATTTGTGAACTTGTTGGAATGGGATGCCCGCAGCAAAGTGTTCCAGGCGGAATTACTGAAACTTTGATGGACATTTGGGAAAAGTATTGGCTAATTAAAGGAAAAAAAAACTGTCCAAAATAATTTTAAAATACTCACTTTGTGTTAACGATTCAATGCGTCACTAAGAGCAAATTACTGCTCCTGTACTAGTTGTTCGCAAGGAAGAGTTGCTTCCATTTTCTGTAATTGGCATAGATTTTGGTAGACTTTTATACAAAAGACTTGAGAAAAATTACATCATCCCCTTACTTCGGACAAAAACCTAAAAAAAAGATAGCTGGACTCGCGTAAAAGGTGAAGCGACATTTTTGTTTCCTAAGTAAGTTTGTGGTCTTACTTAGGAAACAAAAATGTCGTGGACTTTATCGTGTCCTATCTTCTGGGAATCAAAAGCACCCCCGCACCATATGCCATAGTTTGCAGGTGTGTTTTCCTCTCTCGGCAGGGCGATCACTGACCAATAGTTGAGATTATTAATTCACCCATTCAAAGAAAATAAAAGATTGTGTCCCGTGGTTTTGGAAAAGACGTGTAAAATTTCCTAAAGGAAGAAACCTCAGAGATATCCTAAACGTTAAACCAGAACGTCGTGTCAAAGGACATAGTACTTATTCTAGCGTACGACTAGCACCAGAAAAAGTCATATTTGCATAGAAAATGTTTGTGCAACAAGCATTTTATCTTATTGTAAATATCATCTATAATATTTATATTAACTACAATCAATTTGTATAAATAGCACTCTAGGTATCCTGTCATTTAAAGCAACTTATAATTTATAAACTTGATCCACAGTAGTTTCCATTACGGAGTAGAGAAGGAAATTAAATTTTCAATTATTGAGTATAAAATTAATTTTTTTAAAAAAAAGTAAAATTTTTGTAGGGGAAGGAAGGTGGATGAGCGTTGCTTTGATTCTTGATGAATCAGATGATTTTGCTTTTCAAAAAGGCGCATAAAACACAATTAAAAAAGTTTGTTGTTAAAATTGAATTAAATAATTAACGATCAATAAAGAATTGTGCGGGTATTTTTTTTTTTTTTTTTTGCGGAACTCGGTTTTTAAGTTTTCTACCTTTCAAAATATGCGTTCCTGTGAACGCTATCAATTGAGTCTAACAACGTCTTAGCAGTATGAAAGTTGAACGATATTGATGTTGTTTTGTAAGATAATAAAAGCAACAAAGACCCAATGAAAAATATTCATTTAGTTTAATAAATTTCAAAATATTCCATCTCAAGAAAGCTCTAAGCACGTGTTTATTGATCACTGGTGAAAACTAAGCGTTCTCTGACAGTGTTAATAATAGTTCATAGCTAATATAATAAGAAGGCATATTCTAATAATATACATTTCCATAAAAAAAAGTTATGACCGGTTAAAACTATTGAAGTGAACTAATACTTTTAAATTATGCCAAAAATATTCTTATTAACTCGGTCATATTTAATTTTTGAAACGGTTTTGGGTATCTTTAATTACAGCTTATGATTATATTTCAATTATAAATAGATACTCGTTGCTAGTATTCTAACTCGTTAAAAATACCTTTATAACTTCATATTTTTCATCAATGGAACATAGTTTGTTTGAAACTGTCATTGTTCAAGTGATAAGTTATAGCAATGCTCAGTTATTAATCTTTATCTAGCTTAGCTAAGACAACTGGAGTCGGAGATGGCTTCCCATATTTTTTATAAAATAGTAGTGGATCTACCAATTCTAAACAAATAGGGAAAACTTGACATCACATTTTTCGTTGCTAAATACTTAAATTATATATTTATCTTCTAAATGTCCAGATTAAAGACTTAAGGCTTCCATCTACTGGCCATTTTGATTTTGTGAACATATTGTTACGGAATGTTAATGAACGAAATACACTTTTGGATATTAAATAGAGCAGTTGGGAAGCGCACATAGTACAGAGTAATTATCTAACAAAATTGAATTTTCGTTTCACTTTGTCACCATGGCAAATAGTTAGTGCTTCTGTGATTTATTCTGTCAACTTAATACCTGCACTAGATGTTATATGTAAGCTTTAGAAGCATCAAGTGGCAAGTGGCCGCGGTAGCCTAGTGGTCATGCTCGTGGACTCACGACCGGCGTTGCCCCTCAGGGGGCTCATCTACCTGAGATGAGTACGGGCTTCACAACCCCGAGGTACCTCAGTGATCTTTTTTTTTCCTCTTCTTCTCCCCCCTCTTTTTTTTCTTGTCATGTGTTTTGCTTTGAGGGGTTTTCCGCTTGATATTTTATATCAGGCGGAAAACAGTTTAAACAAACTTAATTTTATTTCTTATCAGTGTTTGTGTTAACTCTTGTGTTTCTAAATGAATATATATATATATATATATATATATATATATATATATATATATATATATATAAAATAAATTAAAAATAAAAAAAACTATAAAAATATTAAAAAAAAAAATCTTTGTGGTGTCTCTACTAAAACACTAAAGGGCCGACGGCGTATCAATGCCGATCCCCTGCGTGCCTAGCTCTGGCAATACGGGGCCCTAGTACCCCTCATGCGGAGGTACCTAGTGGGAGACCGCATGGGCGTGATTGGAAAAGGCTCTGGTTAGGGAAGGGTGTGCGAGGAGAGGAGTTGCGTGCGCCGTCGGTTACAGTTTCGGAACGTCATCCTCAAAATGTTCCCAGAGGGAGAGCCTTGGTTGCGTGTGGCTGGATGATGTGACCTCCCTCCCATTGCGAGAAATCCTCCTTGGCTTCGGCCTTGGACTGTGCCTCTGCCTGGACATGTAATGGGTTAGTTCACATTGTCCGGCTGGAACGAATCTCTCCGTCGGTTACTCATTTCCGCGTTAGGAAAGGGTAGGGAGATGGAATCTGGCGGAGACCCATCGAACTAGAAGTCTTTCCGTGTAATTTTTTTTTCTTAAGGCACACTATGGCGTCAATTAAAGGATATAAGATTTTGGCTCCCAAAGCGTTTCCAAACTCTTTAAAAACGAATAATGAATCATGGGCTGACCGTGTTGAGCGTCATGTAGAAAATGAAAGTATAGAAAAATCAGACAGTAGTACAAATATTAACTTTAGATTCTTTCTCATAAAAAGAGAAACCGACACTTTTACTACCATATCTCCCTTTTTGATTCAAAAGGGGATACATGGTATGGTGGAAACAGTTAAGGACATAAAGAAGCTACGTTCTGGGGACCTATTAATCGAGGTATCAAACTCAAAACAAGCACAACTTGTAATGAGTATGAAGACTTTAGGACCTTATTCTGTAACGACTTCACCACATAGAAATCTGAACTACTCTCGTGGAGTAGTATCCTCAAGGGAATTGGAAAACGTGTCGGAGGAAGTGATTTTGGAGAATTTGCAGGACCAGCTGGTTTGTGGTGTCCGGAGGATTACGATTAGGAGAGAAGGTAAGGTGCTTAACACCCAGCACCTCATCTGGACCTTTTCGACTCCTACCCTACCACAGACAGTTCAGGCCGCATATCTCCGACTCTCCGTCCGACCTTATATTCCAAACCCTCTGAGATGTTTCAATTGCCAACGATATGGCCATTCCAAGAACGCGTGTAGGGGACAGTTGACGTGCGCTCGCTGTACAGCAACAGGACACGATAGTGCTTCCTGTAACGCTGCAGAAAAGGGCGTCAACTGTCAGGGCAACTACCCTGCATACTCTCGTTCTTGCCCTAAATGGGCAGAAGAAAAAGAAATTTCTACGGTGAAGACGCTACAGAATTTGTCGTATCCCGAGGCTCGCCGCGTAGTAGCTTCCCGTACCCCAGTACAGGGAAAAAGCTACTCTACGGCAACCCAGACTACCAAAATATCCAAGTCCACCCAATTTCCTGAACCTGTTCCTACCACTAAGAAACCGCAACCAAAAAATAAGACACCATTACCTAACTCTAAGGCTCTGCAAACAAAGAAAAAATTAATTATTCAAAAAAACCCTTCCTCTGCTAAGGCTAATCAGACTAGGCCATTGGCCAGGTCAAAAGCTTTGCAGAGGCAAAAATTAAAATCTGCTGCGAAGAACAGTGTTCCTCGCAAAAAAAACTAGGGTCATTGACGGGGATGCGGTAGTATTACACCCATCGCCCGAAGATTATGACTCCATGGGGGTCCTGGAAACGGGACCTTCATCTTCTAGTGCGCCCAATTAATGGCTTTTGTTTCCTGGAACTGCCGTGGTTTACGACCCAGACTAGAGGATCTCAAATCCATACTATCTATGCACCAACCTGTCTGTGTTGCTCTTCAGGAAACTATGCTGAAGAGTAATATGACAACCCGTGTGCGTGGATATAATTGTGTACGACGGGATGTTGATGCAGCATCGTCTTCGGGAGGTGTATGCATCCTGACATCCCAGAACTGTCCTCATAACGTCGTTACACTGACCACATCGTTGCAGGCTGTGGCTGTGCGAATTCACACTCGCACTTTAATCACAGTCTGCTGCATTTACTTGCCACCTAACGATGTTGTGTCACAAATGGATTTAGACCAACTAGTCGAACAGTTACCAGCTCCCTTCCTTCTGCTAGGTGACTTTAATGGACACAGCCCTCAGTGGGGGTATGATGGTACTAATTATCGTGGTTGGCAGATCGAGGGATTGATCTCTGATCACAGTCTCTGTCTGCTGAACATCGACAAGAAAACGTATTTCCATGCTCCCACTAGGACTTTTCATTCCCTTGATCTAGCCATTTGTTCACCGACACTGCTACCGTCGCTGAATTTAGAGGTTCTAAATGATCTCTATAATAGTGATCATTTCCATTTCCTAGTCTCCCAGGTGCATGGTAGTGGGGTACGATTTCGTCCCCCCACTTACCGCTTCAACTGGGCAGATTGGGATTTATTCACACGGTTAGCGGTTATTACCGGTACAATGGTTCAAGATCAGGATATAAATAGCTCTGTCCGAAATGTCACTACCTCTATCGTGGACGCCGCTGATGCAGCGGTACCGAAGAGTGGAACATCACAGAGGAAGATGAGTAAACCATGGTGGAATAAGGAATGTCAATCCTCCTACAGGGAACAAAAAAAATTGTGGGGTATCTTCAGACGGTATCCCACAACCGAAAATCTCATAGCCTTTAAAAGGGCAAGGGCAATTGCTCGCAGAATAAGGCGACATAGTCAGAGAGAATCTTGGATCAGGTATGTCTCTTCCATCACATCATCTACCACAAGTCAACAGTTATGGAGAAAGGTAAAAGCTGCAAACTCCCTATATCGGGAATTTTCCATCCCGATACGGGAAACTGCAAATGCTGTGCATTCTTCACCTGTGGCCAATGTCATTGGCCACTCTTTTGCTAGTGTGTCAAGCTCCGATTCATATAGCGCTACATTTTTAGCGACTAAGAATCGTTCTGAGCAGACACCTATCAACTTCAGGTGTCGGCAACCACTCCCTTATAACTGTGACTTTGACATGTGGGAATTGAGAAAGGCTCTGTCCTTATCTAACAATACCAGTCCAGGCTCTGATGGTATAACATACGTTATGCTTCGCCACTTGAGCGAGGATTCACTTGTCAGTCTCCTTTACCTATTCAACCGAATATGGAGGGAGCATGTGTTTCCTAGCCAGTGGCAGGAAGCAATCGTTATTCCTATTCTGAAGCCTCTCCACTATAGGCCTATCGCTCTGACGAGTTGCCTGTGTAAAACGCTTGAACGTATGGTCAATGCCCGTCTCGTTTATCAAATGGAAAAGGATCAATGCATTCCACCGTTTCAGAGTGGCTTCCGTAAAGGAAGATCCACAGTAGATAACATCCTTCTACTCGAAAGTCAGATTCGTTCTACTTTCGTACGGAGGAATCATTTGGTTTCTACTTTCTTTGATATCGAAAAGGCATATGACCGTACGTGGCGCTATGGGATTCTGCGAACTCTATACGATTATGGTCTGAGAGGCAATTTGCCTCTTTTTATTAAAATGTTTTTATCGCTTAGATCATTTAAAGTCCGGGTTGGCAATGTTTTATCTTCATCTTTTATTCAATTTGAAGGAGTTCCTCAGGGGAGCATTTTGAGCCCCACTTTTTTTATTTGTCACATTTCTCCCATTCTTTCTCATTTGCAACCATCAGTTCATGGTTCATTATACGTTGACGATCTGCAGATTTCCTGCGAAGGATCATCAATATGTATCATTGAGCGACGACTTCAGAACGCAGTCAATAACCTGGTTACATGGTGTGACGCAAATGAGCATAGTATTTCTGCCAGCAAGAGTAGTTGCGTGCACTTTTGTAGGAAACGGGGTCTTCATCCCGATCCTGACATTCGCATCCCTGATATGGCTATTCCGGTCGTCCCTGACGTCCGCTTCCTCTTAGTAATTTTCGACCGCAAACTCACTTTTCTTCCGCACATTTTACATCTGCGGAAGAAATGTGAGAAATCCCTGAATATCTTGAAGGTGTTGTCCAACACCTCTTGGGGAGCGGATCGAACTTCTTTACTCCGAGTGTATCAGTCGGTGATTCTGTCTCGGATCGACTACGGATGCATCGTCTACGGATCTGCCTGCAAAACTACCTTGAGGAAGCTTGACTCAGTCCACCATAATGCTCTGAGAATCTGCTGTGGTGCGTTCCGAACGTCACCTGTGCAGTCTCTATGTCCTCTGGAACCAGCTACCTTTGGCTGAAACTGTCGCTCTATTATCATTTCAAAATGTCATCTCTGTCATCTCATCCATCAGAAAACATTAATACCAGCCCGTCTTTAAGGAGACTGTACAGTGCTCGTCCTTCCTTCATCCGACCTTTTTCTGAGAGGGTGCAGGTATTCGTCGAGGAACTCGGCCTACATGACTTGGATGTACAGCAACGAAATTTTATTAAATTTCCACCTTGGAATATACCAAGGTTTATATAATTATCATAACTCCTTTGCTTCATACAGCAAGAGCACCACATGTCCCATTATTCTCCAGAGAATCTTTGCATTCCATCGCTGTCAGTATAAGACCAGAATGTATTCCTGTGATTGATTTTGCGTCATCTGAGTATTCACCAACATAAAGAGGTTAGTTTATTCCTTCCCCCCCCCCCAAAAAAAAAAAAACAATCATTGGCCAAGTTGCTTCTCCATTCGTATATGTTTTCAAAAGTTTTACAAATAGTACTATTTCTTGAACGGAATTCTTAAGAATGTATCTAATGTAGACAAGCAATACTGCAGCATTTACTACAATGGTTGACATGTCAAACTATATCTTAAAATAATTCAATTTTATTCTCTTCAAAAAAAGTTCACTCTCCTCATCATTAATTTCATGTGACACTTTGACTAAATAACTTTAATAAATATCTTTGCTGCCTTTTCTCCAAGCATACACTAAAGGGGTATCTTTTTGCACATGGCCCAATTAAATTTTTTGCCATTGTATGTGCTTGTCCATTTATTGCAATTCTTTAACTTACTCGAAATGATGCCTCAAAGACCATTTTACTACCTTCGTTTAAAGTTGATAGGAAAGAAGAGACATTACACCTTCTCTTATCCACTAATTTTCTTTTCAAATACTCGACATGTTTATCCTTGAGTGTCAGATGTTTTGTTTCAACGTGTCTACGATGAAGTGATAGATTTAAACTACTGTAGGCAAGAACTTCGTTGCAGATTTCACAAAGCGGTTTAGGTTCTGACTCTTGCTCTGTAAAATGAAAATACATTTGTAAATACTCGCTGTCATATTTTCACTTTTTCTTCTATTCATGTTCACCAATTGTTTCTAGACAGATGAGTTGGTAGCTCACAACAGCTTTCAGTATATTTACCCTGTATTGTTTCGAAATCAGGGACTAAAGCTGAAGAATGAACAGTTAGCTTGCTCGTCCAGCATTTTATCAATTTTAGCTCTTAATATTCAACAGCACTACCACCATTAACAAACTCCACCCATCACATATATAGTAACTTACACACAATTGCTGGCAGCCAATAGCAGCATCGCATCTACTCCTCAGTCAACCAATCTAAAAACAAGAACTCCTCTTCAATCTCTCAGCTCAGCTTTTCTTCGACTCTCGGTTCTTCATTTCCACTGAAGTTCCTTCCACTTCCAATAGATGGCGCCATACTTCCTCCAACTTCATTCTACTATTTCTCAAAGACCCTCCAATAGAATATCAAGATATTTTCGACACTTCAAAATAGGAAGCACATCTCCAACATGAAAAATCCATCCTCCCAATGTATCATTTAAATGCCAGATTTGGGCTGGTGGAGCGCTCCGGGCGCCCATTGAATTTCAACGTCCACGTCAACGACCTGCTTTTAACAATCGATCCATCATAAAATTACTGTATAAAAATTATTGAAAGTTAGCAGGCTTCACTTGATGAACAGATTGTCAAGGTCATGAAAAATCACTGTAAGAACAATCCGTTTCAACTCCTTTTTCAGCGGCTTATGCCGCCTCGGTGCTTGTAATTGATTGATTGATTTTTGTGGGATATGGAGCAGCAAAGGCTATAATCCCGTTTAAAAGATGTATTTTATTCAGTAGATGTCAAATAATTTTAGTTTCTGAAAGGAATATTTTGAACATTTGTTTATTAGTGCTTGTAATTTTCAATATTTGTTTTATTACTTTTTTTTTTTATTTTACAATTTTCGATTCATTAACAGTATAGAGCAAATACATGTGTATAAATTTATTAGTTCTTTTTACATTACAGCGGTTTAAAATTCCACCGTAGCAATATTATTTTCACGGTGCCCTTTTATACACCACTGCTCTGAGACCCTACTTTTGGTGTGATTTAGTATCATTACAGGCCAAGGTGTGGGTTAAAATAGGATTTTACGCAAAATCGTATGAATAGATTACTTCTATTTAGGTAAGGATATGATCAAATCCATGACAGAATTCAAGGAGTCACTTCTTCATACGTGGGACAATTTTGAAAGCTTATCGTTGTAACATATATTACCTAATGGCGACGATTGGAAGGAGGGAGATAGGCAACTACTCCCTACTTTTTGGAGGAAAAAAAATATATAATTTTTATTCCATTTTAACATCCAAATGCTATGGATTATAAACAAAATATTTTCCCTGTTGTCTTATCTGCTAATTATCTTTCATTTCGTTTAAAACTTTTTAAAAGTTACTTAAAAGGAAAAATGCATTTTCATGCATCACGGTTAACCATTTCGTTAAGTACCACATCAAATAGTTGAGCCTCGCGCAGCTGGTGTAGCATATACAGTGAGAAAGGGTAGTTAAAGTGGATGAATATATTGAGGTGTACGTCAGGTGAAAACGGTCATTTAACATTGTTTTAAAACAAACAAAATGTATGACTCTGAGGAACTTATTTTATACTGTGCATCTTTCTTTTTTTTATAACATAATTAAATATATTGCTTTAAATCCCTAATTAAATGTTATTTACCACAAGAAATCTGTAAGAGTATTTTATATTTTTCTCTGTATATTTTGTAGTGTTTGTTTAGTTTTTATTAACGTCGCACTAGAAGCAACACGAGAGCAATTGACGTAAATTTTTAATTAACACGAGGGCAATTGGCCTCGTAATTATGAACCTCGGTCAAGTGACGATACCCGAGTTGGCACCCCCTCTCCTAATTTCCACACCACGACTTCGGGAGGACTTTGGGCCCCGACGGGTCTTTAGCGGCCAATGATCGAACCCGCGACTGAACGAAAATCGCCGGCCACGAATCCGAAGCCATGACCACTAAGCTACCACGTCCACCATATTTTGCAGTACAAAAAAAAGGTCCCGAGTAAACTGATCTTTTGGATTTTGGGAAAAAAGAAATCTGTAAGAGTATTTTATATTTTTCTCTGTATATTTTGTAGTGTCTGTTTAGTTTAGTTTTTATTAACGTCGCACTAGAAGCAAAATAAACACTCTTTTAGTTTAAATTTGAAACAGTCCATATTTTTTAAAAATGAAATTATCATTTATTTTTTTATTTCTAGTAAAGCTTCTATATTCAATTATAATACTCAAGCAATATTTTCCACATTTGATGACTCTTACATTGTACATTATTAAATAAACTTCATAAAAACAACTCTACTCACTATTATTAAATTTCAACTACAATACAGTTGGTATATCAGTCAATTTTTACTTCTCTCGGGAAAGTGTCGAAATCATACCAATTTGTAGCTAAATGATTCAGTTTTGTGAGTGCATCTACCCCCTTTTATTTTTGGTAGTCTGTAAATTTTCCACAGGGTACACGGAAGAAACACCCCATTGACTCAACCACCAATACAAGAGATAAAGACCCATAAGGTGCTCTATCATGCACCAAACATAAGATGTTTAAGTAATAAAACTTGATTTTGTTTCAAATTAAAAATTTGGTGAAAGACAAAATGCTTATTCAATTAATTTTTTTAAATAAAAGAAAACTAATAACAGAGAAGTTCATTCCATTTATAAAATATTTTTATATAAAAAAAAATTCAAACATTTCTTTTCAGAATGTATTTTCTTCAGTTTAAAATACATTATGATTTTTTTTTTCCGGCACAAAAAAAATCAAACCCAATTGAAACTTGAAAAATTTTATTAAAAAAAATGTTTCCACTAAAACTAATCTCTAAACATTTAAAGCAAATTTACATTCATGATCTACCAAGTAAATCATGCAGCAAAAATCCAAAACAATAAAAAGCAATGGATTTATTATTTTTCACATTTGTCATATAAAACACATTAACACTATTATAAATTCTAACACAATTTTTTCTTTGTACAATATTAAAAAAAAATTAGTGGTGAAAGAGATAATCAGAATTTCAAAAGCTGTTTCAAAACTCCGATTTTCTTTAAAATAAAAAGCATAAATAAACAAAAGATAAAACTCTTTAATATATATTTGGCATTTAAAAATAACATGAACAGTATTTTGATAAAAGTTACATACATTTTATAAAAACCACATTTGAATTGGATGAAATAAATAAACTTGAAAAATTAGTTTTATTTACGTATTTTCAGCATAAAAATATCTCATGTATCAAAACTTTAAACACTTAATATTTTACAAGAAATTATTATATTTTAAGAATTTTCAATTATAGTCCAAGAGGATTGATTGAAATAGGACCTCCTGTATTGGTAACATCCAAAGCAGTAGCTTTCATAAACTCAAAATTCTTCAGTTTATTACCCGATTTAAAAACTCCCAAGTTTTGAAAGACTCGTTCAGATGCCTATAAAGAAAAACAAAAAATTTAAAAAAAATCAATAGTCTCTTAGATTTACTTCGTAAGTATTATATTTAATAGCATAAATAATTTATCTATATAATATTAAAATACTATTTTTTTTAAAAAAAATTCTTACTTCATGACAGAAGACATTAACTATCTTTTCTTCATAGTCTGCAGAGGGAACATTGTTATTTAGAGAATATGTTGCTCGAGACAAAATGGTTACCATGGCATAAATGTCAATGGCAGAGTTTGCAAGCCTATTTAAAAGAAATTGCTCATCTGAAAAAGAAATTAAAATTTTGGTTAAAAAATAGATTTTTTTTATACTGTTCTAATAAATATTTTAAAATTAGCATAATTTTTATTTTTTATGACTATTTTAACAACCTATACATCTATATGTTACTATAGGAAATATTTTATTTTCAATTCTTTTATAGAATATAACATAAAAACAAGCTGCACTTTTCAAAAATTAGAAGACAAAAATGCAATAGTTTTTCAAAACAATTATCATTATTATTAATTTAATGTTTGATATATAAAATATTTTTTTAAAAAAAAAAAATCTTGCTAAAAATAAGAATTTCTTTTTAAATATAAGAAAAGCGAAAAATTGTTAACAAAAAATAAATTTAAAAAAAAAAAAAGACTTTTGACACAGATTCTAAGGATCACATAACAGTTACTGTGTTCCCTCTTCATTAAAAATATGGAACATTGTGAAAAGTACATGCAATCATTAAGATACACATGAATAAAATGTAAAAAATGAACAAAAAAAAAAAAAAATTGATGTTGAAAGAGACATAGCAATACATAAATTTTTTTCACAAACAGTTTTAAGTATTTCTTATAAAAGAAGCATAAATAGTGTATCTAACATGACATGTTAGGCAGTATATTTATACATATACTGTGAATGTATGTATCTATAAAAGTACATTTAAGTATGAAATTGATTTACTGAATAATATTTCCCCCAGAAAAGATGATCTTCAGCGAAGACGAGGTATATATTATTTTCACAGGTTTTAGCATATATCTGTCCCATAAGATGATCTCCAAACTATCGAGGCCTATGAATTTAGTTAAGATCAGAAATCATCCATCAGGAACAAATTTTATTTTCTAATACCTGGCAGCATTGCTTACAGTAGCATCACATGCTGAATCATAAATTCCTATGAGCCGCAAACAAATCCTTCAAAAAGTGTGGGATTTCTAATGCTATGGGATGGCACTGAAAACTATTTGTTATAAGATATTGATAACAAAGCACAGTTGACTTGTTAGGTGTGGAATGGGACCTATACGACGAATTTCTGAACAATGAAAGTGAGGATATACTTGCCTTAGATGATGAATATAAAGATTTTGCAGGATTTTAAATACACTGGTTAGTGATTTAATTTATTTTATAAAGGTTTTAATTTATATATATTTCAATCTAACTTTTTTTCATCTGTCCTACAAGATGACCTCAGAATTAGGAGACTTTTTTAAATTCCTACTATTAGCTCACACTCTATTTATTTCTTGTTCAAATTTTCAATCGTTATTAAAATACTTTTATTCATCCACTAAGTTCAAATACATTTTTAAAGCTTGTAGTGGATGACACTACATGTTAATACAGTTTTTTCAAATATTGATTCATTGAATTAAATTTAATTGGTGAAAATTCAGTTTAGTCCAACCGCTTGGCCCAATTTGAAAAATTGCCAAACTTGGTGATTTTTTTTTGGCGTAACGTTAAGTCTGCCAAGTGGACCATTTTTTGAAAAATTTTGTGAATGGAAAAAATTGGTGGAAAATTTTGCCAAATTTGGCAGTATTTTGCCACATTTGGCAAAATACTGCCAAATAATTCCTGTTGCCAAAAGGTGGTTGGGCTAAACTGCATTCCGACCACTTAATTTACCAGATGAATTAAGGAACAAATCAATGCTTCTACAATGACATTTGTTTTGAATTGGCAAATTTGGTAGAGCATGAGCATATAATCATCATGCCTTTAGATCGAATTTGGTCAAAGCATAAAATTTTTTTATTTGATTTTCAAATAATTAGTTTTAGCCTTATATGGGAGGAAATAATTTCTCTTATATAAGATATTTAGGAATAAATATCTTATAAAAGAGAAAACTGTCAGTGACGAAGTGTGTAGATAGATAAGTGGAAAAAAATTTCTTTTCCCATTTAATATTGTTATTCTGTCGTATGTATATACATATTTATATTATAATTATTTAATAAAAAGAACTAAAATAAAAATTTTCTTTGTTGGCTTAAGTAGGAATTGACTTAATTTTTTTTTTTATATTACTTGTTTATAATTCAATTATCCTCTTATCTATGGAAATATATGGTAATAAAATTTGATACCATATCTTGAAAATATTGGTGAAATTTATCTTGGATGTATATCGTGAGACATAAAAAAATATTCTGGTTACCACAGTTTCAAGTTAAACGTTTTACATTGTACATTAATTTCTTTTTTGAAATTTGTCTTATAGTTTTATTTAAAGGTAACAAGTCGATAATTAATGTCCAAAATTTCAAATAAAACCACAGCTATTTTGATTCTATAATTTTTTTGACCATCAATTATGTGATTTTATCTCCCCACTACAAAAAGGTAATGAAAAATTGCTGAAGAGAAAGTATTACTCACTTATGATATTTTTTCCATGCTTGATAAGCAGTTCTTCAACAGAAACTCCAAAAGCTTCAATACACTTTGACAGCTTTGGGAAAAAAGAACATTGATTATTAGAAAATGTATATGCAATAATTATTAAAAATTTTATGTTAAAAAAAATCCAATGATTTGTTCCCTAGAATACATTACTACAATAATTGAAGAATGTTTAATCAAACACGAGTCAGATTAGTGATTAGAATTGCGCTAGGTTTCATAAGATGGAAATAAAATCAAAATTAATGAAAAATTGAAACAGAAATCTTACCATAATACCAGAGTCAGAAAATTTGGTATGAATATGATCAGAAAGTGATGGTGGACTACTTAAACCAATAACTCTTTTTGCTCTTTTAGTACCTTCATCTAATATCAATCCCAAATTTGCTGTGGGATTCTTAAAAGCTTTTTGCAATTCCTTGAGATGACTTCCAGCATGCTGCAAACCTATCATAGAAGAGAGAAAATGAATTCATACCCAAAGTAAGTATTATTCTATGAATTCTGAACAAAAATTAAAAAGGCAAACAAAAATAAATATAAGAATATGATAATTTATAAATAGGATTGTATAAATATATATCACAGCTATCAAAACAAAGTGACACATATCAAAACTCACATATACACAAAAGTTAAGAAAAATTTGCAAAAATCCTTTTTTTTATGGAGGCAACTAATCAAAGATTGCATGATTTAAAGAATATCCATTATATATATAAAACACAATCTAGATCAAATAAATAATACAATAATGTAAAATGTCTTTTTGAAAATCAATCATGCAAATTATACACCCATAATTTAGAAAATTTGAGATTTAAAATAAAATGTTTCTAACACAATAAATGGTGAAATTCAAGTAAAACCTAATTCTAATAATTAGAAATATCACACAAATTTATAAAAATAAACACAGTAATAATAGTATAACTTATTAAATCAATGTTTTCATAATCAGAAAAATAATTTTATACTTAATTATTCAGTAATTTCTGAATAAATTATTAATAATTCAGACATTACTAATTATTCCGAAATTTTTTGTTAAATTATATTGATTTTTTGTTATTTTAAAAATTATAAGGAATGATAAAAACTTGATAAACATTTTAACCACAAGCAATCATATATATAATAAGATGTCTAATAATAAAATAGTTTCATAAAAGGCAGTTGTACATTTAGTAAAAAAAAACATACAAACTGCAAATAACAGCATAAAGCAAATATATATTTGGAAAAAATAAACTAACTTCAAAAAACTTTTAAAAAAATATAGATTGAGCATTATCACTTAGTAAGATAAAAAACAATTATCAAATATTTGTGGATAGGCTTATTTTATATTCAACTTGTACTCCATTATATTACAGAATTTTCTTACCTGTTAAAGCAACAAAAAGACGCAAGATATCATTAGTGCCTTCAAATATTCTGAAGATTCTTAAGTCTCTCAATACTCTTTCCAATCCGGCTGATCTCATGAAACCCATACCACCCAATATCTGAATGGCCTCATCCACCACAAACCATGCAGCTTCAGATGCATACACTTTGCTAATGGCAGCTTCCAACTGGAAATCCACATAACCTCGATCCATGTTTCCTGATACCATGTATGCCATAGACTAGATTATTCAAAAAAATTTTTCAATAAGAATTATTTTTTCAGTTGATATAATAATGAATGACAGTCAATTATGCTGAAAATGACACATCAAGGGATTTAAAAGAAAATCATAATTCCTAATTTTAAAAAAAGGCTTTTAAGTTCGGAACTTTTTACAACTGAATTCTAATTTCAATGTCTTCTTCAAATAAATGAATAAGTTAATTGTTTTGGTAGTATTGGGTATAATATAGCAAACATTGTATACAATATAAACTGCGTATTTCGCCAAATGATTTAGATTTAGTAATGATTAGTATAACGATGTATGACCTTTTACATATTATTTCTTTTCATAATGGCATAGTAGATTCTTTTAAATTCACCTTGTTTTGGTATTAATTTCTAAATAGCAACAGAATTAAATTTCTCCCCAGATATATATATATCAGTGATGTAATCAATATTGTTAATGTTTAGAGACAAATTAATTTTACAAATATGCAAGATAAAAAATTTATAATACAACACAGAGTGAGGTGTTAGGGGGGAAAAACACATGAATAGTAATTCGTTCATTAATACAGTTTAAAGAGAAAAAAATGTTTTGAATAGAAATAAGTTTTCACCTCTGTTACATATTGCAACATGCACATTCTGAAGAGTTTTTCTTGAATAGTACCATAAGAACAAATTTTATTCCCAAACTGGTTCCTGTTACCAGCATGCTCAGCAGCTTTTTCAATAGCAGCCCGCATAGTGCCTGACAGACAAGCAGCCATACCAAATCTTCCATTGTTTAGAATGTTCATGGCAATCTATGCATAAAAAAAAGTTCATTATAATAAATTTTTTGTGAAAGTGAAACTTTACAGAAATATGCACTCATAATTTTAGAGCAGTCAAAATCTACACATCTCTAATTTACATCAACAATATTATAGAACATAAAAAGTATTTACAAAAATGATGTTTTTCCTTCAACAACCATTAAATTGTGTATAATTGCTACTTTATTAGTAAAGTTGGTGACTCTTTAGTTGTTGAAGAAGAATGGTGATTTATAAAGTTAATAGTTATTTATTACAAGAATTAAAGAAATTTAATTCTTAATTAAAAATTCAGTTAATTAAATTAGAAATTAAGTTTTCATCACTATAAAAAATTTTAAGCTTTTATGCAGGCTCTGTGTTTCTTTTTAGAGAAGAAATTTCCAACACATTTGATTTTAGAATTGCTTCAAAACAACCATTTCATTTAGCATCTTGATCTCGAGGCTACATAAATTCAGCCAAATATGATTTAAGATGCCAGGTTGATCCTCTATGCCTTTTATTTCTTTATTCTGCTGATCCCCACATACTTTCACCATGTGTGTGAATGTCAGTTTCCAAATTTATGAAAACATATATGTGATTAAGAGTTCCAACATTTGAAGTGCCCCCAATGTCTCTCTCTTTATATCTAGAGCAAATGTCAAAATAAATTATACTCTTATTTCCTACTCATTAATTTTCTTTATTAAAGTAGCTGCATTCCCATAAAATATGTAACTAGAAACAATTTCTTCGTTTTTCTGCATATACTGCAGAAAATCCATTATGTCACTGGAACATGACTAGCATTGCTTCTTTTGCTTTGAGAACTTATTTTCATTATTTTCACTACAAGATTTTTCTACCATTAATTATATTTCTTCTTTTCATCAATACTTTAACTGGAACACAAAGTTCTCACTTTACAATTGTTTCAGTCAAATTTTTTTTTGACATTTTCATCATATAATTTAATACTGATTAATGTATAAATATTATCAGCTATGGTAAATGGCAGATACTGTTTTTGAACCATTTGTCATTTTTAATTCCAATGTGTTAATTTTCAAACCATATGTTTAAATGATATGGAATGTCATGGTATTCCCCCTTCATTTTGAACATTTATATATTTGAGGCCAAAAATAACAGTCTTAATACCTGGTATAGATAAATTCAATCACCTCATTTTTTTAAATTCATATCCAGACAGGGAAAAAAGGGAATGAAAAAAAAAAAAAAAAAATTAGAAGCAAAATGTTTATGAATATTGGGACAACATTAGTAGAGCTAAAAACTGGAATCATGAATCTTCATGAAAAATTGTAGCAGGTTTATTCTGTGTTCTTTTACAGAATAAAAATAACAAAATAATTTCTCTATTCCAATATAAACTCAGTTTAAATGTGGGATAATACAATTTTATTTCACTCTATTTTCAATTTTTAGAAATATTTGGCCCTGTTCACAATATACATTTAATCTAGACATTCTTTCTTTCTTATTATTCTGTCATTTACATATTTTTCAAAGAAATACCCAGTAGCATCAATTGTTGTGTGACTGAACAGGGACAATATTTAAACTTTTTGATTTCCATCAACACTGTTGCAGTACCAACTATTTATATGAATTGTTTTTATATAACTATTCAAGAAAACTTACAGTTTTGTACTGAATATACTAGAATAATTATTCTATAAGTTATTTGAAGACAATTACATTTTCATCGGAAGTCAATATTTTAATGTAAATAGCAAAAACAGTGAAAGGAAAAACATGATTTAATACTTGATTCATTGAAATGCTTCTTAAGAATTTTCACGATAACATTGCTATCTTTTCTAAATATAATATTTCAAAATCAAAGAAATCCAATTCCACAAATATTAAAAAAGAGAAAAGCACCAAAAAATGATATATATTACTAGGTATTATTACTACTGTTTACTGTTTTACTGTACTATACCTATATATAAAAATGTGCTTAATTTTTACCAAGCAATATATAACAACTTAAATGAAGATTACTAGCATATTGATTACAACATTTGTTACCCAACAATGTAATATATGCAATTATTTCTTTTATTTTTCAAAAGGGGAAAACAATTCATATTCAAGAACTAACTTTAAATCCATCTCCAACTTCCCCAATAAGATTTTCAGCAGGTATTTTGCAATCATCAAAGAAAACTTCTGTAGTGTTTGATGCCTTAATCCCCATTTTTTTCTCAGCAGGTCCACTGCTTACACCGCCAAATGCTTTCTCTACAATGAAAGCCCCCATTTTTTCTATTGTACCATCTTCAGTCTGTACCGGGACCTGTAAAAATTATTAAAAGTCAGATATTTGTCATAGCAAATGAACATTTATTAGTGTTCTGTGTTTCTTTACACAATACAAATTCTTAATCGAATAATATTACTCAAAATTTAAATTTCAAAGAAATATTTGGGATTAGCCAACACCAAAGGTGTTACTGTTTCTATAACAACTTTTTTCCCTATACATTTATAATTTTCTCAAGATGCATATTTTTCAGTGAAGGGTACCATAGTGTCCCTTATAGCGACAAATGAACACTTAGCTGCTCCTACAAATAATAAAAAGTAATTTCTAATTAAAAAAAAAAAAAAAAAAGGAAATTGAAATACCTTTGCAAATACTGTAAAAATTTCAGCAATTCCACCATTACTGATCCAAATTTTACTGCCATTCATGGTATAATATTTTCCACATGATGATGGTACAGCTCGAGTTTTAATAGACTGAAAAAAGAACATTTGATTTTGATAAATGTTTTGAAAACTTTTCGTTAGTACAGAAATTTAATTTTTGACTTATGTATATTTACAAATCTAAAATAATTGTTAATTTACTTTTTTTAAATTTTTATTTCATAGAATAATGTTATCCATTTTAAAAGTGTAAATTTGCAAAAATGTTAAGGCACTCAACACATTGCATTAAATTTAATACTTTTTTTATTACTTTAGAATTAATTTTTAGATTAAAATAATTTAATATCAAAAATGTTAATTCCATTTATTTTACTAAAACTACTTATTTTTTATTGCATCATTGAATTTTTTTGTTTAAATAATTAAAAATTAGAATTCATAACAAAATATGCCTACATTCATCTAATATACAACGAATGTTAAAAAAACAATACACATCCCTAAAAATACTTTAGATTTATGAATCAAAATAAATAACACATCTAGAATTTATAAAAAAAACCCACTCCACTATTTTTTAATTACAAATATATTCATTAATATTTTTTAAAAGAAGAAACTTATAAAGAACGGAGCAGCCCCCTACAAGAATTCTTCCAATGTTTAAAACAAATAAAATGAAGTGATACAGACTATATTTTCCATCCCAGATTTACTACAACATAGATTTAAGAATAACTGTTCCCAAAGGATTTAAATTATATATAAACTAACCCCAGCATCAGAACCACTGCCAGGTTCAGTAAGACAATATGCAGCTATCTTCTTTCCAATAGCTAGATCTGGGAGATACTTTTCCTTTTGTTCTTTGTTTCCAAAAAGAAGAATTCCTTTAAAGCCAATAGACTGATGAGCACCAAGAGTGATTCCAACTCCTAGATCATGTCTTCCAACTAATTCTACCATCCTTCCATACTGAGTGTTGTTTAATCCTACTCCTCCGTATTCTTCAGGAATTTGTAAGCCAAATGCTCCTAGTTCTCCAAGTTGCTTCATTAATTCAGGCTCAACTTTTTCCAGCATATCATTCTTGTCAGGGTCATTTACATCTTCAAAAAATTTCTTAGGAGCATCAAGTATCATTGTTAGTGTAGACTTTTCATCTGGGGTAAGAACTGAAAATACATAATTTTGGTCAAATATTAGAATGTACAGCAAGTAAAAAAAGAATTTACTAAATATTTGGTTTTTGCAATAGATCTCTTAATTTCAATCAGATGGTGATAATAACACCCAATGGAGTACCATCCAATGCATTTCTTTTTGAATCAATTCAATTAATTACTCAGAAGCCCCCTTATACATTAACATTGTCACAAATTACATTTAAACATATAAAAAAAAGTTTTTCAAAAAATCATTAAGTAATATTCGTGAAAATGATTGTAAAAATTCAGACATCTTGCATTAAAAATTACATATCAAACCTTGATTTTTTAAAAAAAAGAATTGATGTATGCCATAGGAAATTTCTTAAACATTAATTCTTTTTTCCTAAACATATGAAGCATGTAAGTCATTACCAAATATTACAGAAACTAAAATAAATAAGAAATATTATATATATACAAGATAGGTCTGAAAGTTTCCGACTTTAATGTGAAGATGGCACTCATCACAAAAAGTTAGGTGACAATAGGAAAAAATAGGGTATTGAGCTGTTATTAAAAATTTGTTTCTGAATGGCGATACACCTACACAAATAAAAAATGAGTTAGATACTGTGTATGAGGATTCTGCACCATAATTTATACTTGTGAAATTTCGGATAGCTGAATTGAAACATGGCCGTACCAGCTTGGAAGACAATGCACACTCGGGATGTTCAAAAGCAGCAACTACTGATGATAATATCATTAAAAATCATCAAATGATGCTAGATGACTTTCAGATTAAAGTAAGAGAGATAGCAGAGGCTATGAATATGTCCAAAGAACATGTTTGTCACATATTGAATCAATTTAGGCAAGAGAAAATTGTCCACACGTTGGGTGCACCATTTGCTCATGTTAGACCAAAAACATGTTTGAACAATTTCAATGCTCTATTGGCACGGTTTAGGAATAATAAATCAAAGTTTTGACAATGATTAATTACTGTAGATGAAACTTGGATACACCATTATAAGCCAAAAACAAAAATACAGTCATAACAGTGAACTGCAAATGAAGCATTGGCTTCAAAAAAAGGCAAAAACTGTTTTTTTTTTGGCTGGGAGTTATGGCGACTGTTTTTTGGGATAGTCATGGAGTTATCTTAATTGATTAGAAAAGCTATTACAGGAGCATACTACACATCATTACTTGATATGTGAAAGGCAGAAATTGCAGAAAAATGGGACATTTGCAGGGAAAAAAACTATGTTTCTCCAAGACAATGAAGGACCATCTCGCATCTCAGTGGTTGTCATGGCAAAAATCCAAGAATTACAATTTGAACTGCTTGACCACCCTCCTTACTCACCGATCTAGCCCCAAGCGATTTTTGTTCCCAAATCTAAAAGTTGCACTCTGAGGATAGAGATTTTCGTCAAATGCAGAGGCCATCAACTTTGTAAACAATTATTTTGCAGAGAAAGATGCCGAATACTATTAGAACAGGTTAGAGAGATGGGAGCATCAATGGGAAAAGTGTGTAGACTTACAAGGAGACTAAGTAGAAAAATAAAAGTAAATTTAAAGGGAACATATCTTGTACCTTTGTTTTTTTGCATAATTTAGTTGGACTATAAGAATTATTACAGTAATGCTATTTGCTTAAATCAAATTGTAATACACAAGTATTTCCCAAAGAATCAATTTTTCTTCCATAAAATAAAAAAAATCTTCTGATTTTTTTTGTTTTGAATAACATTGCACCTAGTTGAAAGATGAATAGATTTTTATGACACACTATCTTTTTTAACTCAAGAATCACAAAATGATACATTAACTCTAAACATGATTTCTAAATTTTTTATTAAAAAATATTATTTACGTAATTTTTCACAAAGCCAACTTTTATCTTGGATCACTTTTTGCCAAGGAAACTTTTATATTGAGTAATTAAAACTTATCACGTTTTTTAAAAGATTTCTTAGATTACTTACCCCCCTCTTCCCCGAAATTTTTGAAAAATAAAAATACATATTTGTAAAACATGAACATCACAACTGACTGTAATTCAGCTTTCATTCTTTTCAGACTCTTTAGAAGAGCTTTTTTATTTACAGCAATGCTGAGAAAAATTGATTATTTAAAAAGATATTAATTTATCAATTAATTTAAAAATTTATTTTAATAACAGAATTGTAATTACAATGCAATAATTTTAGTGCATTTAAAATAAACACTATATACAAACAAACTTGTTTAAATTTACTTAGATATTTATTTTAGTTTTCATACTGCTTTTTTTTTTGCACTTGATATAAACAATGAACTAGAACTAAAAAAATGTTTACTTATCTTTCAAAATCAAATTTTAAAATATAATTTTTCAAAGTTTGTTACATTACATAATTTTTCATGTAAATGTCTGGTTTTACTTCACTATCTGTTTCTCAGTTTAATACAATATTCCTTTCCATATTTTTAAATTACAGATTTTATATATTTCTTGAAAGAAACATATCTTTTTAGTTACAAATTGTTTTTCATACTTGAATTTCTCAGTACGTAAAAATATACTTTTAAATTTATGTTTGTAATGACATGGAGTAATAATATACTCATATATATATTTCTAAAAAAATATTAAAATAATCAACAAGATAATTTTTTTTACTGCATTACCATTTGGATAAGGAAAAATTTGTTCAGTTTTAACTTGATTCTTAAATATGCTCATCACAAAAGAGTTTGTTTCCTGAAACAGATTAATATAAAGAATAAGGACATTTTAATAAATGCAACAGCTAATGAATGAATAATTCTTATAAAGATGTAAGGAAACAAAGAATAGATTTCTCTTTTGAAACTTGATGTAGAAATAAGATGAAACATGTTAAAACAAACAATAAGAAAAAATTATTTCCTACTATTTTCAGAGACTTATTTTAAGAGGAAAATATTATCAAAATAACATCACAACTTTAATAACAAACAATATATACAAGCTAAGAGCTTCCTCTATCACTATTTAACTAAAAAGTATATTTTCTTAAAATGTTAGTATACAAAAATATATAAAAAAATCATATAGCAATAATTACAAGCATCTGAGGGGGAAAAAATTAAAATGGAAAGTAATTTAAATAATTTTCCATCCATTTTGTTTTGAAGAATGACTATTAAATTTAAAAATGACATAATTTGAATCATTTGAAAAATAGCTTAAAATATCTAATTAAATATATGAATACTCAAAGCATACAAACATACATTTTTTTCAGTTTTCTTTTCACTTTTGTCATGATCAGGTTCTTTAATAGCTTCTTGTGCAACAGCTGCATAATTCCTTTAAAAAAAAAAAAATCCAATAGAACACATGTTTACGGAATATTTAACTAGTTCATATTCACCAATGAATAACTCGTACACAAAATAAAGACATTAATTAAAAAAATATGTTTTTTAAAAAAATAGATATGTGCAAAATTTTCATAATTTCTGATGTTAAAGTAGTTTAACCAGGGTTTATTTAAGTCTTTAAAAAGGAGTAGGTGAAAAAGATAAAGAAAAAAGATTTATTTCAATGGGGGAGGGGAGGAAGAAGTTTAGTTTAATTTTATTAACATCACATTAGAAGCAACAAGAGATTAGAATCGCATTAGAAGTTGGAGACAGATCTCATAATTTTGAACCTCGGTCAAGTGATGAGGACGACACCAGAGCTGGCACTCCCTCTCCTAACTTTCGCACCACGCCAACAGGAGGACATTGGGCCCCGACAGATTTAATGTGCATCAGCCCCAGCTACACGGTGGGTCTTTAATGGCCAAGACTCGAACCTGTGACTCAGAGAAAAACACTGACCATGAGTCTGAAATCACGACCATTAGGCTACCATGGCCAAAAGGGGAGGAAATGGAATGATTTTGTTCAAAATAAAATAAAGAATGTTACATATATATCTTAATTAGCTTCAGTTATGTTTGGTAATGCTTTACAATTCCTTTTATTTATGTATTTAGGCATACAAAAATAATTAGTTTCCTTCTATTTAATTTTTGCTATCCTCAAAAAAAAAAAAAAACTTTTAGCAATTTTTCTCACTTTATTTATTAATTGTTTTTAAATTTTATTTTAATATTTACTTCTATACTATTATTAATTCATTTAAACAATTACCTTCTTTCTTTTTATATTACTATTTTCTTTACATATGTATGGGCTGGGCAAATACACTGTCTTTAGTAACCATATTTCAAAAAGGTATATTTAAAAGAGCCATTTATTCTGTGTCGCCAGAAAGATATTGTAAAATTTCCTCAAAAACTCAATTTGCTTCTCAAAATGACACTATTTTTTTCATTATTTCACAAGACAGGGCATACAATGAGATTTTAATTTCCCCCCTCCTAAATAGCGCTCAATTCAATTACGCGACATGCTTGGTGTGGAGCAAAAAAAAAAAAAAGGAAATGCTTCAAGCTTTTCTCTTCAAAAATTTCCCATAGTTATTTGTCATCTACATAATGAAATCCAGATTAAAATTAAGCATTAGTCTATTTTAAATGAGCTGCAGGTAATTGAACCTGCAGCTCATTTAAAATAGACTAATGCTTACTGCCCTTAACAATTTATCAACAAAACTTTCGGAAGCTAATTGCTAAGACAGACTAGATTTGTAAAGCATACACATGAAAATTTAACTTTTAAAGATTTTCTATGTAAAATTGTTGGATACAAGCAAAACACACATAATATTTTGAAATTTTTTGAATTTGGCAAGTTTCTAAACTATAAAGAAACGAAATAAAATAATTAAAGGACATTGATCAGTTTACTTCCTACTAAACATCCAAAAAAAAATCATTTTTTTTTTTGGACATTGAGTAGTTCTATCTTACCACGTTTCATACATATATTTTGAAAATTTCATAAATATTTCTCATACATATATATTGCCTGCAAGATTCACAAAACCATGATGCTATGGCACTCTTGATATACATAATAGAACCAAGCCTCTTCCTAAATTTAGGATTTATTAAGCATCAAAATTGGGGTTTGTTTTGGGGATTTTACAATAAAAAAGTTTCAAAAAATGAATTTAAATATTTTCAAGGATTCTTTTGAGGTACTTCAGGTTTTTTCTTCTTTTTTTGTAGAAAAAAGGAATATTTTTAGGATAATATCATAGAGCAATTTCCAAAAATAAATTTGACTTTAATATCAATTATATGCTTTATTAAAATATAAAGTAAGTTTGTTTTTTATAATTACAACAAAAGGGGGAGGGGAATAGAGTAATCATATTCTTCTTATAAGAAAAATAACATGCATCGGTGCATTGCCTATATATATGTGTGTGTGTGCGTCATATCATAAAAGAACAAATAATATTTTAAACATTTGACCACTGCAATAAATTTCTTTTTAAAAAGATAATACATAAAATATTTCTATTTTGCTCTTTATTTTTAAAAAAATTATACTTTGTTTTGCTTTCTATTATTTACTAGAAATTTTTTTCAATTAAAGTAGAATTATTACATTTTTAACAGTTCGTATTTGTTAAAGTTGTACTGTGTTAACTTTTTCACAGACTCAAGAAATAACCTGTTTTATCCCTCGGGCTATATTTATTTTGTAATGCTAGAAATCCTCTCAACATTATAATGAACTGAAATAACAAAGAACAATTAACAAATTTTAAAAAATTCTGAGAGGATTGCGTCTCATTTTTCTCAGAAAAATATTTATGCCATTTTAAATTGCTGAAAGAATGAAAAAACTCAGTACAATATTCCTTTACTTAAAGAAAATTATATGAATTTAGTGAATTGATCAAATAATAAACAGAGATTAAGTTTACATCCTTTTTTACTTAAGTGTACAAGGAATTGTTTACTAAACAAGAGAGTGCATAATTTTTAAACCCTAAAAAGAGTACAAATGTTAAATCTAGGGGAAAGTAAATTTTCAGAATTTTAGAGAAACAGTTTCCAAAATCAGATTTGTATCATTCTCTACATTACAAGCTTCTTCTAATATGCAAGACTTCCATCTGCAGAGAGGAAAGTGAATCTTTAAGTTTTTAAAACAGTTTCAGATTCAAATAGCTATTTGAGCTGCAATGTTATTCATAATGAATAGTAATTGAATGATAACTCTAAAAAAAAAAAAAAAAAAAATTTTTTTTTTTTGGTATCATTATTTATAAAATCTAGATAAAACTTTCTAAAGCTATTCTTTCTAACATTCTATTTTGAAATAGAAGCAAATAAAATTTTTTAAGAATTCATATCAGTACTCTTCTGCCATTTTTATTTTGGAGTTTTTCTAGATAATTTTAATAGTAATAGCATTTTAAAATCATAACCAAGAATAATGATATATCTTAAATAATTATCTCTGACATTCACAATAAAAAAGTATTTATTAAATTTTTATACCAATAGTTATATATAAGCCATAATTAAAATTAAATGCATTTAATAAATTTCCATAAAAAATACGAATAAATAATACAAAATTACTTTCTTTTATTACTAGTATATTGTTCTGAAAAATATGCAGATTTGTAATTACTATTAAAATTAAGAGTTTATCTTATATCACAAATAAAAATACAAGATGAAAGTGTGTGTGGTCAATAATTATATTAAATTGAATAAATAAAATTATTTACAATCTTCTTACTAAAACAGTTTTAAAGACAAATGTTTCAAATATCCTGAAAACTATATATAAAACAAAGAGTTTATTAATAATATATAGGTGGTATTTGAAGACTTGGTAATATTTTGTGATATAGGCAGCTTATCCACTAACTTTCTGTCAAGTATTGAAATGTAATAGTAGAATTTTGCATTTTACTCAAAAGTTGAATATAAATATATTTAAGATTAGCCCTTTATATAAGCATGTATAAGATGCAATTTTGGCTAATATAAATTATACATAGTAGATGTTCATAACACCTGTAATAAACAAAATTATAAATGGTAAAAGAAAAGTATTCAGATATAAAATTGGTCCACATTAATGACCTTTTATTCAAGAAAATTAAATTCTTAACTACACTAAAATTTATTTTATTTACTATGTTGAATTCAATTAACATTACTTATTCAGCTATGCATGTTTAAATATGATAAAATGTTCAAATTATTTTAAACAATTTCTTTATAGGTTTTTATGATTCGGAATGGATATCTTTTAGTAATAAGTTATTTCTTTAGAGCAAACAGCATTTCCAGTTTGTAATAATTTTTTTAAAGCCATTAAGAATATAAAGATTGAAGACTTTTAATATTTTTATAGCAAATAATTATGACCATTAGATAAAGACTATTAAATCCTCATCATAATATCCAGGCAATCAATAAAAGTCTTTCAATTTAAGGTGTGGAAAATATAATTCTATGTTTTTTAATATAAGTAAACTAGCATCAAATTAGGAAACCTAGATACCTCTTTTACAATAGATATTTTCATTGGATACTTATCAAATTTGGAGATTGATTGGGGTATTTCTATTATAAATATATAACTACTAAAGAATTTTAATAGTTCTAGCATAAGGATGCTGTATTACAAGTATAAAGTATGAGCTATAAGTAAAAATATTTGCAAAGTTATACCAAACAAATAAAAACCCCAGTATTCTTTACAGTACACAGTTTTGTTTAAAAATATCTTATTTTAAAATTCAATTTTAACTTGAATACTAAAGTTTCTTTAACTAAAAGCTTCAGGGGAATATGCACACAACTGTATATTTGCTCAGTTGTGGGAAAAAAAATGCTTTATGTTTACTATTTCCCCTCACATTTTAACTGGTTTCAATTTATCGTATCTCATATTCAGGAAATATGATTATAGATTTTTTAAAAAAATTCTCCAAAGAATATATAAAAATGTTTCTCCAACCAAATATACCATTTATTTCCATAAAAAATTAAATTACAATCCATAAAATACTACTATACTATAAATGTCTTTATGTTATGATCCTAATAGATTCAAGATAGTTATTTGTATGAAGCTGAAATTGGTGAAATTTAATGATAAAATACAAAAATAAATATAATCTACGAATAATAAAGGAGTATGTTATACAATTTTCAATTTATTGTTTTCGATTTAAGTCGCACTTAAGCAACACAAGGGCTATCATAAAATTTTTAAAACACTACTTTTTGTAACTTATTTGTTCACCTGCATGAGTAATATTTTTTATTCAAGCTAACTTGCTTTAGAGAATAAAAACAAAATAAACTATTTTGGTAACCAAAAATAAAATGAGTTTAAATTCGGACATACGTCAAGATTACGTAACACATCGATTTTTCAAAAGTATTTTAGAAAATAAAATTATCATTAACTCTTACATGAAAGTTAAACATATGAGTATGCATAATATTACGGAACTGTTTTTATCTACGATTTCTTACGGCTTATCTTGAGAATAAATTGACGATTGATCGAAAGGTTTTATAAATTGACGATTGAATGAAAGATTTTAAACTTTTCAGAATTGTAACTTAAAAACATATAGCTGATTCAGACGTTTGTAACTGAAAATGAAAAAAAAACAGTATTTTTTTTTTATCTAAAGCATTATGTCAATCATGCACGATATATAACTTAGCAATCAGGAACATTTTACCTGTATAGAATAGGTTTTCCAGTCAAAACTCGACGAACAATCGGCCGCAACATTATATTAATTTAGCAAATATACAATTCGCACAAATTTGTAAAGGTGAAAAGTTTTAGCAACAGATTAAGTATATTGCAGAAAAATTTCAAATGAGAAATGCGTACAAGGAAGAGCCACAATCTTGTTTATTAGTACAAGCGTTCACGAATTTTCGTAACTTTAAACGTGACGTTTACCAACACACCCCAGTTTTTCATTACAACATCCAATCAAAATCTCCAGAGTAAAGGAAAACATTAGCCACCAATCAGATTCCTTGAAAGGTTTCTGTTATCGGAATGCTTTTACACAAGCCTTTTGCACCTCATGTGACAAGTAATCAGCAGATTATTAAGATTTTTAAATTCGCTTATATATCTTCTTTAGGAGACGATCAAAGCTCAAATTTAAGTATAAAACACAAAATCAAAGAAAGAATTTTCTGAGAGATATATTTTACTTGCGATAAATATATGCGGTGCCAAACGAATTTTTGAGTTTCTATTTTGCAATCAGGAAGTAGAGTAAGTTAAATTACAAACCATAATTTAAGCAAAACAAGTATTACAAAGTCTCATTCCTTCAACTCTTCTTTTATTCAAGCTCTTTTAACTCCTTTAGCAATTACATATATCCTATTGATATCCACGTCACTTCAAAATGCGATATGTGGCAGCGGTAGCCTAGTGGTCATTGTCGCGGACTCGCGGCCGGCGGTTTTCATGGAGTCGTGGGTTCAAGCTTTGATGCCCCTACAGACCCACTGTGAAGCCGGTTCATATGCCCGTTAAATATGTTGAGGCCCGATGTCCTCCCGCTGGCGTAGTGTAGAAGTTTGGAGAGGAAGGTTCTAGCTCAAATATCGTCCCTTGATTAAGGTTCAAAATTGCGAGGTCCATTGCCAATAGCCCTCGTCTTGTTTCTAGTGCGACATTAATAAAATTAAACAAAACCAATCAAAAAGCGATATAAAATCCCTGCAGTGAGTGATTATTTATTAATGCACTAAGAAGCATCACGAGGGCTGATGGTGGCAGACCACGTTATTTTGAACCACAGTCAAGTGGCGAGGATAAAGGATGCAGCTCCCATTCAAATCATACACATTGTGATAATGAAAGTATTTAGGACCTACAAAATTTAACGTATATCAGCTATAGCATGGTAGATCTTTAATCTAATTCGGGCTCGAACCCATGATTTGACCTAAGCAAAACCAGCAGCGAGAACATGCCCATGACCACTAGGCTACAGAAGCTGTAAAATTCTATCAGACTTTTTACAATGCAATACATATCTAAAGTGAGCAAGTCTCGCATGGACGGATTTAAAAAAAAATCATAAAAAGTTTCAGTTATTTTAATTTTAAGTATTCAATCTCTGTATTGTGGTTAATTAACAATGATTTAAGATATGTTTGAAGGAAAGTCTTAAGAAATGTAAATACTGGTCAAAAATTAAAAATCCCAACGGGACATTCAAAAATGAATCTTACCATACTTACTTTACTAAATGAAAAAAAAAAATTAGACTATTGTCTTGAAGCAAATGCATGTGAATAATTTCCTGAGTGAAATTAAACAAGTTAAAATTAATATAATTGATGAGCTCTTTTAATTGTTCCTGTTCATCCTACTATTCGTGTTAGCATCAAGTCTTATTTCAGAAAAACTTTCCAGTGGATTATATATTCTATCCTTCTTGTGGATTAACAAAAATTCAATTTTGTTCTAGCAATTTTTATTCATTTTGCATATATTTTAATTTTATATTAAATGGCTTAGCAGTCCCAACTTCTCACTGCAGATATGCGCAAAATTTACTTGAATTTCAGGAATGGCAACAGAAAATGTGACATTTCGGGAATGGGTGTATGGATCCGGATTGTGTTACCAAAGAAAAAAAGTCATAACATTTTGACAAGTCAGTCCATTTTCTGCATTATTTGTTGTATTTTTCCCGCGATAATCATTAATTAACATTTTTAATAAAAATAGGTATAATTCCATATGCCCGAGTCATTATTGAAGGTGTTAAATCCGTGATCTACTTTCCCCAGGTCTTGTAATCGCAGATTATCATATCGTGTTTAAATATTTATCTGTTTTCTTGTGAATATCTGCAAATTCTCAGGTGTGCTTACAAAAAAACTGTGTTTTGAGATTATTTATTGCTCAAAATGTGAAGCGTTTATTTTCTTCTTTCTGTTGATCTATTACTTTGGATATACCTTTCGTTGATTTTTCGTGGCTACGAAAATAATAAAACTTTTTATAATATTTATTGGATTTTATAAATTTTAATAAATAATTTAGTCTACTATCGAATGAAGCTCAAATATTTTTGCTTGCATTATCTTTTTGTGTTAGTTTGGGAGAGCAATAATATCTTGCTGACAGGTTTAAAGTGTGTGTACTTTATTTTTTCCTGTTGTATTTATTATAAATTATATTTCTTATATATGATGATAAAAGTTTGATTCATATTTATATCTGATTAATATTTGCATTTAATAATTTTAATTGAATAATTTGTGTTTTTTTAAAATTTGTCTATTTTATAATTTGTTAAAACACGAAGATCAGCACATTTTCTTCATTCAAAAAGCAATGTGACAAGATAATCATAAAATTGCTTGAGAAGTTGCTGTATGTGGGTTGTATATTATTTACCGAAGCATAATGTTTGTTTTGGGCATATGATTGTGAGAAGCTTGTAAAGATGGTAAATCTAGGATTCTTAAAGTACATTTCAAAGCTTCTTAAAATATTTTTAGTCATTCTTTCCAGTTCTATTAGTTAGAAAAAATTTTGATTGAAAGTATTTGGAAGTTAATATTAAACAGCTAGATTCATTGTGTGTGTTAGAATTATTGTAAAAAAGGCATTGAATTTACAAAACTGCATTTAAAGGCAGTAAAGTATTATCTCCCAAGTGAGAAAAGTGAAGCTTATTTCTTAAGCAATGCATATATAGTACAGTATCCTTATTTGATTAGCTTTTGAAAATTGCTATGAATCACAAATTTTATTTGCTAGCAAGATTATATTAATTTAGAGTAGCTTTTAAACTGTAAATTTACTGATGATATTGAGAAGGTAAGGCAGAAGAAATTTGTGTTTATTGTGAGAGTTTTCTTATGAGTATAGTAATGATAGCATTTTATCGATATATATATAGACAAGCACACTAAAAAGAAATTTTTTTAAAGTGATATGTTTTATATTTCTTTCTCAGTTTGTAAGCAATTACATAGAAACCAAGGTATTTTTTTGTTAAAAATTGTTGTTGTATATTTTTGTATAAGCAAACATGTAAAAAATGTTTCATAAAAATACTGTTTAGCCTTCACCCTTGGCATGATTTCAAACATCAATTGATAATGTTTAAAATTGCGTAAATGCTGCATAAAATGGCATAATTAATCTATCTGTTGATTAATCCACATCAAAATGAGTTTTAAAAATGTTCTCTAGTCATCTATAAGAACGAAAAGCATAAGATTTTAAAATGAGTATAAATTTTAATGATTTCACCAGCTTGATGTTTTGATAGTATTGTTGTCTAAGATATTTTTAAATTCTATTTGGAATTTTTCAAGATAAATTTAACAAAAATTCACAATCAAAATAAAAATTAGATATAATTTCTTATAGAAACTTTTCAGAAACTTTAACAAAAAGTACTTAACATTTTAGATAAAATATTATAGCTTGCCTTAAAATGGCATATTAGAAATAACATACTCTTTCATTTAGCAGGGCTAAATTTTTTCATGACAGCAGTTTTTTTTTTCATTTTAAAAATTGTATTAAGTTTGTCATATTCTTTAACTGGGGGTAAAAAAAAAAATTATATTTTTATGGATTGCTTTTGAAATTGGAAGATAAGAGAGGTCATAAGATATATGAAAATTATATTATTACTAAGTTCCATTAATATTCAGTTAATTTTATTGTGTAAAATATGATCTGAGTTTAAATTTTGTTTTATAACAACAAAAATTGTCTTAATACATATTGTAAACCTTCCTATTTATTTTAACTTATTATAAATTTGAAGTGCATTCACTGAAAGGAAAGTTCAATGCTTAAGTGCTTGCAGAATATATGTACATTACAAATACTGAAGGCTACTACATGTTTAATATTTCTTTGAAATTCTTGCATCACATGATGTGGAAATTGGTGGATCAAGTATAATTCTTGTCAGCTGGCGTGATATTAATCAGAAAGTTGTGGATGTTGATTTGTGTGATTAAAAATATTAGTGACTATATGTATTTTGTACGTTAATTGATAATTTTGATTTCTTTAAAATACATTTTAGTTTTATAGAGATTTCTACTTTTTTCTGCGGGGTTAAAATGTTTGGTAATTGTATATTATCACAACTACATTTTTGACTTTTGTTGTAGAAGAATGATAACTTATGAAGTAAAAAGATATTGTTCTATATTTGATATAGAACTATAAGAAGATAAGATATAGTTCTATATTTGAAAACCAGTCTTTTTCCAATTTTTTCCATTTTATGTAAAGAGCTTTTGTTAGAATAAATTATACTATTATGTTCATTTATTTTCTTCATTAAAGTTTCTTCATTCCTGCAAGAATATTAATTGAAATGAGTCCATTGTCTCCTTGTGCATATTCTGCCTAAAGTGTATTGTGGCATTAGTATGTAAATAGTGTTTTTTTTTGCTTTGAAAATGACTTTCGTTGTTTTCCATTGCTAGATTCTCCCCCCAGTATTTTTTACCTTTTCCTCCTTAACTAAAACATAGCTTTTTTATAAGCAGTTCCAGTTATTTTCTGTTTTTTGGATGCTCATCTTTAATATGGAAATTAATACCCTAATGATTATTTTCTTTTCCATTGGGTTCCTCTTGTCAACTAATTTTTCTCTTTCTATTTTGCTATTGCTAAAACAGTTACAATTTGTTTGGCACAGCATAGCCATATTTGGCTCTTGCTTCATTGAACTCTAATGTCATTCCCTGTAATTATTTGCTGTTTTGTTGGACATTCTTAGCTCTTCATAACATAATTTAAAACTAGTCAGTTCCTCATACCACCAATTTATAAGTCTAACAGCTGTGATAAAAGGCAGATGAATGTTTTTGAACCAAATGCCACTTCTAATTCCAAAGTGTTGAGTAACATTTTTTAACATTGCATTTCCAAAATGCATTTTACTTCATATGCTATTTTGGGGTTTTTCATTACTTTGTGGACATGGTAGTATATAGAAGTCATGATCGTGGACGTGGCTTTTGTTCATTTGGAATTTGATAGTGACAAACAGGAGGAAAGAGTCAAAAATTTTAGCTCCAACTGAAGATATACTTTTTTCTTCACAGTTGGAGCTAAAAAAAAAAAATTTTTTTTTTTAATAAATTATTTAACTTATTTTCCATTCCATTTTCATTTTGTCTAAGAGTTATATTGAACACTAACCTGAAGTACTTGCTTTTATGTTTATTTATTAGCTGGCATGCTAATACCTTTATATTTAAAATGCTTCTAAATTATATAATCAGAACATATTTAGAGACAGATTTTTTAAATTAGTGTTAAGCAATTTTATTCTTTAAATAATTATAATTGAATCTTAGCTTCTATCTCTTTCTTTCTCTCTCTCTCTCTTTTTTTTTGAAAATGTATGTATGTAAAAAAAATCTAGCTTGTGTGTTGTTCTTGACCTTTTTTAAGGTTTATCTCTTTTAAAAATGTAACTTACTTTTAGAAAATATAGGGGTACAGGTAATTAAAGTATAATTTTATTTATGTTCATATGATACAAAAATTTATAAAATTGAAATCTGAAATCAATTCATACTTATTTTGCAATATATTATTTATCAGAATAAAAAATAAATTTTCTTTAAAAAAGAGATAGCTTAATTAATTAAAATATTCTACGTGTAAAGAATACATTTTCGGGGAAAAAAAAATAGTGCCTTAATAGATTAGAATATTCTGCATGAAAAGAATTTCTTTATGGTTGTCAATGTAATGAGTGGCAGATTCTATATTATTCCGGATGATAAAAGTCTGGTATGTGAAGAATTTAGTTGTATGTGAATTAAGTTTTTTTTTTTTTTGTAAGAAAGCTTTTCCGGATAGAATCTCTAGTTTTTGCCTAAAAAATAAAATAAAGAAATCAGTTAGAGATAATGTTACTTTTCCGTTAAAGAGGGCTGTTGGCGATGGTTAATTTTATATTCACCAAATGGGAGTGATATAATGGGAAACCACAGTAGTTCTGCATCGGGAACGATGCATATTTGTTTAACTTGATTTGCTGTTTTTTTACGACCCCATTTAGTGGAAAAGTACTGAAATAATTTATATAATGAAGTTTTTTAATATTTTTATTTATATAAAAGCAAGAAAAATGTTTCTTGTTAAAAGATTAGAGTTTTGTTTATGTAAAATGAAGTTTGATTTTAGTATGGCTTTTTAATGTTATCTATCATCAATAAATGTTAAGTGCTAGATTCATGTTTGGTTTATATATGTATCTAGAAATGGTAAAGGCAGATAGAAAAAGTTATTTTGTGTAACTTATTTTAGATCGAACATTAATTGCATTTCTTAAAGCATATTTAAATTTTAAATTACTGAACTGATATAAAATTTAAGCATTATATATAAATTTGTAGGTTTTTATGTGAATATTTAGTGGGAATAAACATATGGAGGAAATTTATTTGTTTTTATTTTACTCTGTATATCTGAATTTTTTATGTGTATATATTTAGGTGGTTCGTAAGGGAAGTGTCCAATGTTAGAGCCCTTACGATGTCCGGCTGGGCTCAAAGGATGCATCGTGGAGCTGCTACATTGAGCAATGTTGTCACATCTTGTGGACACACCTCAGTACCATACCCTACACGCATGGAAAAGTATGTAATATGTGCATGTGATGTCTCTTAATATTTTAATCAATAATGTATAATTTTGTAGTTTACATTGATATTAATGTATATTTCTTAAATTTATAATATATTCCAGTTAGTTTGATTTTTAAAATACTAAAATGGCTGATTTTTTTTTAATGTGTTGATTTTCAAGTAATATTTTTCATGGCTGTTACTTAAACGGTAAAATAAAAACTCTTCATATTGTATTGATTACTGTTAAGCTGTGACATTAAAATATTTAAATTCATTGAAAAGCTCATGATTCATTTTAAGCTCTGTATTCATTTTAAGCAAATTCAATGCTCTAGTCTATCGTGCTTTTGCATAGCCATGATATTTAAAAGGACTTCTTGTCTATCCTTATGTTAAAAAATTTGTTTTATTTTTATAATGATTTTTCTTTTAATGAATTTAAAATTAATAAATTTAAAAAATGCATAAGATTGTATTTCGTTTCTTATGCAGGAAACTATTCATTAATTTAAAAAAGGGGTTTTGGTTTTAACGTTTGTTCTCTACATTCTTTTCGATCTAAAATGAATCTTGTTTTATACTTTGGCTTATTGTGGCTCTGGGTAGTGATTTTATTTTAAATAATTATTGATATCTTGGGCATATTTCTTTTAATGCAGTTAAATAATAATAAATCAACCTGTGTTTTCCATCAAGAATGTTTTGGTTATTTTTATCAGGAAAATTTTACTTGTAATGTTTCTTAACCCTTCTTTGCATGATGATAGAAGTTTCCATCATAACATTTAGTGAATAAAAAATTGTTCTCATAACAGGTGTACTGTAAATTGGTTGTTGCTGCAACTTTTTTCACAACTATTGTGTAATAAGGAACATAGTTGTCAAAAAAAAATCAAATGTCACAATCATTATAGCGGGTTTGAAAAACTTGTCATTCCGCTGTTTGTTATGGTTGGAAGAAATGTGCGATTTTTTGAATATTTTTTGTAACTAATCTGAGATTTTTTTCCCTAAGAAAAGCGATAATGAGTGGATAATGATACAAAGATATATTATTTTTTATTTATTTTGTCCTGAGCTTAACATGTAGATTTGCATGATGATGGATATTTCCATCACACTGTTTAATTAATTTATATTATTTATGTACTGTTTAATTAATTTATATTATACATTTACACTAGTTATTTTTAAAAACACAATTCCTTCAATCTATAGCATGGATTATATCACCCTGATTTATTTTGCATAAAAAAAAAAAAAAAAAAAAATGCAAAGAAAGGTTAATTGACTTTCATAATTAAATGCTTTGAGTACATTTGTTATTTTTTTTCCTAAATAATTTTTCAGAATTTTGTTGCAATTTAAACTGCCACTTCATTTTTATTTAATATATTTAATTACTTAATTACTATTGTTATTTTTCTTATATTTAATTTCTTTTTTATATTTTTAGAGTCAAATTTGGAGTACCTCTTGATCAAGTCTGTAAGCATGATATACCTGGACCTCTTTTAGTAAGTATTTTTTTTATAACCATCATGTTTTTGTTAAAAGAACAATAAAGTAGTAAATATTTTAATCATATATAAAATTCTTTGTTTCTTGTGTAAGATCTCATTGACTGTGAAAATTGACGCTCTTTCACGTTGACCACGAAAATGGTATAATTTCATCCAATCATGCACTATTAGTTTTGATGGTCAATTCCATTCAAGATAGCAAGGAATGGATTCTCTTTACAGTGAATCTGATGTCATGAGTGATTTATTTATGTCACTAAGAAAAAGCATCATGAGGCCATTGGCTTTAAACCTCGATCAAGTGAAGATGATACCTGAGCTGGCATCCTACTTTCCAAACTTTCACATTACACTAACATGGAGGCTAGACAGATTTAATGTGTGTCATCCGTAATACATAAGGGATTCTTTAGAGGTATCAGGATTTTATCCCATGTCTTGATAAAAGCAATACTGCCCTAGAGATCATAAAAATAACCTATTGACTACTGCATAATCTGACACCACATAAATTCATCTATGTATGGGTTGAAAGTGGTGGCATACGGTTCTCTGATGCTTTTTATTGTATCATTTGACTAAAATGCTTTACCAATCGTGAGATAGAACAGATCACATTGGTATAACATGATAGGTAGAACTATGTTTGATTTCATACATTGTCCAAGCAATTTTGATTTCATATCACATCATTTGGTAATTTTTTTTTTTGGTTTAGGGAAAATGGTGGATGGGATTTTACATATGTATTAATTTTATTTATGATAACCCATAAACCTGTAAAAGTTTCAAGAATGGAAAAATATAGAAATTTATCCTGAAATACACACAGCAAAATTATTATGTTTGAAGAAAAGGTCATTTTTAGATAAGTGCAAAATTTCAGTAACTCCATCTAGAGCTTTTAGAGGGATGATGATTTTACACTAATTTTATCTAATACCTCTAGTATCCTACCACTTTTCCATTTGTAATGCAAATTGATTTTACTATTTCAATTTTCGGTTAAATCATTTTTTCCCCTGTTAATGTAAAAAATGTAATGAAGTGGACTTTAACTTTATTTTATTTCTGTTTTAAATTTCTTCATCTTATGATATGAAAATAATTATAACATCATTATAATTATAATAGTTAGTATTTTTGGATGACTGTTTGTAAAACATTTACTTTTCATTTTATTACTATTGAATGAATACTTTAAAGTAGTATTGATCTCTGTTAAATACTAAATGTTTTGATTTTCTTTGTTTTCACTTTCTATAAATGAGATAGATATTGAACTTTTATATAGAAGTGAATATACATTTTGAATGATTATAATTATTATCTAGATATTGATACTCAAACTCAATAAAGAAGGCCCCTACAAAAAAGATGTATTCCGAGCACCTGGACATCAAGGAAACATGAAAAAACTGATTCACTTTCTTCAGCATGGTCGTCTAGTCAATATAGATAATTTTTCTGTCTACACAATAGCATCAGTTTTAAAGGTATATAATTTGATTTGTTATGACTGAAAACTTATTGGAATTTGAATTTAAATGTCTCATTGTTGCATCATTTTCAGAAATTTTTAAGAAAATTGCCTGGGGGAATTTTTGGACCAGGAAATGAAGAAGTTTTATTTGATATCATTAATATTGATGGCCTGGAAGAGAAAAGAGATAGAATTCATAGGTAAAAATTTTTTTATTAAGATATGGTATATTTTTTACTTTTTGAGATTGATTTACATATATTTTCTGTTTCATAAATGTATATGTTGTGTGAATACCTTTTTATGTTGAATTTAAACATGTCCACTGACCCTTTTTTAAGGGGGAGGGGCTCTTTCCTTTTATAAAAATACATGGTTTTTCACTCATATATATAAAAAAAGATTTTTGGGGAAAATTATAACATGTTGGAGTAAATGCAATTATATTAATCTTAAACAATTTAAGCAATCATTAAACTTATTTTGCACTTAATTAAATACATCTTAAAGAGATATTGAGGTATGAATAATTACTAGGTTTAACATGTTTATAGGAAATGATAGAAAGTTTTTTTTTTTTAAAAAAAGTTTATTTAAACAGAACATAAATTTAGATCGAAGAAAACAATATCAAAACAATTATATATTGGTTTAACAACTCACTCTCACTGTTTCATATCTTTTCATTACAACTTAAGTATTCTCTCCTTTTTACACAGTAACTTTGTGGCATCTGATTGGATTAATTTCTTCATATCAAATTTGATGTTATTTAGCTGAAGCTATGAGAAACAGTGTAGTCTTTTAATATTATTCTCCATGGAAATGCAGTCTTTCTATGAAAAATTGTGATGTTTTTAGCAATCTAAAGATGGATCAAAGTTTTTTTTTATGTGTCAATAAATTTGTGAGTTAATAAAGGTTTTGTAACTAGATCTTTTAAATTTAGTTTACTTCTTAGAAATTTTAATTAAAATTTTTTTCAACAATAATTTTTTTTTCTCTTATAAAATGTAACCTCATATCAGTATGTTTTGGAATTTTCTATTTTGTTTTCACAAAAATATATAGCAGATTCACTTCCTTAAAACAAAGTAGATTTTAATTTAGGAAACAATTTAATTTCATTTAAAACATTAATAAACCATAACAGTTCCTTGACAATGTCACTAAGTGACACAAACTCTGCCTCCATAGAACTAAGTGCGATACACTTCTGCTTACTTGCTTCCCATGAAAAAGGAATATCACTTATACATATCAAGTATCCAGTAGTTGAATATCTTCGTGTCCCCAACTTGCATCCAAGTAGGCAGCCAAATCACAGTTCTTTGTATTAGATAAGTTTAATTTGTTATAACTTGTATTAAAAACAAGTAAATCAAACAGTGTTAGTATGTATAATCATTGCAAAATTGTGATGTATTCATGCTGAAAGCTATGCGAGGGAAACCCTTGTAAGCCAAATATAAAAGACATTTAATTAATGATCAATAAGGATAGTTTTGCAACATTTTGTTTTTAATGTCTCTTTTATTTTTGAAGGTAAAGTCCCTAACTTAAATGGTAAATTAGCTAAATTTCTTGGAATACCTTTAAAATTATTTTTAAATTCATGAAAATAAGTTTTCTGAAGCAAATAATCATTTTTGTTTTCCTGCTCAAAATTTAGAGGTAAAAGATATACAACTTTTCCATACTTAATGATGTCCAAATTTGCTTTTAGGTTTGAAACTACACATTTAATACAATTTTCTTTTTTACCTTATACTGTAATATCATCAACATTTGCAAGCAATATTACATAAGTTTTCTATTTATAATCACTACTATAGTAATTAAGTTGATGAAAACCAAATGACTCTAACAATATTTAATTCTTTATTCACATTTTACTACCTTGATGAAGACCATGGATTGGTAAGTGCAGTAAGCATACTTTAGATTTCTTTCTCTTTCCACTTAACCTGGTGGTTGAACATATAGGTTTCCTTATGTAACTTTCTATACAAGAATGTTGCCTTTACATCTAGCTGTGCATGCATCCAATCCATCCAAGAAACTAGAGTTATAAAAATAATTTATCATAGGAAAAATTTCAATTGTGAAAATATATTTGTGTAATTGAATTCAAATATATGTTTAACCGTATGGTGGATATAAATATGCCTAGCTCACAATCTATTAGCCCACCAGAATGCTCACGGACGAGTTCAGATCGTCTGAAGTTTTTCAACCCAAATGGTGACAATCGAACCCTACTCTCATAGAGAAACTTTTACGCAATGGGCGCTTACGAACTGAGTTTGTCTGTATATATTAACCTGCGTTGCTTGAGTTACAAATTATATCTACTGAAAAAAATTAGTTGAAAGCATACACATAGTATAAAAATATCGTGAATTTTTTTGCTTAGTGAAGGAAAATCTTGTCGATCTTACCGTTAAATATTGATCTAGTTAATTTTCTTGTGTAATTCATTGAGAGTTTATTAATGCCATGGCTCAAAAGCAAAAGCTATATAATTGTGATGCTGAGTAACTTTTTTGATGTGTAAATATGATGAATGAGTCCATGTGTTTAAGTGTATCACTCACAAAAAGATAAATATAACAATTAAATGTTTCATAATATTTAACACTGAATTTATTTATTTAGATATTTTAATTTAGCATTTTACAAACAAATATTCAAAACATTTATCATTTCCTGAATTGTTTAAAAGTGCCAGTTGTAAGTGTTGTAAATGTTACAATAATATACCCCAAATAATTCTTTAAAGACTTTCTTTTAAAAGTGAGGGAGCTATCTATATCATCATCAGAAAAGGGTGTCATTTTCAGAAGCAGCTAAGGGTAAAAAAACTTCCACCCTGGGCGACCATTTGATCGCACTACTGCACATAATAAGGGAGCAAAAAAAACTGTTGATTCTCCTAACTGTCAAAGGGTAAAATCTCTGACAAGTCCAGCTTTAAATTTCTTTATTTTTGAGTAGTCATCTTTCTTGAAGAAAAAACCTGTTTTACATCCTACAATTTTAGCAGCAACAGTCTGGTGGTCATGGTAATAGACTTGTGGCTTAGTGGATTTCATCAAGTCGTGGGTTCAAGCCTTGATGCCATTCAAGACCTGCTGTAAAGCCTAGGCTGATGCACATTAAATCTGCTGTGGCCCAAAGCCCTCATGTTGGCATGGTGTGGAACTTGGGGGTGGGTTGGAACCAACTCAGGTGTCATCCTCGTTACTTGACCGAGGTTCAAAATTATGCTTTCTAGTGCAAGGTTAATAAAACTAACCAACAGCATTCAATTTTAGTATTTTTGGAAGGATCAACTAATGTCCACATGTTATGTTTGTTCATAAATTTTATCTTCACATCCATTGTTTGAATGAATTATGTTTTTCTGAAGATTCCTGGGATTGTTTAAATAACTGAGGAATTTCAATGTTTTGAACTTTTCTATGAAAGAGGTTTTCAAATTTAGATTCATTTGATTTGTCAAAATTTTTACCTCAGGAACTTGCCTTCTTCAGGTAAGTACAGGCATCATGATCCCGGGGCACCTTAGGGATCTTTTTCTTTCCCATGGTGTTTACTGTATTTGGTAAACACGGGTGACGCACTCCCGGGATACCCTGGCAAGTCTTCTCTGTTTTCAACCTTCCTTCTTGTCAACCACTTTTTGTCTTTTTTTCAACTTCACATCTAGACCGCAGTTTAATCTTGTTTGGCGCAGCATAGCCATATCAGGCTCTTGCGCCAATAAACTATACATTAACACACTCATCAAAATTTTCAATAATTGAATTATTAGATGTATCTCTACGTACTTTGTCTTGTTTGAGAAATAGGTTTAAAATTAAATAATTCAGAGTTAAATATTAAATTTTTTTCTGCAATACTTAGCAGTATCATTTATTGACTTTAAATGTAGTTTTCCAATTCTGGGATAGTTGAAATCAGTATGCGAGTTTTTCTCCGAGGTCGTTCTATTCTTGTCCATTTTGAAATATTCATTGCCAATTTAGATTTTAATTCAGAGTCATTATATTATGTTTCACTTCCTCCTCTTTATTTTTATTTTTATCAACTTATTCCTTTAATTTTATTAAATGAACATATTCCTGTGATTTCCATCCAAATAAGCATGGAACTCCATTTTTAATTCTGTGTATTTTTGTGTATAGTTTTAAGATGCATTTCTTATCTGGTAGCCAAACATGGTAACCCTTAGAATCCACTGCGTAGCCAACTAAGATTCCTTTGTCAACTTTCTTTTGCAGTCTATTTTTTTGTATGTTACAAATATGACAATATGAGATCCTAAAATTTTGAAATGTTTGACATAGGTTTTTCTACCTGTCCACATTTCAAACGGTGTTATACCAGTGGTCTATGCATACACTGATTATATATGTGTACAAATGCTTATAATACTTCACCCCAAAATTGTAATATATTATTTTGTAAAATTGCTCAGATCCTTTCTACAGTAGTTCTATTGAATCTTTCTGCTACTCTGTTGTCTTCTGGAAAATATATAGGCATTCTCTTGGTCCAATTCTTTAAGATTCACAATAAAATTCCAATCCATTTTTAGTTCTAATAGATTTGATTTCTATTTATCTTGTTTTCTGTTAAAGCAAGATACTCTTTAAAATATGTAATGATAGTAGATTACATTTCAATCATAGACAAAAAATATGACTTTCTACTTGCTGATTTTACTGGGGAAGGACCCCACATATCCATAAGTACTTATATCTAAAACATAATTTGTGAATATACTAGCTTGAGATTTAAAAGTAACTAGTTCATTTAGTAATATTACTATACATACAAGATTCAGGTTTACCTTTTAAGTTTTTGAAACTAGTTAATAAATCAAAATGTACACTTCTGGATCATGTATGAGCCAATTCAATATTTAGCCTATTATACTTAGAAGGTACATTGTAAGATTCGAAATGTTTTGCTGTGGCATCCTTATAAAGAATATTAAGTTTATGTACTCTAGAAACTGTTAAAAAATACTCTGCCTTTTCTTTGTTTGTAAAACCATTTCTTTATGATACCAAAGAAATTCATACTTTTTGTTATTTAGCACAACAAATTAAATTATGATGCATATTTGGTGAATACAAAACATTTATGAAATATACTTATATTAAGCCATTTTTGTCCTTAGCATAAAATATATCATCTAACCTAAATATTTCCCATGTCCAGTTTTTATCATTAATAAGAGTTTCAGGGTCATTGCTAGAAAGTTCTCGAACCAGTTCTTATATTTACAAAAATGTGACGAAGCTCCTGAGTCGATAAGCCACTCATCTAAATCAGAAAGCAGAATTTAGTAATTGCAGTTTCCATTATCTGGTGTCGCATGCATTGGTTTCTATTCTATTCATTGAGTTTCGGATTTTCTTACTGTTCTTTCTTTACATGTCTATCCTTTAAAGCTTCCTCCTTATAGCTTTTTTTTTTTCAATACAATTTCGTATGAAATGACCTTTTCTGTTACAGTAGAAACAAGTCTTCATTGTAGATGACGGAGAATATCTGTGCTGAGGGCCCTTTACATTTCCACTGCAATGAATATTTCATTGATTCTCTGCTTGACTTTATTAGAGTTTTCTTTAATCAGGTATATGTTTGACACCAGAACAAGTCCATTTTTCTTTTTCTATATTATTCTTTCTGATTCACTTATGAGTTGACTTTTTATATATATAAAGTTAAATTTGCCATCTTCTAGTACGGTATAGCAACTGCACTAGGTTGTCATAATTTGGTGGCTGTTTTCTAATCAGTTAGAAACAAAACTAGTTGCTCAGGCATATCAAAATCTGCTTCTTCAATTAATAGCTTTTTCCCTGGAATTCATATGCAGAATATACCTATGCCTGCTTCATCATCTTAAAATTTAAGCTAATAGAATTCAATTAGACTTGCAAGTCAAGCATTTCATGTTGGCTTAAAGTTTGTTTTCAGAAGTGACTTGGCAACTTTTCCATTGGTAGTGTTTGCTCACTCTAATTTCAACTGATGCTCAACTCCATGCTCGTTTCCATCAGCTCCACAAGAATATATAAAGGTTTTGGGAGAGAGGGCGAAATTACGAATTTCGGTCCCCAAATAATAGTGTATGAATGTTCACTTAATTTGTTTGAATTCTTGCTTTTCTTTGCTTGCACTATTGGGTAATGGTGCAAGCCAGGCATAATCCCAGCAACCTTGGTCAATCAAAAGAATTTTCATATCAACTTTCCTTGTTTGATAGTTAAAACCATTTTATTTCATGTAATATAATATTAATGAAATTAAAATAGTTGGAATTTCTTCTTTTTGTTTGACATGGTTGATACAGCCCCAGAATTAATAGCTAGTCTATTAATTCAAGTTAGGCTTTTTTCAAAAACAAAGGCCCATAACCCTGAAAGAACGGAAGGCAAGTTCTTCGAAAAAAATTGTTTATCCAAATGAAATATATAGTTCAACACATACTTGGAATCTAATATCATAAATAGGGAATTCTGATTTTTTAAAAATAATTTTTCATGTGGGAATGTAAGGTGAACATACTTGTAAAAATCATAATCAAAGAGCATTCTTATTTTTTCCTTATGTACTGTAAGTATGAAAAATTAATGTGTGATACTGTTGGAAGAAAGGTAAAAAAAATGTGAGAAACCTCTAGAAATAACGAATTTTAAGTTTTCCCAATTTGATGTACTATATTGGTATTTCAATTACTTGCCCTTGGTTTCTATTAGGCTCATTACCTCCCTTCCTGTTGTTGCTCAACACCTTTTGGTGCTCTTGTTCGGTACATTCCGTGCCATTTCCAACTGTGCACAGAAAGCGCAAACTGGCATGACATCAGAAGCCATAGGAGTCAGTGTAGCTCCCAGTTTCTTTCAGTCATGTGTCAGTGATGGGAAAATGGCTAGGATGGAAGATGTTGTTCGGTTTAAAGTGAGTATTGATCTTTCCTATTTTAAAGCATATTTCCCCCTTTATAATGGTATTTAATTATGTTATTAATCTTATTTTTATGTTTTTTAATTTATTTTGTTTCTATTTAAGCTTTTAAAATTGTTTTTATAGAAAAATATTGCAAGTTATTGGTATTTATATGTAGATGGATCCTTTTGTAAAATTGTATTTTTGAAAGAGTATTTTTAATGATTTTAATTCAAGTTACATATATATATATTTAAAAAAAGGGCATATTTTATTTTCTTAATTTTTTTGGGGTAGTTTTTGTGATTATGCTTATAGTATACTTGATTGATTGATTAATTAACATTTCATAAATAAGTGTATAAAATCAATTTAAATCCAAATTTTAAATTCAGTATTATGTATAAAATAATTGTATGTTGACTTTTTAATTTTTGCTTGTCAAATTTTTTTAAGAGATGTTGCAATTGCTGTAATTCATGGTAAAAAGAATTTTTCTTTACTACTATATACTTATTAATAAGAAACTGAAGATTTAATAAGCTGAATGATATATTTAGTTTTCATTTTCTTATATGAGAGTTTTTTTTATTTAATATTTTCTCCATCTCATTGTAAAAAAGTTCATGTAATTCTAAGATAATCTGATTTTTGACATAAAAATTGTTTCAAAGCTTGAAAATAATTCTGTTTATTTAGCATTTAAACTAGCATTTTACTATTTCTTAATAAATCATGATTTTTTTAAAATTCTTCAAATCTATAAACTTAGAAAGTAGACAAATAAAATATAACAACTAGTTTTCTAACACATTTAAATTATTAATGAAGGGATCATCCTTTTATTAAATTTAATTATATAAATTAATCTAAAGAATTAAAAAAACATTTATAGCTATCTGTCATTTTTTTCCTGCTTTTTTATCATGATTTTCATGTTTTAAACTTAAATAATTTGATGAATAATTAACTAAGTAATAAAATTATTATATTAGTATTTTTTTTATTCTTATATTTCCTTTTGTTATGTTATTGAAATATGAAAAATTGTGCATAGCTTTTCATAAATTGCATGAGGTGTTGACTAATGAAGCAAATCCTCATGAAGAAAGGATTCATTATTTTGCATTAATGAAGCAAATAATGTACCAATAATCAATTAGTTGAATGTTTTTTGAAGTTTATTTAAGTTTATTTGACAATATTTTTGCAGAGATGTATTAAATTATCAAAATAGCTTTTAAATAATAAATCATTAAATCTGTATTAAATCTGAATTGTAAGTAAAATTTCTATCAATATATAAATATGATAGGTTGCTGAAATGATTTATTTTTCTTATTTGGTCAAAACATATGCATCAGATATTGAAACTACTTTTGATTATTTTCAGTTTTATGCTCTTTGATTTTAAAATTGTCTAATATATTGTACATTGTCCATTTAAAATATGGTTGTTCATAACTTCTATTGTTGCATAATATGTCCTATAAACCCGAATTAAGTAGTATAAATTTTTTTTAAACATTTCTAGTATTAATCAGAGAAAAGTTTTTTTCTCTTAAAATGCAACTTATTTTTGTAAACTGCTTTTTTGATATAGCAGTGAGCTTTTATACTAATGCTCACTGTTTTCTAATTTTTTCTTCCTTTGCTTACTTGCCTTTTCTGCTTTAAGGCTCTGATATCGGTAAGTTATCTACTCTTAGCAGCGTCTATTCCTTGGCCATAATATTTTTTGATTTTTACAATTTTGTGTGTAGCTTGAAAATAGTGTTGATTTTTTTAGAGCTTGTGTGGAATTTGTGGCATCACTTGTTTAATTTTGTTAAATTGCTTGGTGCACAGCTGGATAAGTTTTAGTTACTGAATGATCTAATTATGTTAATTCATAAATATATTTATTTTTGTTAAATAAATGTGTGAATATCCATATGAATGTATACAGACTGCATGAAATATATGTGAATTGAATATGTGCATGGGTTCTTGTATACTTGTAGCGTGAAATGAAATAAAGCTATCTATTTTTCGTAAACCGAGAATTCCTTTTAGAGTAATTTTAGGACCTTTTATGACACTAATTTTAAAGTGAAGAATTTTTTTTGATGAAGTATCAGTGTTCATAGAAAAGTAATTTTTTTTATCACTTAAAAGTGAATTTCATATTATCTGAGTTTTTTTTTATTTGGCTTGTAATGTTGCCTCTTATCCTGTTTGAATTTTGTTATTTGAGAATAATTACGAGAAAGTAATCATGATAAAAAGAATTTAAGATGTTAATTTGTGCTATGTATTAAAAATTATTTTTTTAGTAAATATGCCAGTCTTGCATATATGGTATCAATCTTATACATTAACATTATATATATTTTGCAAAATGCTGTATATCATAATTAAAGTAAGATAAAATATTCAAAAGACTATTAAGCATGGAGCACTGTGTAATTTTTCAGAATATTTTGATTTATGTGTATGCATCAATATTATTTGCTTTCTGTGTATTTTAAAATTTAGTTTTAGATTCTGTATTACTTTTTATTAAATATTTCTTAAGAATCATTAAGTTTGAAAATCAATTTTCAAGAATATTAAAAAAGTCCGATAAGAGATAATAAAAAATTTAGAATAAAATTTAAATTCATATTTGGAAATAATTATTTTTTAATTGAAACAACTTGATAAATTTGGTTTGTACATATTTAAAAATATTGTATTTTTTTTTCACAATCAGTATTTAAAGTTTAAATTATGACATTTATTTTTTAATTTTTTTTAAATATAAACTATTATATATCACAGTTATGTAAGTGTGGTGTACTTATTTAGAGTAAAGATTAAGATATAAAAAATATTTATATTAATAGCTCTATTATTTTATGAGTATTAAAATGTAAAAATTATTCTCCCAGAAACTAGAAATGAATAAGTTGTGAATAAATAAATTGCTAGGCAACAGCAATTAATATTTTTATAACTATCAAATTGTAATACTATGTGTGTAATTGTTATATTTTTTGAATTAAAATTCTATTTAATTAAATTTTGTGATTTGGGAATCAATAAGCATGATCAGAATTATTTTTCTTCCTGAAGCTCGGTTAGCAAGTTAGAAATGAATAAAGTAATCAGTTATGCAAAGCAAACTGAAAAAATTTCAATGTAATTAAACAATTTAAAATAAAACATTATAGAGGATTTTTTAACATTAATTTTCCATCTTTCAGGTGGCAACACGAATTATGAAGTTCCTTATTGATAATTTTGGAGTCACCAATCTATTTGGAAAAGAAAATTATGAGTACTATGCTCGTATGACTGGCAGGATATTCAAAGTGGAAGAGAACTGGATATTTGCATTTCGCTATCCCCCTGATTCATTAGTTTCACGTAATTATGACTGTATGTTTTGGTAGTTTGTAGTATCTCTTAATTATTTGCTTATTAATATTTATTATATACTTTTCAAAATGATTGTCATTTGGCTGTAATTTGTCGAACAGTTCATATTTCTGGTTTAATAATTTAAATTATTGAATGAATATGACTCAAGATTTTTCTTATTTCACTTTTGAAGGATTTTTTGAAAATCATATTTATTTTTTTAAAAAAAAGTTTTGATTATGCCTTTTTCGTATTCTTATCAACTTATAAGCCTTTAAATCTTTACATCTCTTATTTGTTATTAAAAATAATCTAATAAAATACTTCTCTAGTGTTAAATATCTTTCAGGAAATTGTTGTGAAAAAAAATTGGGAAAATTTTGTATTTGCATTTGGATTTAAAAATACTTTAAACTTTTATTTTCCTGCAAAATTATGTTTTGCAACTAAGTTATTGCTGTTACATTATTCTTAACTCTTCAATTGGTCAATTTTTTTGGGGTAAAATAAATGTTTGCAAAAGTCATATTTTTGTGCTGCACATAATTTAAAAAAAAAATGAAATTCCTGCTTATGTAAAGAAAGCCCATATGAAAAGCATTTCATGGACAAGCTAAGGCATCTATTAGAAAATAGTGATGCTTCATGGTTTCTTGAGATGAATTGAAAAATTGGTAACCATTAACTCTTTGAGTACCAATAGTTTTCGCTCTTGTATTATGTGCAGTGCTATGAACAAACAGTCACTGAAAGTGGCAGCTATTTTCTCCAGAGTAGATTCTGAATATGTCACCTTTTTCTGACGATGATATGGATAGTTTGCTTGCTTATAAAAGGTAGTCCTTAAAGAATTATTTGCGGTATAATAATGTAATATTTACAGCAATTGTAATTGGCTCTGTTAAACATTTCAGTAAATGATAAATAATAGAAATATTAGGTTGTAAAATACTAAATTAAAATATCTAAATAAGTACATGCAGTTTAAAACTTTTGAAACATTTAATTATTATATTAACCTGAAGCTCTTTTTGTGTTTGATACACTTTAAAACATGGAATCATTCATCATATGCATATTTATCATCATAAAACTTATTTGTTATCAGAATTATCTAGCTATCCTTTTTGAGCCCTTTCAGTAACAAAACTCCCACCAAATTACACAAGAAAAATAACTAGATCTACAACAATTAGATTGGTAACATTTTCTCTTGTTATAAAAAAAAAATTCATGTTACCTGTAATATCATCTGTATGCTTTCAAATTAAATTTTGTCAGTAGGTATTAATTGTAACACAAACAAAGCAGGATAATATACCAGATGAACTCAGCTTGTCAGCGTGCATTGGGGAAAAGTTTTACTAAGCGAATAGAGTTCATCTGTAACCATTTGAATCAAAATACTGCGGATAAGCTGAACTCGTCTGTTTATATTTGGGTGCATTATTCGAATGCAAACTGGTCTCATTTATAATCATTAAAGGAAAGATGAAAATATTGACCCTCGTGCAGTGTATGAGTAAATAAGTTGGAGCAAATTTTGGGTAGCCTGTATGCTGTATGGATAAACCGGTTAAAGGGTTAAATATCAAGAACATATTTTTGATTTTTTTTTTTTAAAAAAATGAAATATGGCTTTTTATTTCAAAGTTGATTTTTTCCCGTCCAACTTTCAGTGCAAGTAATTGTAAGTTATGCATAAATATTTTCTCTCTCTCTCTCTCTTTTTTGAAGTATTTTTTTTATACATATGTTTTTCTAGTTCAAATTAAATTTAGACAATGAAAATTATTCATACATTTTATTATAATCTGTTTTACCCTTAGGCAGGGAATGCATTGCTTATTACCAATTCTAAGTGATGATTCAAACCTTTTAGTACTTAACATAAATCACCAATAAAAAAAAGAAGGGGGAAAAAACCCCTGCCTCTTTCTTGCTTATCTTTTTCTGCTTTGCATTTTATCCATTAACTTGTATGTGCCTGAAAGCATTTGTGGCTTTTGCAACCCCATCTTTTGTTTCAGGCAAAGCCTCTTTGGAAATGGAAAAATCATGGCTCCGACAGGAGGCAGAGAGATGGGGCTTTAAATTTAACTTGGAAGGTAAGGCTTGCTGGTGATTTTGCTTAGCATTACAGTGTCTTATTTTCCTGCTTAAAATCCATGTGGTATTGTGTCAACTTTAAACCAAGCTTGGAATAATATTCTGGATTAATATATATTTGTGTTTCTTATCTAAAATTTGATGATTTTCTTTTCCTTTCGTTTGACAATTATTAGACTGAATACCTATTTTATTGCACCCTTCCCTTTTCAAATTTGGATATTTTGTAAATAATATTTAAACACAATATTTAATAATTACATATACAATAAATAAATGTGTGGGACTATGTAAAATGTTTTAAGTTATTTTTCTTAGAATAAAATTTAGATTTTTAATTTTATGTTATATCTATTGATATACATATAAATGAAAAATGGGTTTTAAAAAATCATGATTGTTATAGTTTTTGGAAAAAATTATTCAATTTTGTCAAAGGTGTTTAAATTTTCATATTATATTTTAACATATTTATAACATTTTACAAACTTTTGGTTAAAAACCAGAGCAGCCTTTTCTTTATTTACTTTTTTATCAAAGTAAGTTTTAATTGTCTTGAATTTGAATAATGCTTTCTGTAGGAAAATTTTTTTACTGCAAATTTTTGGTTTTCCTTAGTAAATTCAATATTTAATTGAATGACAAAAATACAACACTGTAATAAATAGTTAGTAGAAAGTACTGTTAAAAGTTCCTTGTGTTTGAAAAAGTATGAATTGAAAACTAACATCTTAAATATTTTTTTCTGTAATTGGATATATTAAAATTTTCTTAGAGATGATGTTTTGTTGTGATTGTTTTTGAAACTGTTGGTTGAAAAATGTAATTGTTTATATATTTTAAAGTAATTAATGCTGTACTGTGCAGTGCTGAACTTGTGAAATGTTTTTATTAATGGTTACAAATTCTTGAATGATAGTTTAATTTTAATGAGAAAACATATAAAATGAAGTTTAAAGTTTTTTGATATTTTTTCTTTCTCCAGCAATATCTTCTCAGGAAGAATGTCGTAGCACCCCTGCTCTAATCCATGCAAGCGAATCAATGGTGCAAGGAGATGGCCCTCAATTAAGTGGAAGCCTCTCAAATTTGGCTGACACATACACAAGATTAAGTGTTTCCTTAGAAGAAAATGGTCTGTATAAAGTAAGTTAGGTTCAATGTATGTATTTGTAATATTTAATAAAAGATAAAAGTAGGCAATGATTCATTCAAGTTAAGTATTTAAAATCAATTTTTTTTTTAACTTAACTTTTTTTATTCATGAGCAGTGAATACTTCCATATTGTAGGATAGTGTTCCTTTTTGAAATATATCTCATGTCAATTTCATGAAGTGTCTGTTTAAGCAAAAAATAATGTTTTACCCAAAATGATTTTATACCAAGGAGTGCTGCCATGGCTATAAGCAAGCAGTATAGATTTAACATATTGCTATGAAATGCTCCTTGTGGAAACAAACTGTACTATGTAGTTTATTGTGAGTAAGGAAGAGTTGGAAAGACAAGACTGTATAATTTGACTTTTAAAATTATACGGGAAAGATTAAATTCTATTGTTTGAATTTTTGTGAATTTGTTTTATTCAAATTAATTTTTAAAAACAATTGGTAATGTATGGTGAAAAAGCATATTTGTGGGCTTAAGAAGGTTTATTCAAATTGGGGGTATTTGCTTTTATTAAGCATATAAATAATATGTATAATATATATTTTTTTATTTTTGATAAAATTTCTTTTTCACTGTGCTGTTGATAATATTAGATGAGTTGTAAATTGTGCTTGATTTGTTTATGAATTAACTTTATTGTGAATTAATTACAGATAGATATAAATTTTGAATTTTATGTGTATTTAAAATGATGTACAAAAATTGTGTTTTCATTCCAATAACTTATAATTGCCATTTTAATGTGTAAAAAGTTTTTTTTTTTTTTTAATTGTTATAATTTTATACAAGAAAAAGCTTAAGTATGCTTAATATTTAAGTAAAATTATTTAAATGTGATATAGGAGATTTTTTTTGAAGGAAATTAAGTGAATTTTTTTGTGAATATTCTAAAACTGATTTTAACTCTTAACCAAATTTTGAATTCCATTGAAATCAATAATTCGTATATTTATATTTGAAAGAGATTTTATTCATAGTATTAAAGTGCAAAAAATATTGCAAAATGGTAAATAACAATGTAAAACTATATCAAGCTTATAATTATAAAATGTAAAAATTGGAATTTCTTTTAATAAATTTTAGGAAATCAAGGAATTTTTACAATGTTACTAATTGTTGATTATTAAAAGTAAAGATGAATCATGATTATATGATACTGAGACAGCTTAAATAAGAATGTTAGTAATATTAAAGATGTTCTTTTGGCAGAAAATCGCATTATGTAATTTTGCTGAGGAAAGAGTAAATATATACTTATTGTGTTGTCAAATTTTTAAATAAAAAAATTTCAATTTTATCTCTTTTAATTTTGGTATTTATTTTTCATTCTGTTATAAGTTGAGAATTAAAAAGAAAGATTAATATTTGGTGTTTTTTGAATTCTAAAATCGTGGAAAGCTTTGCTTGTTCAACTGAAAATTATTTGAACTGGGATACTTAAAATATTATACATCCATGAATAACTTTAAAATAATTTTCTATTATATTTTTGTTGAATGAATTACATTTAATTAAACAGTGAAGACTTCAAAAAATTCAAAAAAGGAATTAAGGTCTTTCAAGGAATTGTATAAGGAAAGCAAAATATTATAAAACATTGATTGATAATTTCTTCTATCTAAAAGACAAAGGTAAAGAAATAAAAGTTTGCTTACTTTTCTGTTAACATTGTGGTGTCTCCATTTGGCAGGCTGCTTCTCCTATTTCTTTTTTGGGACTTGATCCGGACGAGCTGAAAGCCGTCAATCGCTACGCAGAGAGCACAAAATCTTTGTCATTTCTTCCCCAGGTTCATGAGAGGCAGACTGCCAGAATGCGAACCCGTTCTGAGTGGTTTCTAAATCCTTCTCCTTGCCCTTCTCCAACACCGATTCAGGTTCCACCTGAAATTGATGAAAATGAGGAGGTTGCCATTAAGGTAATTCTAATAGTCTCATGTCACGTTACTTTTGTTCCAATGCCTGGTTTGCATCGTAACTGCATGCAGTAGAACAACTAATTGTGATGGTCCTGGTCATGAGTTAGGAAAGTTAGGTTGTCTTTCTTTAAAATTTGAATTAATGCTTACTAATTTTTTATAACTTCAATTACTATTCTGTTACTCATATATCTGTTGCATTTTCTTGAAACCATACAAGGTACCTAATAAAGCCATTTTCATTTTCTTCATATTTTAGCTAAATTAGAAGTTTTACTTTTATAATAAAATGTTACTCAAAACTTTTGATGTAACAAAATAAAATTCCTTAAAAAATCCAAGTATTTTTTTAATTGCTTAATTGAATTCCATGATTTATATTATTCCAAGAGTAGAAAAAAGTATATAAAAATAAATACATTCACACACTCATATATATATATATATATGTATGATGTATGTATATATATGTCTATATATATATATATCTTTATATATAAAAATTTTGTGTTACGCTGTTTGTCCACGATGAACTCCTAATGAACCGATTTTTATAAAATTTTGCATACAGTGTGCAGTTTGGTCCAATTTGAGAGATAGTGTAGTTTTTATCTCAATTTATAGTCACAATATTTTTTATTGCAAATTATTTGTTTAATTTGTGCTTTTAGGATCAGCCAGTTGGCAACAACCAATTTCTTCAAAATGTTTGGCAACAATATTGTGTTTACAAAGCCTAAACTATTTTTACAATAATACTCATTTCAAATGTTGGGATTGATTTTGATAGAAATTAATTTCAGTTAGATATTTTTGATTTTATTAGTTAGCATTAGTATTTTGTTAAAATTTATGGCTAATAAGAAAAATCGAAGTTCTGTTCGAAAATATAAGTTTAAGGGAAACCACTACATCAAGAATGTAGATAAGAAGAACACTGATAGATGTGTTACAACAACATTAAGTGAATCAAAACTTCACTCACATTAAAAACCAATTAATAATTTAGAAAATAAAGATCATAACATAGTAATTAATTTTAAAATTTTAAATGGGTTAAAGTCGGGAATAGGGTATCCCCTAAGTGATTGGCGACAAAACTTTGCAACTTCCTAGATTGGTTGTGAATTGTGCATGAATTAATCATTAAGTATTCTTAGGGTTACCATATTGAATCACCACTTTTAAATCATTATCGCCCCAAAGATTCGCCAATCACCTTGGGGACACCTTATTCCTGACTTTAACCTTTAAATGATTTTATTTCCTCATTTAATTCTCCTGAGTGTTTTCAAAATGGTATAAAGTTTTTCGGAGAATCAGTACTTGGCTTAGCAACTGATTTCTTACAAAAATGCCCAAACTGTGAATATTCCATCTCCTTTTGTGTACATCTCCAAAAGTGAACAAAATGCACAGCATTAACTTTGCATTTGTTTTTGGCTTGAGGATTATTGGAAATGGACATTCTGCTTCAAGAAAGCTGTGTTCAGCTATGAATTTGAACATTCCATCTAAAAATTGGGAGAATGTTTCCAGTAACGTAGCATATGAAAAATTATGAATGAGGCTGCCATTGAGATTCACGAGAAAAATAATTTTGATGAAATTGCTCAGTGTGGCGTGTCAGTCAATGGAACACGGCAGTGAAGAGGACATTTATCTCTGAATGGATGTGTTAGTGCCATATCCATAGATACTGGCAAAGTGCTAGATATTGAAATTATGTCAAAAATGTGCAGATTTTGTCAAAAAAATCCTGAAGGTAGAATTACTCATAAGTGCGTGAAACGTGGGATCATCCGGTGCCACGGACCCATTGGTATGTATCGCAGGTTTGAAAGATCAACTCACTTGAGGAAATTAAAATATGCACATTTTTATGCAGATGGTCATTCAAACGGTTTTGATTTGATTAGAAATATTTATAGTGAATATAGTGTCACAAAGTTTGAATGCATAGGACACATTCAAAAGCGTGTGGGTTCAAGGCTTCAAAAGACTTGTAATATAATGATATTGGTAAAGGACTACTCCAAAACATAATGAACATCATTAAACCTCATTATATAAAACTATGCGACAAGCATTTACAAAATAAATGTTTGAATGGAAAAATACAAAATGCAAATGAAAGTTTTAATGGCGTTTTGTGGAAATTTATACCGAAAGAAATTTTCGTTGAGAGAGTTACAAACTCTATGATTAGGCGACTACTTGGCCGTCATACAATTTAATAAAGGGTTTCAAGGTTTGTTTGATGTCTTAGATCCAGCTAATGTGCAAGTAAGAACAAATACATTGAAAGGGTTTGCTGAACTTGATGAAGAGCGGATAACTGAATCAAGATGACACTCATCATGTAGTGTGAAAACTGTCCAAAAAAAAAATAGATTTGGGAAAAAAAAAAAAAAGAAAATTTGCCAAAGATGAGGTTAATGAAGGTGTAACATACAAAACTGGGGAATTTTAGCCTACCACATAGGTAATTTAATGTAAAGGTACAATGATTTAAACTATAAATATGTTTTTCTCCAAACTGCTTTTTATGCATGTGTGCACGGTGACAATGATAACTGAAATAGTTATGAATATATTTGTTTGAAATTTTCTGAACCATATATCTATGTTATTTTCTAGGGAATGTACTCCAGTCATTTCTCGCTCTACTTTCGCTGATGAGATTAGCGCATGTTTAAAACAATCGTTCTTATGGTGAAGTGTTGAAACACTTTGACTAACCATAAACATGCACGTACAATTGCAAAATGATCCATCGGCACAAATGTTTTCCGAACAATTGCTAGATATTGGAAATGGTAGAATAGAACTGCAACCAAATATGCAATGCATTAAATTGCCAGACAATTTCTGTACTGTTGTTCAGGCAAAAAATAAATTAATTGAGAGTATCTTCTGGGACATACTGAATAATCACTTGCATCATAATTGGCCCAGTAATCGGGCTATTTCGGCAGCCAAAAATGTTGATGTTGACAAAATTAACTTCCAGATACAACAGTTGTTGCCAAGTAATCTGGTGTCTTTTAAATCAATTGACACTGTTGTTAATGAAAGCGAAAGTGTAAATTTTTAAATTTTCTGGATATGCCCGGTATGCCACCTCATAATCTTCGGTTGAAGACTGAAGAGTTGACTATTCTTCTACGTAATTCTATGTTGACATTACATTTGACTATTCTACATAATTTGAATCCATATAGATTATGCAATGGTACACATTTGGTCATCAAAAATATCACTAGAAATATTCTTGATGCAACCATTTTGACTGGAAAGTTTACTGAAGAAGTGGTCCTGTTGCCACACATTTCAATGATATTGTCAGAATTTGATACCCTTCCAAAGGCATCAAGTTTCCAATTTGGTTAGCTTTCTCTATGATCATAAGTAAGTCTTGAGGCCAAATAATGTCAATTTGTGGCTTAGACTTGGAAAATCCATGTTTTTCCCATGGGCAATTACATGTTGCTTGCTCATGTGTGGGAAAACCATTGAATCTATTTGTGTTAGCAAAAGACAGGATTCAAAGCTAATCAGTTGTACACTGATTAGCTTTAAATTAATTTAAAATTGAATACTTTTATAATTCAAAATGATGAATATAATTATTAAAAATAGTAAATCTACGCTACCTACCTAATTTAAAAATTTGTTTTATGTTACCACCTAAGAACTTTGTAAATTTCTCTTATGTTAAAAACTTTACTTGAATATGTGATGAATAAAATATAAAAATAAAAATTTTATATTAATATGTGCTTAATATTAACTCCACTAAAATTTTCATCCATCGTCTCCAAATTTCGACATAAGGTTCAAATCTCAATCCTGTGGGTTTTTACATTGGCTGTAACATTTTCGTCTTTATTCCTAAATAATAATTTGACTGTATTGAATAGTTTACTACAATATAATTCAACATATAACTTAGCCACAGCAACATGTATCCGGGTCTGCTAATATATATATATATATATATATATATGAGGGAAGTATTTATTTTGAGCTTAGTGACTGCTGTTGACAAGTCAAAAGCTGTAATTGTGTTTGAATTCAGTGTTATAGAAAAATGGCTCATAAAAATTTCATGCTAAGAATTGCAGAAATGTTCCTATAGTGAAACTCAATTTAGTACTGATTTTTTTTTTTTGAACAGAAAAAATTATGGCGATTTAATTTCTATGGTATGGAATTCTCACAGAATAAATTCATACAATTTCAATATAACTATTAAAGCATGATAAATTATATTCAACTTTGTATCAAAATTTAGTCATATTTATTTTGTTTTGCTTCAGAGGAATTTAATATCCTAATAAAAAAAAAAAGAAGATTGAAAGCGAAAGTGTGTAAATGGCATACACATTAGGCATTGTGTTGTTTGGCATCAAATCAAGTAATCAAGAAATAATTTTGTAATTCTTGTGGCTGGGAATAATAAGTACCAGTTGCTTAATATACTATTTTTTCAAAACTTTTGTTTTGTTATTAGTCAAAATTTTTTATATGGTTAATCATTGTTCTTCATGAGGGTTTTTAATGGTATTCTTTTTCATATGTTTTAGAGGAAGTGCTAAATTACTCATTTCTATTTTTTTAAAAAAATTAATTATAGAAATAAAAGAAAGGTGAAACATATTTCAAAACCTTTTTAACTCATTTTTCAAAAAATCATAGTGAATAACAAATTATTAATACATTGATGAAAAGATGCAGTGGTTCCCCCAAGTGTGTACAGCAGAATATTGTAAAGGCTTTCATAATTATTTTATCACTTTTCATTTAATGCAGTAAAATGTGATATTAAAGAGCTACATTAAATCTGTAACTGAAATAAATCATTATATTTATTTTTTCTTTGATTGCATTCTACAAAACTTCTTAATTGTTTTCTTAACTTAATGAATTTTCGTAGTTATTTGCTTTTAACAAGTAGAAAGAACTGAAATGACAGAATTATGTTTCTCAAGAATGCTTCATTACCAAACATGGCTTTGATTACATCGAACTAAGTAACCCATAGAATTGTAAAATGGGAGAAACCCTATGCCTTAGTTGAATAATTTATCATTCCAGCTTCATAGAATGATAAATTATTCAACTTAGGATAAATTATTCCTATGTTGTCAGGAATAAATGGTGAAGAGAGATCACAGTATTGTATTGAAATTTTTGCATCATGATTGCAAACCTCATATTTTCTTTGCTAACAAGTGGAGAGAACTGAAATGACAGAAGTATATTTCTCAAAAATGCTTTGTTACCAAACATTGGTTTGATTGTATCGAACTAGGTAACCCATAGAATTGTAAAATGGGAGAAACATTATGCCTAAGTTGAATAATTTATCATTCCAGCTATGTGGTGAACATCATAGTTAGTGAATTTGTTAGAGAATAGATTTAAAAAAGTGTTTTGTCCTGTAATGTAATCAGTGGTAAAATACAGCAATATGGAGGACCTCAATGTTAAATTGAAGAAATCAAAGCAAAAAAGTTTTGGGTTACTACTGGATGAGGTTACAGGTAATAAATATGGATGCCCATTTGCTATGCTATGTATGATTTATAGATGGTAATGACATTGTTGAAGACCTCTTTTGTTAAAGTATCTATGCAGGTCCAAAGGCTGTGGACTTTTTGAGATCCTTGGTATTTTACTTATATATCTTAAATTAATTTAGATTGGATTAAGTGCATTGATTTCTATACTATAAGTGCTTGTTTCATCTAGCTCTTATGCATCATTATTGGTACTTATTTTCAGCAATTCTATTATTCACAGGGAAATGTTTACATCAAAGTATTTGAGTTCTGCATTGAACCAGGTCTTAGAATGCCTAGTGATTGTAGTCAATTTTATGAAACCTCTTCCATTGAAAGCAGGCTTTAAAAAAAAAATTCTGTGAGGAATGGAAGTCAAACACTTACCTTTGTCGTACTGTTGCAGTGTATAATGGGTCTTTCATGGTAATGGCTTATGTACATTTTTGAACTGCACAGCAGGATATTTATATTTTCTTTAAAGATGATTGCACAAAGACATAGAAGATTTTGCTGATGAATATTTTTTAATGAAACTTGCATAGTTTTGCAACATTTTTGAAAAGCTAAATGTCTTGAATATTGTATGTAAAAAATATGCCATAATCAATGAATCCACACACAGAAATTGATGGAAAGTGTTTCAACTTTAATAAATAAAAAATTGAAACTATGGAGAAGAAAGGGGAAGAAGATGCATGTTATGATTATTTTGCATATTGAAGGCAGTTTTATACCTCGGAGGATTTCTCTCAAGATATAAAAGCCATTTTTGAAAGACAGCTTATTATGAATACTTTCCAAGTGAAAATATTGTTAATTTTGCAGGGACTCAAGATTTATTCATCACTAGTGCTCCATCTGAATTTATTATGTTTATACACTAAATCTTTATTGAGTTATCTTGTTTGGTTTGAAAGTGAAATATGCGAGCATGGATTGACCAAACTTTTTTGGTTTTGATAAAAGTGAATATCTCTTATGTGATGGAAGGTCAGCAGATTTTAATTCTATTTTTTACCTCTTATTGTACGAAGCCGAGTTTTTGGTACAGTGCAAGGAAGAATAAGTATTGGGCAAAATTCAATGTAGAGAAAAAAATTAGAGCAGTCATGTCCACTTTGATTCTATGATTTGAGAAAAACTCTGTGAACTGCAAGTTCACCCATATTATTTTAGTATGAATGAATTTGATCAATAATGCAGGTGTTTGAGTGGCTCATATGTGTTCCATTATAATTTTTTCTGGTGTTATAAATATTTTATTTTTATGTCTTATTTATGATTAGTCATGCTTTGACTTAGGGTAGTGTGCCTTAGAAAAATCATTTGTTCCAAAGAATACTAGTCGAAAAAGTTTGGCAATTGCTTGCTTACTGGTACTATAGTTCAGAATTATAAAAATGATTGTTTTTCGGTTCTGTTTTGCATGATTTAACCAACATTTTTGTAGTATATATCAGAAATATTATTTGCTGGATCATTTGAAATAAATCTGAGTACTAAATTAATGTTTTAAAAAGAAACCATAAAAATATTACAATAACTGATGAACAGGAAGAGTGTTTGGTGTGCCTCTTTAGTACAGAAAACGATAATTATATTTAGAAAGCTTTTTAAATTCAAAACATGTAATTTTGCTCGTTTTTGCATCTTTTTTTTATGTTAATATAAATACAATAAACTTTTTTGTAACAGGATTTTTTAATTATGAAATGCTCTCAAGTTGATAATAATAAGTTTTTAAATATGTAGTAATATTAGTGCAACTAGAGTTTGATTTTAATTAGTTATACATAGTATAAATTTAAATATTCAAATTTAATATGACTATTAATAGTTATAAAAAATTTCTTCAAATCTGCTGAATTGTTGATCGCAATATTTAAGCAAAGTACTAGAACATTGAATCAAAAAATAAAAAAAACATTCACTTAATTAAATTGTAAATTTTTTTTAGTTATAAGCAATTACATAAATTTATTGTCAGAGTACCTTTTCCTCACTAGTTATTCATGATACTTGTAATTTTTATAGTTAATGAGGACAAATGATTCCAAGCGTGGATCCAATGCTTCATCAGTTTCTTCTAGTTCATTGCTAAACACTGTTGGGGGTGGAAGTGACAATCAGCTGGTTCGCCGACCATCTGGCAAAGGTAGCCGACTTGTCCGGCGGTCATCTAGCAAGAGTAAGCGTGACAAAGAAAATGGTGCTGGTGCTTCGTGTGTTTCCACTTCAGGCCTGGCCACATCGAGCAAGAACAAACGGGATTCTGGGGTGAGTAAAGTAGTGTCATTGGGAAGCTCAGTATCTACTGAGCCTCTTCCAGTATCTGGCTCCAGTCCAGCACGAGCCAAGATGATGAACCGTCTCTCAAATCCAGTTGGGATAACTGAACAAGATTGTACAGAACTAGATGTCCAGTCTTTTCATGTGACGCTCACTTATAAGCCACGGATATGACCAAATGTTGTTGTACCTTTTGTGTTTTTCATTTGTATATATATTTCTGCTGTTGATTGTTGATGGACATTTTTGGCCAAAGTCTATATGGTGTTTTTTTTTTTTGGGGGGGGGGGGGAATTCGTGAGCCATTCATTGACAATTATCTTCTCTGTCTGCTGTGCTATAATTATTTGGAAGTGTATGGGTTAAAAAAAAGAGTCAACTCATGATCTCAGAAATTGACCACTTGTCCACTGCCAAAATGTTTTTATCCCCATTTAAACAATACTCTTATGGTCTCAGAAATACTTTTTAAAATCCATCCATTTTGTTTTTAAAGAAAGGTTACAGTGTATATATAATAAGTTATATGGGACATTGCTTTTTTTGTTTAATTTTTTTAAAGTTAGAATAATTTATTTTTTCTTTAAATAATTTTAAAAATCTGTGAAATAAATTCGTGCCGAAAGTTACTCTGATCAGGACAAACAATTTTTATTGTTAAATTTCATTTATATCTCAAATTTATTATTGTTAAATTAGCTTAATTAATAACATACCATTTATATAATTGAATATTCCAGTGGTCCCCAAACTATTTTGGTCGTGGAATCCCAAAATTTGTTGCCAATGATTGCAGAACCCTGAATATTTTTTAAATAACGATTTTTCAAAATTAATATCTGATATTAAATGAAACATGTATTATTTTGGTATTCCAGATTTTATTGAATTAAACAAAACTCAAAAAAGAAATCAATTCATCTTAGAAATAATTAATAAAAATAAAAATCATAAACTGAAATAAATGGAAAATCTTTTTTTTTTTTAATCAAATAAAATTTGTCTCACAGAACCCTTAAATTTTTTCATGGAACCCCAACCCACTTTGAGAAACACTGGAATATTCTGTACTGTCAAATTCAATGTTACTTGTTTAAAAGTTTAAGGTCTAAAATGTGTTATTTTTTAAATTTAACTTTAAGATCAGTATATTTAGTGAAAAATACATATATTCAGATAACAAATTTAGCATTGTGCCACTCAGAGCTATGATTTAAATTTCAAATTATTACTCAAACAATTTTTATTTCTGTATTGATAAATGAAGTCATAAGCATATTGAAACCATTTAATGATAATGATAAATTCATTTTTATTAACATATTTTCTCATTTTGGTGAAATGTACATTAAGGTTACAATTATAATGCAGTCAGCATTATTATTTTATGTACTAAGCCTAATTAAATGTTTATTTTAGACATAAAGTGAGAATCAAATATGACTTTTCTCTAATGTAATTATTTAGAATTTTGTATATTTTTACATTGCTTAGATATATATTAAAGTAGGATAACAGTATTTGTGATGATTGTAATCTATTCTGCAAAAGTATTATTTCCCGTTATATATTCAGTTATTATGAAATAATTTTGTAATGTTGTTGATAAGATGTTGATTTATTCTGAACTTAAATTGTTATCTTTTAAAAATTGGCATGAATATTCAAAATTGAGTTTTATTTTTCTTTATTTATTTTTACTTTATTCTTATTCTTTTAATTATTTATTTTCATCACTTCTTGATTAAGTGATTTTATCATTGGATATCATTATTAAATTACACTTTTATTTGTATTAAATATTTGAGGAAGCTTTTGTGAAAGGTTTTTATGTAGTTTTAATTTCATTTTTGTAAAGTCTTTCTAAGTGAAATTTATTTTTGACATTGAATTCAAATTCACCAAATATACTGTAATATTTAAAATGATTATATATTGGGTTTCTTAAAAGATATTGAATGGCTTTTTAAATTTTTTTCTTATTATTTGGAATTTTAATATACACTGTTCCTTTCAATCATTAATTGTTTATATTCTCAACGATCTCTTCCATATGAGAACTTTCTTTTAAAATGTTAAAGTAATTTTGCTTTCGATTTGTTTTCAGTATGTGATCCAAGTTTTATAATGTGTTAAAATTATCACTCTGCAAATTATGTTTTTAATTTATTCGACAACTATGATTTCTTGTTTTACTAATGAATGTTATTTATTATAATTGGAGAAACTGCTGGAGAACTTTTATTGCAGTTTCTATTCATGCATTTTTGCTTATGCATGGAATTGTGGTTAATGTGTACAGAATGTATAGAAAGAAATATTGTGTTGTTGATCCTAAAAACATATCATAAAATAATTATTTTTCATTTTTCAGTTTGTATATTGATTACATTATGTCAGCATGAATATATTTAAAACATTTAAATTGGAATAGATTGTATACTGGGAGAAATGTAATTTCTCTGTGAACTTTTCATTGTTTGACTTGATTTTCCTTTACCAAAGAATTACTTTTAAGAATTTTGTAGTACAAAAATAATTTTGTTTTCTAATACTAAATTTAATGTTGATTTTATGTTTTTGGAAGCTTTAAAAGATTATTGTATTTTAAGTGAAGTAAAATGCATTCTTCTTATTTATTTTTTTTTTGTTTTGTACTTTTTTACTTGATTTTTTTATACATTCATAATTTGTGTATTTCGGTATTAGGTTTAAAAATATATATATAGATTTTTCCAAAAAAGCGTTGCACATCTACCAAAGAATTTTTGTTGTTAAGCTGCAAAGTTTTATGGATGTAAAATTCTTATTTAATGCTCAAGGTTATAAATATTCTTGAAATTTCTATAGTGTTGATTGTGTATTTGGCAAATATTTAACACAAAATGATTTTTCAACTTTTCTTGTGTTATTTTGTATTTTCATAACTTATGTTTATGGAATTTCATGATACTCATTTTTCTATGCAACTTTTTAGAACTAAGCGTTTTTTTCTCCTTTTTGCCGACAGTTTTATGTTGGTATTAGAGTTAACACTAAAAATCTATGCAAATATAAATAAGGTTTTGAGAGAATCTTTTGAAATGAGGATTTTTTATAATTCCTTTTGTATCTTTCAAAGTTTTTGTCCAAGGAAGTTAATGTTTTCAAAAAATTTATTGAAGTCATAAGTTCCAATTAAAATCCATTAAAAATACTTTCAAGAAATGCTCAAAGAAAACATTTGTCTTTACTGAAAGGGAAAAAAAAAGATTTTTAATGCATAAAATTTTTACTGATGGACAATAGTGTTCTATTTGTAAAATATGATTGTAAGTACACAGGTTATTAATATATATTTTTCTTTTACTGCAGAGAGTAAGATATTTTTTGAACTTGTTACTGATGATATCAAAAGTAATATTCTATAACAGGAAATCATATTTGTTTATAATGTAATTGTAACAAATAGTCTAAGATTAATGTAATGATACTTAATTTAATTTAATGATACTTTTATTAGTTATGTTTGTAAATGTGTTGGGCCTGGCAGCTCCCTCTAAAATTAGTTATTAATTTTTGAAGTTTTTTTTATTTCTGAGTTAGTAATTTTTTTAGAGCAGTTTCTTGAAATTTCAAAAATTTACTTAATATTTTAAATGTAATAGTTGTTTTTATATATGAGTAAAGTAATTAATATGCATGCTCTTTTTTTTTTTCATCATTTAGCAGAAATATTTCTTTTGTTTTATTCTTTCATAAAGTTTGATGTTCTATTGCTATTAAAACCTGTGAACTTTCAGTTATTTGAATAACTATATGTACAAAAAATAACTTTTATTCAACAAAATAAATACGCCATGAACACATTAAAAAAAAGTTGCATTTTAATAACTTTTAACCAAACATCTTTATAATGTTGCCATTTTTCAATATTTGTATTTAGCTTTTTAAAACTCTTATTATTTTGGAAATTCTCTTTTATAAGAAGTGTTTTTTATTGGTCCTTATGACTTTAAGCACTAGTTGTAAAAATATATTAGAACATCATATTTAAAAAGTTGGTTCATGAGTTATGTAATAACTTAGAATCTGTATTGTCATTCAATGCACATTCCATTCATTAGCTTATAGCACATTATTGTAAAATGATGGGTCAATCATAAATGTTGCATTTACTAGTCGAGGATATTTCTGAATTTCAATATATATGTTTTAATAAATTCATTGATATTGGGTTGATAAACTTCCTCAGAAATTTTAGTATTTTATTGTTTTTTTGTTTATATTCATTTATATTTTGTGTTCCTGAAGTATATTGGAATATAGAAGAAACAAATATATTTAAAGATTGGGAAAAAATAATATGTTAAAATTGACCATTGCATTCAGAGATATATCCATATTGATTTTGAATGCAAGAGTTGTTTTCTTCTGATGTCTCTGAATATAATTGTGATGATTTAATTTAACTTGATATATTGGGTAGTTTTAAGTCTCCAATTAAAATTTAGTTTGCAATATACTTGTGATAGTTAATATCTAATTATTAATATAGCTCAAAGAGCAGAATTATATTAATGTTTAAAGAATAAATTAAGCTTGCTGGTGTATTATTTAAAAAAAATCATCTTGCTATGCTGTAGATTTTTTAATTTAAAGTTTTAAAAAATAATTTAATATTTGACTGCCTTTGCTGTTGTATCTACATTAGAAAACTGCAGTTATCTGTAATCTGTTGTGAATAATTTTTTTCATCTGTCATGTATGTGATTTAAACACTTTGTAGATTAAGGAGACATTTACTCTTGTAGCATTCCTGTGATTTGATGTTGCAACTCTATAAATATAATTGTGTCAGTGAAATAATTATTATAGGTGTGTGATAGCCGTTAGAAGTTGAGCTTTTTGCTGTTTTAAACATTAAGGGACAAAACACAATTGGTGTACTCTCTGCTAATTGACTGTATTTTATATTACGAGCTTTGAAGCTTTAAACTGTAAGTTATATTAATTTTTTTTTGTCCATATGATTAAATTGACCCATCTGTATGTCCAATTTTCTTGTTGCACAAGATTTTGTAGTGGAGATGTTTTGTACTTTTTTAATACATGTGCAGCTATTCTTAAGAAATTGTGCCAAATACTATGCTCGTTTTACAAGATGGCTCTTACAATTTTACACTGTTACTAATAGTGGTACATGTCTTTGGCGTATATGTTCCTCATATTTGTATGAATGAGATAAAAATAGCTGTTCTTATAGAGTATTTTATTTATATTTTATTTTAATTTGCTCTATGTGAAAATATATATTTCTTTCTCTTTTTTTTTTACATGAGGTCCATGCTTTGTACTAATTCATTTGAATTGTAATTGTTTCATGCGAAGTAACAAGTGTGCTGTTAAAAAATAGAAAAGAAAAATCATGTTTTCTGTTAAGGATAAATGAATGATTTTTAATATTTTAGTTTGTGTTGTCTGTCAATTTTAATAAAGTGATTGTATCTATAATTCATTTTTCTCCGAGTGATAATGTATGATAAATGTTTATTTGAATGTCTTCTATTCTGGCAAAAAATCTATACTAAAATTTTTTCTTATGTTTCTAATGGTAAAAATGTTTTACCGATTGCAAAAGGTTCTGTTATGGAAATTAAGTCTTTTACTGAACATGTTTATAAAAAATAAATAAATAATGGATATTTTTGCTTTACGGCATGTAAATCTAAAATATAGACGTTAAAAATACTATAAGGGTTGCATTTATTGTTAGGGCTTTAATTACCAACCATTAAAATATCTGTAAATTGTTCATTTTCTTCAATAACAAAAAAAAATTTTAAGTTTTTTTTATATATATGTTTTAAATGCATTGTTTCCTGATATTCTTATTTTAAAATTTTTATTATGTTAAAATTTGAAAGTACAACAATATCCCAATGTGTATTTTGAAATTAAATTATTTTAATTAAAATCTGTGGTTATTGTTGGTCTGTATTCTTGAAATGATTTTAAGTTGTGTATAAAAAGTATTGAAAATTATTCCTTTAACTAATTTAATAATCATATTATACTGATTTTGATTAAATGTATAATACTGTTTATCCTTTAGTTAAATGTTTCTATATTAAATGCAATTCTTTTTATAAGTCATTAAAAAGTATTGATTGTTTACAGAGATTTTTGTATTTATAGTAATCAGGGATATATATTTATTTTCTAATTGTCTTGATCAGTATTAAATTTTTTCATTTAGGTATTACTTGTTTAAATTCTTTTACATATTTGGAAATTGTTATAGTATTTATTTTACTGAAATCGGAAAAACAAACAAACATGGTTTTGTACTGTCAAAAACTTTTTGTGAGACAGTTATGTGATATTTGTACATGTATTACAAATTGTTAAAGGGACTTTTTAATAAGTAGATTTTGAACTATGGTCACCTTTGTACTATGTTGTTCCAAATTTTGTAATTTCTGACAAATTTGTACCATAAAATGTTTGTAATTATAATGAAATTATTTATCTGTATTGTTTTCTCCAAGCTGTTTGTCATTGTATATGAATGATTTTACTGTATGTCTGAAGAATTATGAATGTTGTACAAAGAGAACTAAATTTATTTGAATGCTTCTGTCACATTTTTAAATGGAAAAGAAAATATTAGCTGTTAAATTTTTTTTTTTAAGCTAAAAAAAAAAAAAAAAAAAAAATTAAGTAAATAAATAAATGATGGGAAAAATTTATAATATATGCAATATATTAGTAATGTTTTAATATTTTTCAATGTGTCTGTCTGAAGATACTTATCATTTTGTTTATAATTTTTTTATTATTATTAGAATTGTAATTAAGTTTTGCTTCAAAAGTATTTCTTATTGTGTACTGTAATATTGATGAAAAGTTGAATTACTAAATTAAGTGAGGATTATCAAAATTATTTTTTGATGATTAATTTTTCATGTTTTAAAGTACAAAAGTTTAATTTAAATCATGTCAGAAATGCCCTATTTTATGTTGCATCTCGAATTTTTATTCAAAACTGGACTTCATCTGCAATTTTTTTTATCAGTAATTTTAGAGAAAGTAAGTGTATTAATCTTCAATTATGGAAAGATTGTCACATATACATGTATTGATCATTAAAATAATATTAAATGATAATGCAAAAAACATTTGCAACAAATAATTTATTGTTAATCAAAGTATGAAACATATCCGATTTTATTTTGATTAGTATGATTTGTTTTACTTTATTACATTCCACCTTTTAAAAAACTTCTAATTGCAATACATTTTTTTTTTGTTTTGTTTGTTTAGAATATATATTTTGATTTAGGATATTTAAATGTTTTCATAGATATATGTATGCAAAATATAATTGTGTAAAGCTTGTTTCTTTCTTTCCTATTTTAAATTACTTTAATTTTTCAGTATTTGCTTTAGTGATTCATTTTTTTTTTTTAATTTATTACTAATATTGTTTCAATATTTATTTGTGAAAGTTTTCTGTTATGATGCTTTACAATATCTCTCTCTCTGTTTTAAAAAAACTAAAATGATCATGCTGGATTTTTACTTTAATTTGTCCTATTTGTCAAAGATAATTTTAAAAAAAATGTTATACATTAATTTTTTACATTTGTAGGGGAAAAAAATATGAAAATAGAAACTACTATTAATTCTTTAATAATCACAGTAATTCATTTTATAGATATTGTATTTCTTTCTTATTCAGAAGCCCACTTGACACTGCTGATATACTTGTAATTTTGAACCATTGTCTGATTATTATAATCTCAAATGTATGTGGATTGGAGTAAAAACATTAATATTTTAAACACCTATTATTACATTTATAAGTCACTTTCATTTAATGATAAATATTTGTTAAATAAGAATGATAGAATCAGGGTTGTCCAGCTGGTAGAATTACCCAGCTTATTGATTAGCATACTGTCTGCTCTCCTGTTGTGGGAACTGTCGTGAATAATTGAGGCTTACTACATGTTATGTTTGACAAGACTTCGAAGTTTGAATGCTTTTGTGTAAAAATTCATTGAAGTGGAAAAATAGTATGTTCTTGCATCAAACTGTGGTTTAAAATTGCAAATCTGTTATCAGTTGTCTAATGTCATTTAAATAAAAGTCACAAATTTTATTTTGTTTATTTTCTTATGTTGATCACTTCTTGTTAAATTACGAGGAATCTAACCATCTATGTTTTCAAAATGAAGCCTTAGTTGATGTCCTTGGTAAACTCTAAATATCCCCCCCCCTTTACTGCTGATTGTGATCTTTGTTTTAATAGAGGGTCTAAAAATCTTCTACAGCCTGGCGAAAATTTCAGTGCTATATAAGAGCCATTATAATCCAGAAAAAAATTGGTTGCAATAATAAAAGTAAATTTTTTCTTCATTGAACATATTTAATATATACATGTGTTGCATATATTTTTTTATAAACATTATTTCACGAAACATAGAACTTAACTCCAAAACCCACCTAAACCAGAATTTATAGTTTTGAATTTAATTCAGTATGTAAAATTTTTTAGCTCTTTGATTCAAAATGAGTAAAAGGCTAATCTTTCCATTTAAAATGTAACTGCAAAGCATAATTGAAAAGGTTAACACTTTATACTTATGGCTTTTCTCCAACTCTTAAGTCGTATAATGGAAAAGTTCCACTTTGGACATTTCTATGCAATTTTTGTGATATCTGCCAAAGTAAAAGTTTTGTTGTGAAGAAAGTGAAAAATTGCACACAATACATTGTTACAGCATCATCTGTTCTATTGATAATTTTTAAATGTGGAATCAAACATTTTTTGCTTTGTTTCTGGCAACTATTTTGCAATTTGTCACTACGGCAATTTTTTTAAAAAATTAATATGGATTTCTAAAACATTTATTTTTTTACATAAAAAATGTAATATCAACTGTTAACTTTGACCTCTGTATAAATGTATTAATTTTTTACCTGCTTCTCTCAGTATTAATGTTTTTCAATGCATGTGTGTGTATGTGTATATGTGAAAGATCTTTATGTCAAAGTATTGGATGTATTGTTTTACAGTTGTACTTCTTTTTCATGCGAAATAAATGTGAAGAAGACTTAAAATTGTCAATTGCTCATAGATTAACTAATAACTATCTGTGTGTTCTAATCAGTTGGCTTGGAGTAAGATCATATTTCAGATGTTTTTGTGTACTTTTCTATAACTGTGAACTCTCAAGTACCCTTACGAAGGTGCTTTGTGTACAAATTAAATAAAACGATCTTAATTTACGATTGTTTTTATTTATTAAACTGTCCCATTTGGGGAAATGTCTTTATCACTGTTTTTAACTTTGAAAATGTTGTGGAAAAAAACTAATTTATTTCAAAATGAATGATTTTAAGAATACAATACAAAAACATTGCCAAATTTGCGCCTCGATTTTCATCGCCTTATCAGATAGTATTTATATGCTAACAACATAATTCGAGACCAGTCATTCGAGGAAAGACATTCTCACCAATTGGCATACATTCTAAATTTATTTATTTTGAGACTAAGGTGGTGATCTAACACTGGGATGTTCTACTTAGGATAGAAACTTCTTTACAAACAATTTGGAATGAGCCTGCGCTTTCATTGTCTTGGTGGAAAAATTTCTGAATGGATTCTTTGTCAATTCCTACAGTTTCAGCAATGCTAACCCGAAGATCACATTGAAGCAAATTCCTTTTTTTTTTCAAGGATATTGTCATCCGCTTTTGATGTGGAAGAGCAACATGGGCGTGAATGATCTTCAACATTTTCTCGGCCATCTTGAAAACGCTGAAACCACTCAAAAACACATGCACGCGATAAACAATTGTTGCCACACACTTCTTTCAATAAATTACAAATTTCAGTAAAATTTTCTCAAAGTTCCATGTGGAATTTCACAGCAATTCGTAGCTCAGTTATCGTTTTACCGGCGAAAGAAAAAAAAAAAAAAAAAAAAACTCGCTCTGATGCGAAGGTAAGCTATAGCTATACGGATTAGTTAACAGAGGCGAGAGGCACTGCAGTCGAAAGAGAAAGCTTCACGCTAAACAGCTGTCGGTCGGCCTTTAGCGCATGCATTCTTCTGTAGCAGCGTCAGTCTATTTAATAGTCACATCTCGTATGCATAATATGACCAAGCATCGCGCTTTGAACCGACTATCCCATTGTTAGGTAGCTTGCCCGGTTATTTTCCATTACATTTCCTCGTCCCTAAGCCCAGCTTCGGGAGGCCGAAATGTTCTGTTTTCAGAAAGAGGTAGTCCACTGTAATAATTTTAAAAAAATGCTCTAATGCACGTATCTTTATGTATAAGTTATGGACGAACGAAAAAACAGCTGCAAATCGTAGTTTTAAATTACCAAAGTAAACGTTAAGAAATTCTGTAAAATTTTGTCCTCAAAGGCATGGCCGTGGTAGCCCATTGGTCTTGGTTGCAGTCTTGGTACCACTAAAGACCCGTGTAGCCGGAATTGGCGCATCGTTCGATCTGTCGAGGTTCAAAGTCCTCCAGTTGGCGTCAGCCCTCCTGTTACTTCTAATACGACTTTATTAAAACCAACAAACCATTGCCCTCAGGGGCTTGCCTTCTTTAAGTAAGTGCAGTCATCACTCACCTGAGGCACACTAGGGATCTTTTTCCTTTCTCATGGAGTTTTATTGTCTTTGGTAAAAACGGGTGTTACTCTAGCGATGCTTCTATATTATTGACCCTCCTTGTCAACCATTTAATATTTGTGGCCACTGTAGCCTTGTGGTCATGGTTTCGGATTCGTGACCGGTGGATTTCGTTCAGTCGCGGGTTCGATCCTTGGCTGTCAAAGACCCGCCGTGTAGCCGGGGTTGATGCTCGTTAAATCTGACGGAACCTAAAGTCCTGTTGGCGAGGTGTGGAAGTTAGGTGATGGGGGTGCCAGCTCAGGTATCGTCCTGAGGCTCAAAATTACGAGGTCCGTTGCCTATAGCCCTCGTGTTGCTTTTAGTGCGACGTTAATAAAAATAAACTAAACTAAACCATTTAATATTTTCTTTTTTTTCAAACGTGTGGATCGCAGTTACATCTTGTTTGGTGTTTCATAGAAATGTTTAGCCCTCGCGCCATTAAACTTCATTATTACTCACTCATTTACCAATCAAAAATTTCGTTCTTGTTTAGAAACATTGTATATATCCAAGCAAATTTGTTCAGAAAAATATAAGTTTAAGTTTTTTTTTTTCATGTGTTCATTCTTGTTCTTTTCAATAGTAAATAAAAACCATGAAGAAGTATGCGGTTTCTTGAAACGCATACTATTTAAAAATTGGGATGTCCCGTTGGGGAAAAAATTAATGTTCCCGTTATGCATATCGCATCAATAAGTTGATGCATGTTCAAACATACGTATATAAATCTAACGAGTTACAAGTTTTGAAAATTTAGTGGAAACTATTGAAAGAAAATCTCTTTTCTTTTGTG
>BMAW01115949.1:21019-113519 GCA_019974015.1 Nephila pilipes | reverse complement strand
AGTTATTCTAGAGCGCACATGCACCGAACGAAGCATACCAAACACCTCTTTCCTGGTTTTTATCTGTACCGCTTCCCCGTCGTCAAATCGATGTCCTTTCACGTTTCTCTTCATACTGGAAAAACAGGACGAAATCGCACGGAGCTAGAGGTCAAAAGAGTAAAATAGTTGGGAAAGAGAGTCTTGCAGTTTTTAATATAAAACTGGCGCAATGAGATCGCTCTTTTTGTTAGTTTTTTTTAAAACAAGAGCCATAAAAATATGGTAACGACCCATCTCATTCTTCTGTTAAAACTCGCTGAACCGAGCTTCAAGACAATCCCGTTAACTCTTCCTAAAATTCAATGATGGGCTTCCACACACACACACAGAGACTGAGGCTTGTCATCAATCAACATGTTTCCAGTTCCGAAAGGAGAATTCCTTTTCATACATTTAAGCTTTCCCCAAAGCATCACCTTGTAAAGTTGGGCTATTCGCGATTTTCTCTTCATTAACCTCGGGGACTTTTTGGTGATTTGAATTGAATACGATCACAACTCCTTGCCAACTAAAATGAAACGTGATTCGGTAAATTAAATGAAGATCACAGAAGTGTAAAGAATTGAATTTGTGTTACTGAAAAATAAGCGAAACACAATTGAAAGAAAAGAGAAGGGAGATAAAGGATAGAACTACAAGATTATAGATGTTGTAGATTGGATTGAATCATCGTTATTAATTGTTATATTGATAGTAGTTAGAAGTTACTACTGATCAAAATAATAGGACCGAAAGAAATAATCGAATCTGCTATAAACGAGAAGTGATTGAATCGGAATGAGTGGTTTGTTAAGCTGAGACTTTATTAACGTGAGCATAAACTAGGATTAACTGAACTAAGAGGGATTTGACAGAGAAAGAGCGAGATCTAGTATGTTCGTTGACAAATTATGAAGGATTTTGCACTTCTTATACGTATGTTCAATTAGAGTTCTGAAATTATTAACTGTTTGATTACATTTTAAGATGGCTACAGATTTAAATAACGATGAAAGGCTGTTACAATCTTAGTAAACTGCTTTCAACATCGCAACAGTTTCGATTGCGTTTTACCAGAGAAGGAAGCAAAATTCACAGCCGTGCGTTATTCACAAAAATTTTCTATCTTAAATATTAGGAGAGAATAAAACAACCGTGGGGAAAAATTTATTACCAAAAGACAAAGTTCAATAGATATCAGAGGCTGTTTGGTATAAGTATTCTAATTTTTTTTTTCGCCACTTGAATTTCTACCTTCTTTCGTTAGCTTGGGAGGCGTTCTTTGTCCCATAAAATGCTTCCATGTTCGATTGGGTGGAATATCATTAAATACTTCCATCTCACTATATTCCGTGAACCAAATAAAAGATTAGCTGGAAAATGGATTGTTTCTTTTTTTACCCTTTCTGTCAAAAATTGATTATAAAGTATTATGGTAATACATCTTAATTTTTTTTTATACTAAAGTCAGAATTCCTACCTAAATTTCTGTAGAGTTTGGTAGAGTGCAATTGTGACTTTGGGCTCTTCGCGATTTTCTCTTCACTAACCTCGGGGATTTTTTGCAATATGAATTGCTTACAATTACAATTTCTTCCCAATCAAAATGAAATTTGATTAGGTAAATTAGAAGAAGATAAACTTGAAGTGAAGTGATTTTAATATAATTATACATAAAGGAAATAGAATTAATGGGAAATGAAGGGAGGTAGAGGATAACGACTTCCTGTCAGAGAATTGATATTTAGATTGAAACTCATTTGTTAGTTTTGTGGATTGAAGATAGTTCAATTAAAAATATTAAGCTACGTAGTTGCTGTTAAAGAGAGTTGTGTAATTAAGAACGAGTGAACTGGTAAGATAAACTTCTTATGCAAATCTTGAATTAGAATTGTGAGTTAGGTTGAGATTCTTGAGAGAACGACATTAGATATTCTACAGGGATAATAGATAAAGAATTCTATTTTGCTCTTGCGTGTTTTCAATTGGAGTTTTGTAGTTTTGACTAAATACTAGATTGAGATATGGCGCAAGAGCTGGGTAATGACGGACAGACATCACACAATTTCTATTACGAAATGTAGTCGTTTGGTTTTGAACAGCTTCAAGCATTTTATTGAATGAATATTATTTATTCTTGTTTAGGATATCTAATCGTTAACAAATTCCCATACTAAACGTGGAAGCTATTCTCATTTAAGAGAAGCGAATGCTGTACGTATTACATGGCAAGAACAAAACCGAAAAGGCCAAGGGGTAATTGAAGTTAGAGTATTTATACGAATCAACTTCTGACTTTATATCGAATCCTGCAGAAAGTTTCATGAATAAAAACCGTAGTTTATACGCGCAAAGGTTAGTTGGTATGAATTTGGATTGATTTTAAAAGAAATTAATGTTAAATAAAGTTAAAAGAAAGTAATAGCGTGATTTCATCACATTTTCCAACCTCAACAATAATGTACTCTTGAGACCCCTTAAAGTCCTATTATCTAGCGAAGCAATTCAAAATTTCAAATTCAAAAACTAATTGCTATAATTTAAAATCTATTTCAATTTAATTCACGAAACAGATTTTAGGTTAAACATAATTTCCTTCAACATTAATTTAAAATTGACTAATAAAGAGAATCGATTTTAAATACTTTGCTTCCTTATTTACTAACAATAAACAGTAAATTAAGTTTATATAATTAATTATTAAATCATATAACACTCTTAATTTGCTGTGTGTAATTTGTGTAATTATTTATACAAATTCAATAAAGTGTTAAAAGTTTTGACTTACTGTTTGCAAACAATATGACATAATACATATAGACACGCAGAATAAACGTGAGAAACAGTGTGGTGGTTTCAAGAAAATGTATATAAAGTATTTGTGTGTGCATAAAAATGTAACATAAGTTACTGCATTTTAAATTTTAACAGAAAGAAAAACACTGGTTTTGAGAATACAAACATATCAGTATTTAAATTTGTCATCATGTATTGGTGTTATAAATTTAACAATAATTGTTGTAGTAAACATTACACACACACACACGCACGCACGCACACACAAGTTGTTAGGTACAACGATTGCGATTAAAATAACAAAGAAAATGAAAACGATAAGAAAAAGTTGATTTTCCTTTTAGAGGGAAAGGAATTGCACGTCTGTAATCAGAGTTCAACGTGCTTACATACGCATTTGCTTTAATCACGATACATTTTTACTTTTATACATAATTTTTTTAAATTTATTGAAAGGTATCATCAGCAAAGCACAGTAACAGACATCTATCTTTTTCGGAATCTTATGTTCTTCTTATCTTTTAGATTACCTTCAGAGTTTCCGCATTCATGAAAAAGTAACCGAATATATTGAAATTTTAATAAATTGACCGATAAGATTCTTTTGATCTATGTGTGTTGTCAATGCATATCAGTAGAGAGCATGCCTGGTGTGTTTTAAACGTGCTATATATAACGTGGTTTTTATTTACCAGAAACCGCCTGCACGCGCTTATGCAGACGATTTTTTTTTTTATCTCCGTGTTTAGTTATCTTTTGACATAACTAGACAAGGAGATAAGCAATTAGCTTTATCCGTAGAACATATTTTCTGTGCAAAAATATTTGATCCAATTATCTTTATCGTTTTTTTTTTTTGGAAATAAAATGTTTAAAGATACTAGAAAAATCTATATTCATTTCCGATAATTGCAGAAATTTTTTTATGTGTGTAAAATCTAGAATATCGTGTTTCCTGCGACTTCGTAAATTTTCTAACACCTGTCTTTTATTCTAAATAATCTCTCGTCAGCTGTTTTCTTTGTTCACTAACCTTTCTAAAGAGTTACATTTCTAAAAATTTTATTTGATATAATAAAGAATTAAATCTATGAGCAAATTTAAAAAATTACTTAGCATTAAGGATAATATATATTAGTCAGGTTGCGAATCCCAACTCCGTTTGCTTTAAATAAAAATGCTAATACAGCAGTTGAACATACGAATCCCTCCTCTACAAATCGAAGCTAACAACGGAAAACTCCTAATAACTGGCCTGGTAGGAAATTCTTTTTTGTATAAGGCAGACGTATGCGGATCCATAAATACACAGTTCAAACCTCCCTTACTCAGAGAGGTCAGAAGACATAACTGTTGTGCAGCCGTCTTCCAGAAAACTTAATTAACAACGACAGGAGTAAAAACGCCAAATAACTAGACTATTAAGGAATTCTTTTCTAGCCCAGTTGGCAACGAAATGCACAAGCCTTTGATAATAGCCTATTCAAACCATCAAAACGCTGACCTAGGATACCAATACTAGATGAAGCATATCCCAGCTTACAATACTGAATATACCTCGGACACTAACAAGTGATTAACATCGCACTCTTCGCAACACGAGGGCTATTGGTAACGTACCTCTTAATTTAGGGACTCGGTCAAGTGACGAGGACGACACCTGAACTGGGATCTCCCCCTCCAAACTTCTACTCTACGCCTTCAGGTGGACTTTTGGCTTCTACAACTTTAACGTGCATCAGCCCCAGCTACATGGCGGGTCTTTAGTGGCATCAAGGCTCGAACCCCCGACTCTACGAAAACTGCTATCCGCGAGTCCATGACCATGACCACTAGGTTACCGCTTCCATATTACAAATTGAAGAGCGTTAAAAGACCTCACAAAATCAACAGCGTTTATAACATTTCTCTGATTCCTTAACCACTCCCATAAAAGGGAGGGGCCGCGGTAGCCTAGTGATCAAGGTCGTGGACTAGCGGCCGGCGGTTTTCGCTCAGTCGCGGGTTCGATCCTTGGCCGCCAAAGACCCGCCGTGTAGCCGGGGCTGATGCACGTTAAATCTGTTCGGGGTCCAAAGTCCTCCCGTTGGCGTGGTGTGGATGTTAGGAGAGGGGGGTGCCAGCTCAGGTGTCATCCTCGTCACTTGACCGTGGTTCAAAATTACGAGGTCCGTCGCCAATAGCCCTCGTGTTGCTTCTAGTGCGACGTTAATAAAAAACTAAACTAAACCCATTAAAGGGAAATTCACCTGATCAAATTAACGACGACCGAATAATGGTAATCTCTTCCTCAGAAAATTTTATTCTTGGAATTCTACTCGGTGTACTTCTGTAGTTTCATCTTACCGTTTTCTTTTCAAAGTAGTAAATTCTTTTATTGGTTGACTTTGAAATTAACTCTAAAACCACCAAATGGTTGTATTACTAGTAGTGGCCGTATTTTTCTCGGGTACTTTATTTTATACTTTTGCTTAGAATTTCCCTTGCATGCATTAAACGACGATGTAATATACTTAATGAAACGACGTTACAATATAGCTAAGTATGTAATTTGACCATGGATTTGGTAACCTGTACTATATGCCCGCATACTTTAATTGGTTTTGTGAAAACCAAAATAAAGAGGATGTAGATGAATTAAAAGATTATTGATTCCAATTAGTTAATTAATTCGATACTTGTTAATTTTGTATCAAATAAAACTACCCCCATTACATTAGCAAAATTTAAATTTACTTAATGAAATATGATTCTACAAAACGTCTGTCTCAGAGATTGTATAGGAACTGTATTAATTTACAAATATAAATACTTTGGCGTCTGTTCAAATAATGAGAAGAACATAATTTGTTTTTTAACATCATTTACAACAGAACAGTTTACACTCTTAATAGAGTTATGATAGAAATAGTTAAATAAATAACCCCCCAAACGGTTTTCATTTTCTCTGCATAAGCTTCGAGAGAATTTGGAGTTTTCCGCTATCCACAATTCCTGTTCTGATTCTTATTCATCCCTTGCTAAGTAATGCGAAATACGCAGGCATAGTATATATTTTAAGTCGCAAATACTAAATGACCATATCAAATTCTGCCAAAATATATCATTATACTAAATAGCTTATATCTATGATATCTCTCTTGGTTCAATATTCATTATAATAGCTTTTAGAAGAGATATAACAATTAACTTAATTGTAATCCTTCGACGGAACATAATTATTAATTGAATTTGTCATTATGCCTCTAATCTGCTGAATGGTAATTGAATAATACCTTTCTAAATGTTTATTCTGATTGATAATTAAGGCGAATGAGCTAATCAAGATACCCTGTACATGCTGTCTAGAAAACAATTGTTTTTGTCCTAAAATGTCCTTCGTCACTTGACCATGGTTCAAAATTATGAGGTCCGTCGCCAATTGCCCTCGTGTTGCTTCTAGTGCGACTTTAATAAAACCAACCTAAACAATCTAAAACGTGTGTTCTATTTTCCAATTTGTAAACCGAAAATAGATAACAAAGCAAATAATGAATTTAATTTAAGAAATTCACACACACATCTTAGTATTTAGAATTCTCTTCTAAAAATAATTAATGGTTTTTTGAAGTTTTCAATTTTCTTATTACGCTGCATTTTACGTTTTATAATATTTCTGTCTTCAAAATTCAAAAATCTCAAAGGAAGTTTTTGGAGAAGAGACTGATTTGAAAAACTCACTTAAGCCCATTAAAATGGTAAGCAATAACATATGATCAAATTTGATTCCTAATAAACATTTTTCGAACAAATTTATTTTAAGAAAATTCTGATTTTTTTAAAATTTTTTCTGGGACAATATGTTTGAATAAATATATTTACAAACAGTTATTGATTATATCAAGGTTGTTTATCAGGTTATCAAAAGCTATATATTTATAAACAAGATATCTACTGAATTTTGATTAATTTTAATTTTGAAATCTTTGTTGAACACAATTAGTTTTACGTCTCTCAAAACCTCTTAAAATATTGTTTTATTTCTATCATTTACATTAATTTCTTTAAAGTTTTTACATAATTATTCAAAAATGTTGTATTTAGTAAATTTTTCTTTCAAAGCATAATTTCATTTCAAGCATTTTGAAAATTGAAGAGCTCCAATACCGGTAAATAAAAAAAAGTTGTGCAAAAATTAAATTTTTTAAAATTAATTTCATTTTTATTGTTAAGGATAACAACTGTCCATAACGTTATAATTTATACAAATATTTTGTAATGGAAATGTTTGATTATAATTATACATTACAAAATGTTTACATGAAAATTTAACCTAAGAAGGAAATAAAACTTTGTTTCAAATTTTTTGAGGTATTTAAAAATTTGAAAGCTAATATGTTCTTAAAATATTTTTAGAAATTGTAAAATATGAATTTTTTTTTTTATAAAAATTGTTTGAAAAAGTAAACGACATCTTGAGGTTTCTTACCAAACAATTATCGTTTAATGAAAATCACTGCGAAAATCCTAGAATAGCATTGATGTGTAATAATAATATAAAAGTTATCAAATACATTCTAAAAATATTTATTTAAAACATAATTCATTCACGTAAGCTAAAAATAGTTGAACTCTTAATTTCTAGATCGTTTTTGATTAAAATACGTTATTTGACGCCAATGAAAGATAATTTAACGAACTATTCATTCTTCTCTCATGTTCACGTAACTGATGATATAATTATTTAATGACATAATAATTTAACGGAATATGATAATGAAACATCGTTGCGTGATATCGGGAGTCAATGATTAAAATTTTACGAAATTAGCAATAATTACTAATTTTAGTAAGCATAAAATGTGCAAGGAAAAACCAGTATTTACAAGTTATATTATTGAAGAGTGAATATTGAAACTTGGAATGCATCATTATAAAGAAAGAATATAAAATAAATAATAAGGTATCATTTTTGAACTTCAAAGAATTGGATGAAAATTCTGTAACTGAAATAAGAAAGGTAAAATCAAAATACTAGAAATTGATGACGCAAAAGATAAGTTACGAAAATAAAGTTCTTCAAGGATTTTATCTCGTGAAAAGAACGGATATACATATCATTCCATTGTTCATTATTTTTACGCACAAAATAATCTTAGAAAGTTATTCATAAGTTGTTAATGACGTATGATTTGAGGTAAGCACAAGAAACTATATTTTTTTGTGATTTACTTATTGCTTCTCTAAATAAAAAAAATGCTTGTGATATATTTAATTTTTTTTTTAATTCTGACTTTATAAACGATGTTTTTCTTATATCTGAATAATTCAGCTATGTTTACATGGAACATAATAAATAAACTAACAAAAAGATATTTTTTTAATTACATTCAGTATTGGATAATTCTAGAACAGATGGTCCTTGATGAAATGGTTAAAGTCTCCGCCTTCTCAAGAAATATACATAAAGGAGCTCATATTGGTTGTAAATTTCTCTATATGTAATCCTTTCATTCTAACGTTTTTTGTAGAGATTTCTTAAGAAAAGTGACGGGTTCCGATCAAACTGAAAGGAAGTGTTGTAAAATTTTCATTCTTTTTAGGCATTTAAAAGATATTTTGTTTTAAAACTGCTGTATATCTCTTGATTATGATATCCTTTTAGTAGAAATTTCAAAATTTAATAGCTTTGTAACACACACACAGAGTTCATGAACTTTAAACTATCTAATTTTAAAACTCTTTTTGCACAATTTTTTTGTTTGCTTAATTTATATTTACAGTTACCTGTTGTGTATTGAATATAGCTAAAAACTGGATTTTTGTGGGTCAGTCTTTTAAAGAAGATGAATTTCTTAAAAACGTATTTTGTTTTTGAGCAACCAATATAAGTAGGATAAATTTAAAATTATTATGTAACATTCAAATATGAATTTGAAATCCAAAAAAAAAATTTAAAATATATCATAATTATATTAATAAATAAAAAACTGAATACTGTTATATATTATTTTATAAGCATTGAAAATAATGGGTTAAAATATTTGAATAAATTTACAAATCATAGTTACATAAATTGCTGTTATATATTGAAGTTGTTGAAGAAAAACTGCATTCAACGCGGGTACCTTTGAATGAATAACTCATTCCATATTTATTGAAAATTAGAAATGGATATTACTTGACACGGGAGGAACCTATTGATTGAAATTGACAGGTTTTTTTTTTCTATTACTTGTAATTAGGTAAAATATTCAAGTAAATTCAGTATACCGATAAATTATCGGAAATTCTCAAAGCTAAGAATTTAAAATAAAATTTTGTAAGGGATATTATTTAAATATTGTATAATGTGTATGAAAATAAATTGTATTCCAAACACAAATAATGTAAATAAAATCCAACACTTTGTAATAAATTATAAGTAACAATAAAAGCAGTGATGTAGCTTAAGAGGTTCAAAGGGAGTCATGGCCCCCTGGCAGCACGGATGTAGGGGGAGGTCGAGCTGGCTGATCCTGCCTGCAGCATCAAGTCATGGTCATTTGATCAGGATTGTCATCGGGTCTACATAGGTGCTTGTGTAGAATTTCAAGGCAGACAAGTAAATTGTTTCAAAATAGAATTGTAAGATTTGACCTAAGCAAATATATTTACATTTATGGGCAGTTAAGTTCTAGCTTGTCAAATATTTCATTCGAAAATAAGAAAATGAATCTCACTTTTTGAATTTCGAAACGGATACAGCTGACCACGACCTATTGTTACTACGTAACAAATGCAACTATACGTTCGTTTTGATTTTTGAATTATTTTGCTTGTTTGCTTTTGACAGTTCATAAGCGTGACAGTGAGCAAGCGGTTTTAGCAGGTGAGCAGTGACATTTAATTGTTTCAACTTTTTAGTTATTTAGAAGAGCAGTGCAGCGTTGATATTGTTTATTTTATTCTTTGATAAAGTTTCACGTATACCAAAATTTGTTAGTTATTGCAAATTCACGTGTTTTTTTTTTTTGTTGTGTACGATTCTTTGAATGTGTAGGAGTGTTAATGTTTACTTTAAAAATTTTCTATGCTTTTCCTGTTTTCCCCTCGTAGAATGTCTTTTAGTCATTTTGACTCTTTTGAAATATAAGTAATTTAATTTTAAGCGCTCACAATGCATATTCATGATATTATTATTTATTTATTTTTATAAGGAAGAGGGGACAAATTTAGCAGGGAGATTTAGGGGGCAGAAATCAATGCACCGCCACTGACATATATAAATTTTTTTTCGAGACGAAAACCATTATAAAGGATGTAATTAATTGCGTGATATATTTTTCATCATGGTTTAAGAAATAAGCACGCCAGAAACGTAACGCATCAATATTTTGGCCTCTTGAATGTGATTTAATTATTGTACAAGATAATCCTTCCGCAGAAACTCCGTTTTTCATATTCAACACTTGTTGGATTATTAATTATTAAGGAATTGTACACTATTTGAGCATATTTCCCTCTTATATTTTTCAATTGAAAATAGAGGAGGAGGAGAGCGGACCTTTTTACTGTTCTTTTTTGACGATTTTATAAATTACTTTTGTGCTATATGTGCGGCTTATTCATGTTGTGTTTCTGTTTTTGTTTTGATGAATCACAGTTAAGTTTTCTCTTTCACAGAATGAGGAATTTCACATTCTGAATTTGTGGCGTTGGGCTCTTCATTAACCTCTGGGACTTTGAATTGCATAGAATTACAACTCCTTGACAACCAAACGAAACTTGATTAGGTAAATTATATGATGTTATAAAGTGTAATGAATGGATTATGGATAGTGATAATGTTAAATAGAAATAAGTGGAAAAAAGAGGGAGACAGATGATAACGACAAACTGATAAGTGTTTGTTAATTGGAGTGAAATATTGTAATTGATCGTTGGGAGAAGAATGGTTGATAGTGACTCATGATTAGAATAATAGGAGTCAAATCTCCTATAGTCAAAAATTGTCTCACTGAGCGGGAGTGTATTGTTAAGACAAGACTTTATTGTTAAATTATCACACAAGCTAATGTTAAAGTGCGGTAAGAAGGATTCGAGAAAGCGACCTTGAGTATTCTCTGTGCAGATAAGTTAAATAAACTGTGTTATCTTTTCTGACGTCTCTTCCATTGAATGTGCGACCTCACTGACTATTTAATAGATTTTAAGATATCAGTGGAGTTAGTGTCTTTAAAACGCTACAAATTTTCGAAATCAGCAATGTTTGTTATTTTCGTTTCGACACTATATGTGTTCAATAAATTCCTCGATTTCATTTTTGAACGATGTTTTACTTATTTAATAAAACAAATAAAACCATGATACAGCGAATAAGACAGAAATTGTTTTATAGTTATACCTAAAATTTATCAAATTATAGGTAAAACTACGTAAAATTATTGGTAACAATTGGAGGCTAAAATTAACAATTTATTAGTAAACAGATAAGCTGGCTTGCCTGTATTGAAATTTAGAGTGGTGCCAGAGTTGATCTGGCTATGAACGATTTTATTATGGTTACACCATATTGCTTTTAAAAATATTGGGCTGGTCCAAGAAAAAAACTTAGAAAAATCCCCTGAAAGGAAAATTAAGAAAACTACCACCACAAATACATCTAGCGCAAACAGGATAACGTGCACTTGATACGAGGGATGCTCCGAAACTAAAGTTTCGTCATTTTTTTTCAGAAGAAAACTTTTTCGCCTACATAAACATCTCATCATAAACTATACACCTTGTACTAGTTTAAGACATAGCCGCAATCGACATTGAGACATTTGTCGTAGCATGCAATTAGTATGAAGAAAATACTGTGGTACCCTGCGATGCAAGGAATTGACGCAAAACATGTCCCTCTTCAGCATTGTTTTGGATGGATCTGAGCATGACTAATACTCAGAGTGGACGTCCCCCCTCTCCCGAGTATTTCCATCGCTGGCAACACTGTTAGTCACGTCTCGGGCACGCTGGTCTGCTGCCACTCTCTTTTCTTCGTCGCTTTGTGCATATGTCGTTCCTCCTCCACTGACGCTACTTCTGTCGTTGAGCTAAAAATAGGTGTGGATTCTTGTGGGAGTTGCTTGTTTCATCTGGTATGCCAAGTTCACTTTTGAAAAAAAAAAAAAAAAATCCCGAAATTTACTTTCGGAACATCTTTCTTAGATTTAAGCCTGTGGTTGGAAATGAGCTCTTGTTTATGTCTATATGGTATAGAAGAAGCCCAAACAAATTTGTGCTTACTCTACAATTGAAAAATGTTGAGTTAGTTGGTAGGTCGGTTTTATTAACGTCGCATTACAAGCAACACAAGGGCTATTGGTGACGGACCTATCAAGTGACTAGGACGACTCCTGAGCTGGCATCTCCTCTCCTAAATTCCACACCACGACAAAGGGTGATTTTGAGCCTCAACAAATTTAATGTGCATCAACTCCGGCTACACTGCGGGTCTTTGGTGGCATCAAGGTTCGAACTCACAATTCAACGAAAATCACAGGCCACGAGTCAGAAACTATGACCACTAGGCTACCGCGGTCGAAGACTGTTGGGAGTGACAATTGCAATAAAGGAATCAAACGTGCAGAACAAATGTAATAAAATTTACTAAAAAATGTTCTAGTATTGTTCTTTTAAAAGAATTGTTATCATTGGAAGAAAGTTATCGTTGAAATATCGATAGCAAATATTTGATCAAGTCTAAATAAACAACATCTAAACGCGTGTATGAAGATACTAATCCTAAAATAATCTAATCGTTATTCGAAGATATTTTTAGTAACTGTCTGTAACATTTCCAGTGTAAGTCCAAACCTTTCAGATATCTAAGATGGGGGTATCAACTATTCTTTTGATTAACTATTGTGATTATTACTATGTACTCACGTGCACAATGCGCTTTTATTATTAAAATCTACAATACAGTAATCCCAAAAGCAAGTTTTATTTTCAAAGAATGAAAAGATGTAAAAATAGGTAAATCAAAATAACTGTATGAAACGAGTTATTATATTTTATTTGCACGTGTCGAGGATCGTTGAATAAGTCCTTATTAAATCCTACAGATAGCACTCGTAGCATCGAAAATGGTTGGTTTTTGTAAGCTACATGACTCTCTAGACAAATGTTTAAGTCTCAGTTACTTCCATCGCATGGTTTCATTTTTTGTTATCGACTGAAGCATGATAATTGCGTTTATTTGGAGAAATAGAAAAAAATGGCGATGAATAAACATATTTAAAATGCTTCATACCAAAAGAGATTAAAGTTAAGTTGGATGAAGTTAATAGAATATCTATTTCTGTGTTTCGAACTGTTTACAATTGGGTAAATGAGTTAAAACATCACCTTGCATCTACAAAAGATGAACGTCGTTCTGAACGTCCAATGGAAAAACCGGAATGATTAACAAATTCCACGACATGGTTTTGAATGGTCCACTTTGAGGCTATCGAAGTTTTTCCGTCGCAGTTTTGACGAGTTTCTGCGTGTGTGTGTCTATATATAACAGTAGACGACTGTGTCTATATATAACAGTAGACGAAACGTGGATAGACTACCACACTCCAGAGATAAAAGAACAATGAAAACAGTGGGGTTTGAAGGCGAACGGGCTCCGAAGAAAGCAAAGATGGAGAAATCGACCGTCAAGGTGATAGCCATGGTTTTAACGGAAGCATGCTGGATCATCTTCGCCGATTTCTTGGAAAAAGGAAAAACAATAACTTGGAGAGTAGTTTGCGTCGTCATAGTACCGGTCCATCAAGAAAAAATGTTTTCATTTGAAACAGAAAAAAGATTCTCTTCCATCAAAACAATACCTGTGCAGTTTCGATGGTCAAAATCATTGAATAAAACTTCGAATTATTACAACATCCGCCGTATTCTCTCTAGATTGACCCCTAGTGACTTTTTTTCATTCCCAAACTTAAAATAAATGGCTCGACGGACAGCGGTTCTTGTCGAACGAGAGGATCCTCACCCAAACTGATGCCTATTTTGAAGACTTTCTGAAATCTCACTTTTTAGATGGCTTAAAAAAGCTGGAGAAACGTTTGGAAAAGTGTATGGAGCTAAAAGGAGATTACGTTGAAAAAAAATTACCTAAAATTATATGTCTTTCTATCTTTTTCTAAGGATTTATTGAACGACCCTTGTATATTTGTTAAGAAAGTTGACTAATTTGAAACTTTCTAGAACGTATAAGTATAAGAGTCTCATTTTTAATTGAGTAAAACAAAAGTTTTTTCTGCGAAAAGGTTAATATGTTTATATATATATATATATATATATATATATATATATATAATAAATCAAAACATTATTCAAATATCTAAAAGATCTATAAGATTTTCTCTAAAGCTCTCTTTATTTTGTTGGAATTTTCTTGCGTGAAAGTCAGAACAATTTTTAAGGTTGGAGCTCTAGGGTAGACTATAAAAAACGTATAGGTACGTCTCAATGATAATAACAAAAGGCCCAAGTGTTTTCCTTAACTTTCTTCTCTAATCTTGTATGAAGGATTGATGAAAATTTTTTTGAATGTTAAACAACTTAGATTCTTCCGTATAATTTATAGAAAATTCTTTTCTTATACAAAACAAATTGATGCTTTGGCACTACTCGTTTTCAGAGATAATGTGTTTTCTACCTCTCCAAACAAAAACATTACTTTAAAGACTTTATTTGTTTTGATGTCATGATTTAATCGAGACTAATTCAAATTTCTTTTTTAATAATTGTCAGATGTCAGAATAGAGAAAATAGTTTTGTTAAATTTTAATATACCTACTTTAGCCTAAAGCCCATTCTAGACGTACAAGGGGGGGGGGGTGCAAAATATCTGAAGACAGATGGCATCATTAAAGTAAATTGTTAATACCAATTGGTTGTTTCCATCTCTTAAGCGGAGTGGAAATAAATTTGGCATTGATTCGTTTGTTAGTTTTGATTTGATAGTCCTTTGCTGCCAAATCAAAATTCGTTTTCATCGACGGTGAGATCTGGATTCATCATTATGTACCGGAAATCAAGCAGAAATTAAAATATTGGGTTACTTCCGGTGTATCTTTTCTAAAAAAGGCGAAGATGGTCTCATAGGTCGTAAAAAGTTATGACACAGAATTTTTGAGGTGCGAAAGGCGACATGACCACGAATACGTGTAAGTGAAACTTCTAGCTCTTCTAGTGAGTCATTGCGCTTACTAAAAACAAACTATTTCCGATGCTACGAGCATCATCTCTTGATATTTATAAGGACTTATTGAGCAAACCTCGTAAATTATGGCATGTGCGCGGTATTAAAAGTAATATGATCCATATATTTATTATGTTATTATATGATTTTTTTTGTTGTTATTCGCTATTTGCTGCATAAACAAAGAATTACATTGATATAAAAATCCAAAAATCGCATTTGTCCCTACTCGTTTCATGACATTTAAGTTTGGAAACGGCTTAGTGACCTAAGGAGCCAAATTTGAAATATTTTTTTTTCTGGCAGAGTAGAGCTTCAATATTATTGCACGTTTGGGCGAACATTATATTTATTCCTTTTTAACGCATTGCTTTTTTGGATACATTTAAAAAGTGCACAATTGTTTCTATTTAACTTAAGAAAATATAGAAGAAATTAATTAGGATGCTTTTAAAGAGGGCATAAATTAATTTACCGATTTTCATAAAAGCGCAGAGAACGAAGCTTGGAATATATTGAGAAAAGAAAGTAGAAGAGAATAATCAACTAATGAAAGGGAGAATGAGAATGATTAAGGTCTCTGATTGAAATTAAAAAAAAATTCCCGGACTGTTTGATTTCAATAGAAAAAATTACAATTCGAACATAAATGTTGACACAGGTTTAAAATATTCACCGAAAAAAGTTTAAAATAAAAATAGTGATTCATACAAAAAATTCAACATTTTTTTATATCGAAATCCATCATTTATAAAAGGTAATTTAAAATCTGACATAGAAGGAATTGAACTCATGAAAAGGAGAATTATTTAAGGCAAACATCTCTAAAAATAAGATATAAAAGAAGTTTTTCCTGATTGCCTGATTTCTATAGAAAAATAAATAATAATTCGAATATAAAAATCGAGAAAGGTTTAAAATACTTCCCCCAAAAGTCTTAAAATTAAAATGGCAATTCTTACAAAAACTAGACTCTTTTTTTTCATGGAATCCGTAGTTTTTAAAATATTCTTTCGAAACCCAAGACGAAGTTATAGACATTTTTTTTTTAATTTACAGACATGGATGAGTTGTGAAAAAGCGAAATAAGAGATGTTTTCAAACGAATAAATGGAGGAGGATAATTAATGGTTTTATATTGCTATAATTGAAAGTTCTAAGTCAAAAATCTTTTTTATTTTATTTTAATATGAAAAAAAAAAAAAACAATAAGACAGTCACGATGAAAAAAAAAAGAGTCACTTTTATACACTCTATATAAAAAAAAAGATGCACGAAGAAGAAGTTGCCCGATCGTATCAATAGACATTTAGACCGTACATAACTACAAATAAAGAAAATTTAGTGTTCATTGAATGAATAGTGGGTACCACAGCTCATCGGAACTGCATACTCAGCAAGTATACATAAGAACCGATTCACAATCTGATGATGAAATTTCTGTTGCTTTGTGATTTAAGATACCTTTCAACGACTGAAAAAAATGCCTCGTCGTAGGATTCGAGCTCATTACCAGCAACAGTCAGAGTTTGAAATAGATCGTATCATTAGATTGAAAGAGGCAGATTGGACAAATCGGAGAATCATTCGTCATATGGGTCGAAGCGATGCTGCGATTAGAAGATGCTGGTAAGCATGGATGGACAGTAGCAGATTTCAGCGTCATGATAATAGCGGTTGACCTAGAGCCACAGCAGATCGGGAGGACAGAGTGATTGTCAGATCAACTGTCATAGAACTTGGTTCATCGTTATCAACCATGAGACGTACAACCCTGCACATGAGTGTCCATCATGACCTTTCATAAACGGCTGATAGAGCGAAATCGACGTTCGTACCGACCGTTACGCTACCTGCCACTCACGCCTGCACACTGTCGAGTCAGATTACAGTAGTGCTTGGTTCGATCAAGTTGGAATGATGCTGACTGGGGACGTATAGTGTTTAGCGACGAATTCCTCTTCCAACTGTGTCCTGACCATCATCGAAGACGCGTCTGGAGACGTCCAGAGCAGAGTGCCGATCCCGCTTTCACTATTGCACGCCACACAGTCCTTCAACCAGGAGTTATGATCTGGGGTGCCAGATAGCCGGACCCCTTTGGTCGTCATTAGAGACACACTTACAGCACATCGGTACGTCGAAGACATTCTGAGACCTGTATTGCTACCGTTCTTTTTGCAATACCCTGGTCTTATTTTTCAGCAAGATATTGCCAGACCACATACGGCACGTGTTTGCTATGAACTGTCTTACAGATTGTCAAACACTTCCTTGGCCAGCCAGATATCTCTCCAATCGAGCATGTCTGGGAAATGATGGGAAGGCGACTGCATCTACAAGGGATGTTGATGGCCTAGCCCGATAATTGGAGCAAATTTGACAAGAAATACCACAGGAGACCATCAGGGAGCTTTATCGCTCTATGCCACTTCGTGTGGCAGTTTGCATCCAGGCTAGAGGTGGGTCAACACCTTATTGAGCTCGCTACTTTGTAACTATGTAACTTTGAAATAAATCATTCAATTTTTCTGAAATTTTAATCATTTACTATTCTGTACACAATTTTCCTATTCGTCAATTTTTGTTTCCATCGGATAACTCCTTCTTGGTACGTCGTTTTTTTTTCGTTATAGAGTGTACATTGTAAAAAAAAATAGAGGGGGTAAATCAACTAATGAAAGAGAGAATGAGAATGATTTAAGGCAATTATCTCTGAAAATAAAGTATAAGAAATGTTTTTCCTGTTTTTCTGCTTTATATAAGAAAAAAAAATAACAATTCGAATATAAAAATCGAGAAAGGTTTAAAATACTCCCCCGAAAAAAGTCTTAAAATAAAAGTGGCAATTCTTACAAAAACTAGACATTTTTTTTTCACGGAATCCGTAGTTTTTAAAATATTGTTTCGAAACCCAAAACGAAGTTATAGACATTTTTTTTTTAGTTTACAAACATGGACGAGTTGTGAAAAAGCGAAATATGACACGTTTACAAATGAATAAAATGAAGGAAGATAATTAATGTTTTTATATTGGTATAGTTGTAAGTTCCAAGTCAAAATCATTTTTGTTTTATTTTATTATGAAAAAAAACCCTTAAAATAAGAGAGCCATGATAAAAAAAAGTCCTTTTTATATTACCATATTAAATACTATTCCACAAATACAGTAAATACCATGTAGATTAGAACGGAAAATTGTCTGTTTTGTCAATTGGAAAAGGTATCAAACACTAAAGCAGAATATGTTTGATTAATCTAAGCTGGTGTTTTCTTCTGTAATCAACTTTCATTTTCTGTGTGTTTTAAATAACTGTTATTTATCTCAGCTAGTTAACACCTGAAGTCCGGTATATGAAGTCGAAAGAAATTAAATACACTTTAATTGATTTGTAAAGCTGTTGCTATTCTACAATTGCATTATCACCAACATTTTTGGAACTGTTGTAAATAACCTGGTAATCAAAATAAAGTCCGTTCAAAACTATTAGGTGGAGAAATCTAAATTCTAATAAAATCTAAGTCGAGAGAGAGAGAGAGAGAGAGAGAGAAATGTTTTCTTCTACAAACTTTGATATTACGAATGTAAGCAAAACAAAGTGACCACTGGTCGCTCGAGATCAGATGAAAGCAAGTGATGGAATAAAATGCCTTTTTAGTACCGTCGGAATCCCGTTGACACGCGGCTCAGTAACACGCAGTTCTGCTTTACACGCGGTTCATTAATTCTTATTTTTCTTTCCATGAAATTCAGAGTAATTTTTTTGTTTGGATGATGTCATGATTTCTTGTTAAGAGTGGACATTAATACATTTTTTTTTCTTTGTGTATTACATATATGTGATTTTCCAATTTATATGTATATGAGAAATGCAGATACGTAATTAGAAATAATAAGGCAGACATTTCGTGATTAGGCTGTGGTAGCCTAGTGGTCATGGTCGTGGATTCGCGGCCGGCGGTTATCGTCAAGTCGGGTTCGAGCCTTGATGCCATTGAGGGCCCACCGAGTAGACGTGGCTGATCAAATCTGTCGAGGCTCAAAGTCCTCCCGTTGGCATGGTAGGGAAGTTTGGAGAGGGAAGTTATAGCTCAGGTATCGTCCTCGTTATTTGATGGAGGTTCAAAAATGAGATTCGTCGCCAATAGCTATTGTGTTGCTTTCAGTGTTAAGGAAGCCAAAACCAAACATCACGTGATTATGTTGTAATGTGGTCAATAACCGATAATGATCAGTCAGAAATACGGACAAAAACAGAGGAAAGATATTGTTAAAGATGTTCTAAGTGACGAGGTGTCAGATGACGAGAAAGGAGAAATGTACCAAAACCGACACCTATCACAGATTCTAAGGCTCGAAATAAAGGAGTTATCACTTAGTTACTTTGAGTGAATAATTGCAGAGTTTAATGTAATAAGAGTCAGATATGGATATGCTGCGCCAAACAAGGTGTAACGATGATTTAGGCGTTTGAAAATGGAGGAAAAGAAAAATGTTTTTTGATGAAAAAGAGGGTTAAAAATAGAGGAGGCTCACTAGAGTATGCCGTAGGCACCTCATTAGACTTTACTCAAGACAATAAAATTCATGGGAAAGACTAGTATTCTAGGTACTATATCACTAGGTACTTAGAGGTCATGATGCCCGGACTTACCTAAAGGAGGCTAGCCCCCTAGGGGTAGTTATTTTGAGCAACAGGGATCTCGGAATAAGGCACAACAAATAAGATCTGTCATGCAAGACATATAAAAGAAACAAAATTCCTATAAGAGACTATCAATCATTAAGGATTTGTTGATAAAACAATAAACTAATTTTACTTATAATTATTATAAGGGCTCTTTTATTAAATATTTTTTTTTAACTGGCAATCAACTTACATATAAAAATTGTTACGTGACAATAAATTTATTTTCTCGATTGAACCAGCTACTCCGCTGTTTAACATGAATGTTTGTTAAGCCGAAAATTCATACCGGTGTTGGGATTTAAATAATCACTAAATTTATACTAATATTGCAACTCACGGTTAATTTTATTCGCGTTTGAATCACCATGATCGCATGTTAACAGGGCCAGATTGTGGAATTTTTCTAAATTCATTAACCAGTGTTGTCAAGGGCACTTCATCTCTCAAGGACAAAATTCTCGAGAAATATGAGGATTTTACTTCACTTTAAATTCGAAAGACTCATATTGAATCACAGGAAAGTTATTATCTTTAGGTCATAGGTAATAAATTATCAGTTAATCACTTATCACATTAAACAAAAAAGATTGGCATGAAGTTAAAAACTATACAGGATCTATTTATCAGTAACGGATTAATCATCAAGCGAGATAGATATTTTTGGATCATGAATTCTTGGTAGGAAACTTCTCAAAATGTAATGGAAGCGCGAAGAATCATTTAACTACTGAAGGATTTCTACTAATGCTGTACTAATTTTGCTAATTTGATATGGTCACATTCAAGTAATTTTAATAAAAAAAAATATATTTTCTAAAAATCATATAGTTATTTAAATTTTTATCTCAATACCTTTAATGTAATTCTCAAATTTGAACTAATATCTAATTCTATACAGTATCTGATATATGACACGAAATGCTAAAACCTCTCGTATCTTGTTTGATTTCCAAGAAATTTACTACATTTTTTTAATGTGAGTTTATGCCACACACAAGATTATTGCGAAATATTCATAAAAATTATAGTCATAAACAGTTTTTGCTATTTTTCTGATGTGTGCTTAAATTGCTCTTAGTGATTAAAAAAATTTATTTCATGATTTTGTAAAATTTCTTGTATTTAACATAAAATTAAGAATTTAACGTATGGGGTATGAAGTAGTTTTATTAAGAGAAAGGGGAAATATTTTGAACTTTGTAGTACAATTTTTTTTTCTTAAACCTCTATAGAAATACATTTTCGGGTGGAAAATTTTGAATAAAAATTTCAAAATAATCAAAATTTCCTATTTGATTTTCTAAAGTTATATAATAAAGTACTTAAGGGCAATATGGCCGCCCTTATTGAAAACTGAAATTGTAATAATGGTTCTAATAGAGTTGAAATAATAATAATAATAGAAAACATGGCTTTTAAAACTGTATTTCTCTTTATTTTTTCTGTGAAAAATTGTCTTTCATTTAAGATTTTTGCTTTCAAATTAAAAAAAATGTTGCGAAACATCCTTATTTACAAGTAATATTACCAGTAAAGACAATAATGTTACTATCCTACTTTTTTGGATAAATTCATTTCTATCAAGTTTTACTTCACTTAATTAAAAGGAACAAAGAAAAAAAAATCAATTGTAATATTTTTATAAGCAGAATTTCATTTCTATTTGAAATGAATTGAATGTAAATAAGAAAAGAAGCGAAATTCTCTTCTACTCTAGTTCCCTTATTTCTTTATCTTTTCTATAATATGTTGATCTGGCAATAAAAATATAATATGAAAGAGCAGAAGACACATAACATTAGATATAAGAACGTGTAAAAAATATGTTCGCAAGTAGATATACGTATTACAGCCACTAGTGAAGATAATACAGCCATCAGCGGCCGTATAATGAATGAACCATTAGCGATTTCAGAAATTTTACAATTTTTAGTATTGAAAAACAAAAGACCTAACAAAATGTACTGTGAATCATACTTCTTCGATTACTTAACTATCAAAAAAAGAAAGCTTACAAATTCGAAATAATAGAGGCTATCCAGGGAAGTCACGCAAACAATAATAACCTAGACTGCAAGGAAAGATGCAGCATTGTTTCAAATCCTATTCCTTTTCAACTAACCTTTTGGGCATTTTTAAGACATTGCATGACTGATTTGTGAATTACGCAAAGCAGCATTACCTTGCAAATTGTAGTGTAGTAAATAAGGGTTATAGTAGATAGGATTATAAGTAACTGCAGACAGGTGGTTGAAGGAATCAGCAGCAACTACGAATGTGATTTGATTGCACACTGAGAAGCAACACGAGGGCTTATTTGCAATTAAAAACATCAGTCAAGTGACGAGGACGACATCTGAGTTGGCCCCTCTTTTCCAAACTTCCACACCACACCAATAGGAGAACTAGGGATCTCGATAGATTTTATGTGTTCTGTCGCGCTATATGGAGGACCTTTAGTGACATCAAGGCTCCAACCCACGACTCGACGAAAACAAAGCTTGCCACTAATTAGTGACCGTGACCACTCATTTCTAACTCTCTTCGCAAAACTTGCTTCCTCCTACAAAAACGGTATAGTAAATAATGACAATCCCACAATCATTAGCCAATAAAATTTCAAAACGTAAAGATCTTATAATTATGCATTTAAAGCATCTGGTGAAATCAACGTTTTGAAGTGACTCTTTATTTTTTAAAATTCAAATTATTCATTTTACTCTACACCTGCTGAACAATTCTAACAAATTCTGCGCCTCTAAAAATCACCTCTAATAAAATTCCTCCAGCTCCCTAATAGATGGCGAGCTCTGTCCACCCTCCTTACCAATTTACATAATCTTTCAACGCTTTACAACCTAAGACCCGAGACAACGCAACTCCTCTAGCTGTCTGCTCACTGATGCAAGCCATACCCTCTCTTTTTCCCTCTCTTCTCACTCTTACTAACATCATTCTGTACCCTGAAACGACTCTCTCACTCTCTCTCTCTTTATTTTTCCTATCATAATTTAATAGAGGAAGTTAGTTGTAAGAGAGGGAGAGAGATTAAAATTACTACATTAGAGTCCTATGTGTGCGTTGAAATTTGTTTCAGACTCGTTGTCTTTGAAACCTTGTTGATAAATATTCATTTCTGATTATATTTTGTAGTGGACGCGTGAGGGTTGGCTACTAAGGCGTGATAAGCATCTTGATTTTTGAATATTCTAAAAAGAATAAATATTAGTTAAATTTTAATGACCAATGTAAATTCAAATTTTTTTGCCAATGCAAATTCAAATAATTAGTGATGGATCAAATACGAGCTAGTAGCGAAACCGTAGCGTCACAATTACGCCTAGCATCGAAAAGGTAATTCGACAGACTTTCTTGGTACACTGCTTTAGCTCCTTTTTAATTTCCGTTTCAAAGTTGTAAAATAATCTGTTGACTTAGTTCAAAATGAGCACTGAAACTTCCAAGTATCTGTTTTACCAGAACTGACCGTAATATCCTCGAGCTCTTTAATTTTAAAACATAGTGGCTTTCAAGTAAAATTTAAATAGCATGAAACATTTTGAAAACAGTTAAAAAATGTCAATTTTGAGAAATATGAACTTAATGAAATCGAATAAAAAACGAATGAACAGCATTACAAGATTCTTGATACAAAAAAAAAAAAAAAAAAAAGACATTAGATAACCGAAGATGGTCAGATTTAAATATTTTCGTTGCTAGTGATAGCTAACTGCATACAGTATTTTTTTAAAATCTAAAACTGTGTTTCGTAAATTTGGTAATATTGTGTTCCGTGTCCCTTTGAAAAGCAGGCGTATTACTATTTTCACGATTGAAGTAATTGTATAACAACACTTCCATTTTGGAGTTTATCGCTTTCCTTTGACTCATTAACTGAAAATGATTTAGAAAAAGATGTTATTGTCCCTTAATGTATGTTATTGATCCTTGTGTAGTTATATTACAGAAACGCTAAAATGCACTGTACGTGTATAATATCTTTTCAATTATGTACGCTTTCCGAAATGAGTGTTCTGACAGATCTGAGAGCGAGTACCATCTGAGGATTGTGGCGGATACTACGCACCGGAACCCCGCGATTGAGGGACCCCAACAATAATGTACTCTTACACAGGAAAACTTGATAATATTCCTATCGTTGTCAGTATGACGCTAAGTTTATTTTATTGTAAACAGTATTATGGTAGATATACGAATTTCGACAATCTTCTCTCTCTCAAACTAATTCTTGATGATGCTAGTAGTTAGTTTTTATTATTAAATTCGGAGAACTCCCGAGTATTCCCACCTAAACTGAACTTTTTAGTCAAACATGTGTGTAGAACGCTTAAATGCACTTGCAACATTAAGCATCGAAAGCAAGAAATTGCAAAAAATTGTAATTTTTCTGAAGTAATTAATGTATTAGCAAAAACAAAATCATGCATTAGTAATATATTATATGTTCATATTTGTAACTTTTTACCTTACATTAAATTTAGGGCTCTAAATGTTTTTTTGTATCCAGGTCCATTAAAAGAGTAGGTAGCCGAGAGCTGTACAAAGCTTAATCATACTTAAAAAATCTTGAACATTTATTCATTGCAAGACATTTCTTAATAAGTGCATGAATGATTGTGCCATATATAAAGTTTCATCTTTATAGAATATATCTGTGTTATCACCAACCCTCCAACTCAGTAGTTTTCAGATTTGAAGTGAAGAAGGTGGAATAATGAGAACCATGGAGAAAAAGTGAGTTAGTTCAACGAGGAGTATAATATCTTAAGACAATCTTAGGTGTTAATTAAGTAATTAGTAAGCGTCTAGAGTGACATCTGTGTAGAATTTATTTCTAAATCATTATTAGAGACATAATTTTCTAAATAATATCTCTTGTATATAGTAATGAATGTTTGTGTGAGTGTGTATCGGCAATAAACATAATAAAGATTGAATTTATGTTGGGCAGTTCCCTGCAGCTTTTCAGATATTACAATATTCATCAATTTACGGGGAATTAGGAAATGTAAAGAAACAAATTTGTGGTTTCTTGGAATGATTTATATATTTGTGACGTTGGACTATTCGCGGTTTTCTCTTCACTTATATTTCACCGAGTTCACAGTTACGAGGTCCATTACTGACAGCTCCCGTGTTCTAAGCACAACTTTAATAATCAATCAATCTCTTCACCAACTTTGTTGATATTTTGTTATTTGAATCACTTAAAATTACAATTCCTTTTCAACCAAAATGAAATGAGATTAGGAAAATTAGATGAAGAAAAGGAGTGTAATGAGTTGAATTAAACATTGTGATACATGAGCGGAATAGAATTTGAAGTAAAGAGAAAAAAGGGAGATAACGACACAGGCTGAGAGATGTTGTAGATTGGAGTGAATCATCGTTGTCAATCGTTTACATTGAAAGTGGTTGGTAGTGACTCCTTATCAAAATAATAGAAGTCGAATCTGCTATAAACGAAAAGTGCTTGAATTGAAATGAGTGATTGGTGGGCTAAGATTTTATTATTTGAACATAAACTAGGATCAACTGAGTTAAGAGGGATTCGAGAGAGTTTGACCTTACATATTCTTTGATAGATAATAAAGTTTTTTGTCCTGTTCTTACGTATCTTCAATTGGAGTTTTGAGCCTATTGATTATTTAATTAGATTTTAAGATGACTGTAGAGTTAAATAATGATGGAAATACGTCACAAGATGATAACGAGAAGCCAATATATCTTTGTAACTTAACAAGATCGAATTGTTGCAAATGATCGTTTGATTAGAAGTGACTCTTGGTTAGAGTAACGGGTATTAAGAGTCAAATCCAATGTATTCGAGAAGTGTCCCACTCGATGTGCGTGAGTTGATAAGCTAAAACTTTATTATTTAATTCTGAGCTAGGTAGCTCGAAGAGTTATTTTAGAGAGAGCGATCCTACATTGTCTGTGAAGAAACTTAATAAACTGTGTTTGTCCTTTTGGACGTCTCTTCAATGGAAATTGTAATATTATTGACTATTTAGTTAGGCCTTACGATATCTGTTGATTCAAATACTGGAGGGGAAGCCGTTACATACTTATCAATAAATAAATTAATTTCACAGAGAAAGTTAGGAGTAATAATACAATTTGAAACCAGAAGTAGAAATCAAATTGATAAAAATAAAATTCTAAGAACACCTGCCAAATTTTTTTTGTACAACCCGCATATTTTCTTTATTTCAGGACAATAGTCACCCATTGTAAAACTTAAACACTAGAATTAAAATCTTATTCAAATAGCATCTTCTTTGGGTTAGGTTTCAATTACAAGAGGCCACCTTGAATAAACATGTCTTTTTGTAGTTATAAGAAGAAGGAAAACTTTTTACAAAGCACACTTTATTAAAACGTATGAATTTAAAATTTCCTGTACATTATACTCTGATTCGAATAGCATATCTATTTGATATTATTGTTTAAAAAGGTTGAGTAACCCTTGAATTTAAGTAACATCAAAATATATACAATTATATACTATTCTTATTGCATTAGATAACGCGAAAGAGTGAAATATCGTAATTTTTCTTGTTCAGTGAAATGTGACTTAATTTAGAAGACTACAATGATTTAGGAGGTTGAAAGATTTCTGACTTAACGTAGTAACCATTGAAAAAAACGTAACTTCAAAATTTAAAGGAAACGTAATTCAAAGAAAAAAATATTTCTGTACAATGCATTGCGAAGAAACAGATTTCGTAACTGAAGGGACTTTTTTCTTTGCAACACATTATAAATTGTTTTAATTTAGTTTATTATATTACATGATTATATTACACAAAAGTTCCTTTGTTGGCTAATAATGGCAAATAAATATTAAATTCATTTGACCTCGAAACATTCCAAGAAGAAAGCAAAATTAAAGAAGTAATTTGAAAATCTTGAAACAAAAACACCTGCCTCTCAGCTGTTTTAAAATTCTGAATAATTTTATTCATTTTCAGTCATTTCTTTATTCCAGATAAAGTATAATTTAAGGTAATTCACCAATCGATAGGCAAGCAAAATACTTAATCAATCGAATAAAATATTAAGAAGAAATTAACTAACATTTTTTTGGAAATTAATTTCATTACTGGTGAAAGCAGGCATCAAATATATAAATGTTTTATTTTAATCCAAAAAAAATGTAGGATATTTATTATAACTTACTTTTGAAAATTAAGCTCATTACTAGTGAAAACAGACATCAAAAGTATGCGCAAAAACACTATAAAATTTTGAAAAGTGGTCAGATACGACATTTTATGGCTAACTAAAACAATTGCTCCTTTTGTGGCTAAAAGCAACTTTGGTTTGTAATGATTGTGACCAGCAATGAAGAAATAGTTTTTAAGAGAATTGGGTTAAACCTGAGTTTGATAGGGCCTGGCGCGCTTTAACTTTTTTTTGGCGTAAAAAGGATAAACAAAGCGTCGAACCCCTTTTTATAGATTCAGTAGGGTTACCAGAAAAGAATTGTTTGGCAACCATATTTGGCGATAAATCGCCAAAAAAAAGTTAAAGCGCGCCAGGCCCTATCAAACTCAGGTTTAACCGAGAATTGTTGTTCAAGTAAATATGTTTCAGTTATTATAAGAATTTTACGTTACGCAAGATAAAAATTTGAAAGAGAATTACAGGTAAAAACAAAACAAGAGAAATTATTATAAATTGGAACACTGAGATAGCAAAATTAGATAACAAAGAAATTGAAAGATTTGCAAAATGTTATTGCTGATGAATGACATTCTTTGTGATATGAATTTTTAAGGTCAATAGTCACGCGATATTTTTGCTAATAAGGGTTATAAAAATTCTCATACTTGGTATTTAGGACTCATTAATTAAAAGTACAATAGAATCTCATTAAGTTGGACCCCTTTAACTAGAATTTCCGGATAACCCGGATCGGTCTGCACGAAGAGTTTTGTTTATAAAATTTGAGTAGTTTTCTGCAAATTTCCATAATAACACTTATTTTATCCTCATATCTGAAAAGTTATTTACCGGTATACTTAAATTTTCTCTCAGCTTTAAATGTAAAGAAAACAAGAGAGGAGGGAGACTTGTAAACATTCTGTGTAAAGTTTTCAAAACCTTGGTTACACCTCTTATCACCAGTGACAAGCGGCATACGGCGCTACATTGCTTAATAGGAAAAATCAATAAAGCAATTTTATGCGCACTTCGATTGTTCACGAAGTAGATATATTTATCTTGTGTAAATATAATTATTCTCTGTTGGTTAAATTTAAAGGTGATTTTTGTGTAAGCAAGTTTTATTTAAATTCATTTTTCTCATCATCCGGTTAACCCGAATTTTTGATATTTCGAACTGGTTCTGGACTTACGATGTCTTACTGTATTTTATTTGTTATTTAAGGGGACACAATACTCTAAAATTACCAAAATATCAAAAAATATTTATTACTTTTTTGTGGTTGTATACCTTTCTAAATATATGTACAAAATTTTACAACCCTAACTACAATATTTGGCGAATTTGGCGAGTTTTTTAAAAAATGTCTTATAACTGTGTGCAAAGTCATTTCATTGTCCATAAGACATTGAACTGCTTTATTTTCATGATGGTCATATGTTGAAAATGTTAACTCTTTTTTTTTTTTTGTAATCAGTATAATATTCTGAAATTTTATTCTAGTTTCCCATAATATGATTGATAATTCTGTGCATAAACACGAATTTAGATAAACAGCTATTTTTTTTTAAAAAAAAAATTCACAAAATCCAATACAATGATGGTTGTGTGGAAGTTGGAAAAATGAAAAGTATGTGGCTATACGTACAGTCTTTCTTCTTTAAGGTCTGAGAAAAGAACTTAGGTTTTCATTTCAGATTTGCATTTTCAAATTTAAAATTTTTCAAAAACACTTTTCGTTTGCAGGTTATATGGTTAATGAAGGTAATTAGGTAACTGTCCTCGGTACTTTTCCATTTCGCCAGTGCATGCGATAAAGTCGCCCAAAATGAAGCAACCGACGCCAAATGGAAATACATTTTTTATATGTAGACTATGTGTTGTAGCCAATAACGTCTGCATGGCGAGATATGCGCTTGCGAAATGGAAAAGTACCCTTTTCTCTTTTCTCAACAAACCCATTTCTACCAAGTTTTGTTGCACTCAGGTAAAAGGAATATTGAAAAAAAAAATGTATTATTATTTTTTTAAGAACAGAACTTTAATTCTTTATGAAATGAATCAAGTGTAAATTAGAAAAAACTCAAGTTCACATTATTTTTGAAAAAATACAATGAAAAAATGCATAAAAAGCTTTATATTAAGTAGAATAAATGAGAGAAACAAAAAAGTTCACATGTAGGGCGTATTACAAGCAATAATGAATATATTACAGCTCTTAGTGGCTGTATAGCTCTTCAGCTACACATTTCCAAAAAATGCTATGGTTCACGTATGAACCATAAGCGACTTGAGAAAATACCTGAAATGTTATTGAAGCTTATTAAAAAAAACTTACAGAATCAACATTGCATTACATTTCTTTTATTTCTTAACCTCTGCCGAAAAAGATAATTTTTCAGACCAAAATAGCCATTTGAAATGAGTTGAGTGTAAATAAGAAACGAAGCGATGTTTATATTTTCTTGACCTTAATTCCATCTGATCCTCTGTCTGTTTGGAAATGTTGACAGACCATAAAAATTTGAAAAAATACAATGGGGAATAGCAGAATAAGCATATTATTATATGTGACAAACATAAAATAAAAAACGTTCCAATGTTATACAGAATTACAGCCGTTAGTGAAGGAAATGTAACTCTCAGTGGTCATATAATTCTGAAGCTACAGGTTTCGAAAACTCTTCGATTCATGTATGAAACATAAGTGACTTGAGAAATCTCATAAAACATTTTTGAAGAGTATTAAAAAACTCACAGGATCAAAACTGCATTGCATTTCCTTTATTTCTTAAGCTCTACCGAAAGAGGAAAGTTTCCGGATTTCATATAGCAACAATCATATGTGTCCTCAAGAAAACTGACTCAATAAAACACACGCATTACACACTGCTATATATATTCTTCTTAGATTCCTTTTCAAAGTGGTAGAGTCATTTGTTCGTCAACTATGAAATTAACACTGAAACATCCATTGGATACATTAACATCACGAGCCGTATTACCATCAGACACATGATGCACTTTACAGGTATAGACAATTGTTTGCGAAAATATTTTTAAGTATTTTATCTTTATAAAAGAGGGTTTAGAGGGCGATTGTACAAGCTAAATGAAAATGATTTTCATGAAATAATGCATGGTTTAAAATGAAATGATAATGTATTAAGGGATGTATTACGATGAAATAGAGGAAACGTGTTGAAAATGTAAGGATAACATATAATTTATGAAAGCACGTTTTATGAGGAAAAAAATTACTGTAAATGCTCATAACAACGATCGGCAAGTGCAATTTGAACAGTAGAGGAGGAGTGTAGATGCTCTGGATTAATGCTAGAAATATCGTGCATTTCTCTATCAATGGCTGGAAGTTCGGTTCTGTCTAGAAGTCCGATGAAACAGAGGATGAGTTCTTCATCGAAATGAAGGAGAATCTCAAGGAAGAGATTCTAAAGCTGGACTTACCAAAAGAAACCAAGGCAAGGCAAATAAGGTATTCATTAGCCTTAAGATTACAGAATGAAATTTATCGAGCCAGAAAGGTCACATAGTAGCTCAACATCTCTCACTCATCATGAGCAATTGCTCCTTTATCGTGGAACCATATATTCGTTAGATGTCTGTTACAAAAACGAAAGTTTTACATTACAAAAACGAAACGTATTGTACCCTATTATGATTAAAAGTGCACTATAGTCAGTGTCAGGACTCGATGAACTTTGTACGGGTTGAATTTTTCAATACCAAAGTTCGTCATTGATTCATCATATATGTGTCTCTCAAGTTTGTATGCTTTTACTTGATGACTATAAATTACTTGTTTTGAACTAATTCTTTCTCTTTAATAAGAATGTCTTGAAAATTCTCTCTCTCGAGGTTCAAGTAAATCCTTTATTACAGGGAGACTATCGTGCCTCAAATTCTATTCTCAACTGATATAGGAGGGTTGAAAAAACTTTTAGTAGGGCTCGCAGCGCCACCATGCATTTAAAAATATTTTACATGCCTCGATTCATAACTGCCGTTCTGGCCGTCTTTACGCTACCGATCGAAAACCGAGATAGGATCTTGTTTTATACGCCTATCGATGCAAGATCGTTCATGTTTCTGGATCGTGAACTGGACAGTGAAGTCCTAAGACAACGCTATCAGCATTACTGCATGCAATGATTTAAAACAAAGGTGATGAATTGCTAATTTAAAATTAAAAATGCATTTCAGAAAATTATTCACAATGATTTAACGCATATTTTCCCGCATTCTCTAATACTATTGCATTCGCGTCGAAAGTTTACTTCATAACCGATTTAACATGATAATAATTAAAAATATAAAAGAAATGAGCCGAAAATCCTTCATAGACCACAGCCGCTGTTAAGCGAGTGATTATCTCTCAATTCGATGTTCTTATGATATGCTATTGGCGAGAGATAGCTTCGCCAATTAGGAAAAAGCTTCTTTTTCATTGGATAAACAGTTCGACGTTTGTAGCTTTCATTCAGGTTGATGCACGTTTGCATACTGGATTTCTCTCTTTCCTTGAGAGTGTTTTAAAGAATGGATTCGTACAAATGCGCTTTCGTCTTCGCATTCCTTTTTTCATTATGTATTCTATGATAATAAAAAAGTCTTTGTTTTTGTGTTTGGTACAACATCTTATTATTTTCAAAGTCATCTCGGAACACTCCGTTCTAAACGAGAAGAAATTTTTGAAGTACTCGCAGAAATTCGATATACTCCAAAATAATTATAATTCACTAACAGATCTATCTTATTTAATAGAATCTAGGAAGAGCTTAAATCACTATAAATTTTTAAAATTCTATAATTATAATAATAATATTTCAAATATTTTCCCATTCCCTTTCATAAAATTACAGAAGTCCACGCACAGACACAAGGGTATGTTCCCAATTAATTTAGTTTCGTGAATAAATTAGTACTTAAAATATTTAGATCAAATAAATAATTAATATTAACAGGAATAAAGAGACTCAGTCATAAATAGTATTTGACTGAAATAACGCTACATCCCTGTTTGTAAATATAATTTTTCAAAAGTAATAAGCTTATGTAGAGACCTGTAGTTTATTTTTTCTCTCCAAAATGGTGCGTAACCATTTTAGAATATAAATGACAAATGGCATAAAAGGAAAATGGGAGAGGCTAGAAATATGGGAATGAACGCCTAACAAACATTTTTTTTCGCACAAATTACTCAAAAATGAGTTTTCTGCATAAAGCACATGTGATTAATAACAGGTAAATAGGACATCATGATATGAAACTTTGTTGAAGTTGAAACTTAGCAATCGATCTCATATCTTTTATCATACACACTATAAATATATCAGTTTTCTATAAATTGAGCGAAATATGATTTATATGTATTCGAAGATTATATATCATAAAGTTTGCTTTTATGATAAAAATGCGATAGCTTGATAATCGAACGGGGGTGTGGCGACTATACTTCTGAAATACTGATATACTGATATGGTAATGATGCAGATAATTTCAGAGGCTATTTTTATTAGTTTTATATCAAAATTTGCATAAATTACATATAATTAATAATGACTGCTCAAAAATAAAACGTGATTTCAAAGAATTTTATCTGAAATAGAGGTAAAAAAAATCACTACACTTCAAATATAATGAATTTAATACATATCATTTGTATGAATTTAATACATATGTTTTTGTATTGACGTTCATAAATAAATAACGTAGATCGTCTACTATTTGAAAACCAACTCGAGTAAAATCACAAATAAAGGCACAGACGATTTTTATAAGGTTCTCATCATTAAGAAGAAGCCTAAAATTAGAACTATTTAAGTTGTTAGAATTCGGAAAGCTCTATTGTGGCAGTTAAAGTTGGAAAATTGCTGAAATTTATCAATAATTCTGCGCTTCAGTCGGCAATCTTTCTACATCCGAGTCATTAATTATTTGTACACAATTCGGCCATTATTCTATGCCCGAGTCATCTAGAGTTCTGTATTCGAGCCGGAAATCGTTCTATGCTCGTCAGCTGTTATAACAGTGTACTGTTCTTTTTCATTGTCAAGCTATGTTTGTTGTAATGAGTAAAACTTGCATATACATTTTGTTTAATTCTTTGCATTAGTGAATAAGTTTATACAGTACATCTATTTCCTTTTTTAAATAACGATGGATAATTAATTTTTTATTTGAATGTCATTTGGTTGAATACAGATTTTGATTTTGATATAGCATGGTTTCAAAACATTACATTTAAACATCACTAAGTAATTTTTTTACACCGAATAATTCTCAACTTTATTAAATTTTTAACGTAGCTGAATTTGCTCTTTTAATTACAAATAATTTATTTATTTTCCTTATCGTCGCTGTATCCGAAAAAGAAGTGTAAGTTAGTTAATCCATGGTTTCAAACAGGATTAATTGGATGAGTGAGTTTCATGAGATATAGAACAGCAATCGCTATTATCACCTTTAAAAGTATTCTGTTTGTTTAATAAATATCAAAGAGTTTAATGTTTCTTCAGCAACTAAGTTCTGAACATTTATTCATTAGTGAATGCTTTGCCCAAACAATCTCTGAAAGTGAAATAAAATCGTAGGTCTAATTTGATTGCATACGGGAGATTATTTTGTTGATAGGAGAATTTTCCGCAGGAATGTACTCCATGTCATTGGTATGGTTACAGGTACTACACATTATACCATCATGTTAATTAACCTTTTGCAAGACATCCAGTGTTCTGCCCATTTTGCTGATTATAATATCGCTCTTTTCCATTAGGATTTATGATCTTAAATTTTTATAAACACTACCATGCCATCACAGTTAATTTCGGAATACGCTACTAATAATTTATAGTTAAATTCTGTTAGAAAATATTTGTTTTCTTAGTCTGATTTACAAGCAATTGGTTTGGTTTCTTTTTCGCTAAAATGATAGTGTAATGAAAGTATTTCTTCATGTTAAGAACTTTGTTTTTTTCATTAACGAAACTACTCGGTGTATTAGATAAATACAAATGTATAATCTTGCTTATGACATCCTGCTTTTGAAACTGCAAATTTTAATTTACTTCATCCACTTATCAGAAATTAATCAATTTTTAACTTCTGGCACTGTTTTGATGTGATGATTCCTTTAGGCGTCTTATTTATTTACGTCTTTGAGTACTCTGGTATGAACAAAACATTAAAATAGTTTTTTTCAACGTTCACAAAAGATGAACTAGTTTTGATTTTATAATGATTTTTGCTAAGTTAATCGCAGAATATAATACAGATTGCATGTCATATCTTTGTAAAATAGTTAAAATTTCTGCAGAATTTTGAGTGTGAAGCTTTCTTAAAGAGGCAGAGGTTTTTTTCTCAATCGATTCCTCACCAACTTTATCTTCTACCGTTCAGATACTATGTATTCTGAACTTCTCTGATTGGCCTTCACTGAACCAGAAACTCGTTCTATTTTGAATGAGATTGCTATTATCAATGGCTTACTTCCGAGAAGAGAGAAAAATAAATAATTTTGCATATGAACTTAATTAAAAAACATTAAAAATAGAGAAAAAAAAAAGAGGCAGACATGGAATATAGCTGTATTCTGCCTGAAGCAATCTTGTGTTTCAACCATGCAATTATAGCTAAATTTAAAATAGTGTTTCTACGTGCGTTTGTATTTAATATCTCTTCTACCTATTTCTAACGATAAAAAAATACTTTTTAATATATTTGATTCACATCACGATGTTCAATGATATACTATCAGAATTAGCAGAAACATTATGCTTGTATATAAAAAACTTTGCTCTTAAAATAGAATTTCCTCTTAAATTTTTTTTAAAACTGATCAGAAATTAAGAAAATATTGTTTTGTGACGCTATATTGATATGATTGGTTAAACTAGACGTCAAATCTATTTACATCTTTGAGTATTCCTATTTATAAAAACAATGAAGGGATTTTCTGATTGTTCATAGAAAATGAGCTATCTTTGATTACTATTTTTTAATATAAAGAGCGCTATATTATATGAATCTGTAATTTAACAAGGATAAAAAAAAATCCTGGAAATCGGATATAGTTTTATTTAGATATTAAAATAGTTGTGAAATGGTCTTTTCCATACAATGGTAGCTTTTTAATTTGGCTTCCTTTTCGTCATGATTAGTGTTGAAAATGTGTAGAAAGTTATAATATTAGTATAAACAGGCATTTTGCTGACTTTTTATGAAATGATTATATGTCTGCACATACTGTCAAACAAACCACGTGTAATATATTATTTTTAATACATTCCTATAAGTATAAAATTATTGTTCCTCTCATGCATTTTTGCAATAATTAAATCTTTTTAATTTAGAGTTTTCATATTATTTTAACTTCAAATTCAAATACTTACTTTGAATACGTTATTTATATGTTACCGGCAAAGTTTAAAAACCGGCGTTCAACAAAATGCCTAATAATGGTGAATAATACCTAAAACTAACTGGCTATGCGTGAAACGATTCATATTTCACACATTTCCTAGGCATTCGATAGAATGCCAAATGAGAAATCGGCAAAGTATGAAATACATCTCCGATTCGTTTCGAATATCACGTCGCAAGGCATATGACTACTAACGCGTGCCTCAAGTTTAGAATTTGTCAGTTGCACTTTGCGGTTTGTTCGGGTGTGTCATAATACGCAATTTTACCTTAATTTGTTCAACAAAAAATTAATTTTCCGCTGTGCTCCATGAAAATGGAGGAGCTAGTTGTAGTGTCGGCGAAGGAGTTATACTCTAAGACATGAAATAATGATTCGATGATGAACTATCAAAAATTCGAGATAATACTACAAAAACAGTATTTTCTTGACCGAAACTACTAATCAGAAGTTAATAAATGATGTTCAAAAAGCCAAAATAATTACTAAGAAATCTGAGGACTACTGTTTGCTGAATTACTATGATGGGAAGATTATCAAAAACAAAAGTAAACTCATTTATCCTGTTAAAGAAGGGGTCATTACTATACAGTATTAAGTCATGGACTCAAAGTTATTTCACGTCAATCTAGCTTGACTATTGGACTCGAAGGACGTGATAGAATGTTAAAAGAACTTTCAACCAAAATACAATAACGTTACACAAAAACCTTTACGTCATAATACCGAACTGTACTTTTGTGAACGTTGCCAGAAAAAAACAGAAAGGCATTAAAAAGGGCATGGTTGGAAAACCCATGATTTTTTCCGAATTTAATTCCTCTGGTCATGTAGATCACATCAACTTTCAGTCTCAGACAGATAGAGAATACAAATTTATTATGATGTACCGAGATCATTTCTCAAAATTTGTGATTCTTGTCTCTAATGTCAAAAATAGCTGAAGAAGTAGCCTACAAGCTAGTGGAGATATTCTCCTTTATTGGAGCGCCATCTATATTACAGCCTGACAAAGATAGGGAATATGCTAATAATGTGGTGACCAGCTTGAAGGAATTTTGGCAAACATTGAAGATCGTTCATGGAAAGCCTCGCCACTCATGAAGCCAGGGTAGCGTTGAAAGAACTAATCAAGGTATCGTAAATATGCTTTGTACTTGGATGCAGATCAACAAATCTGACCACTGGAGTGAAAGACTGCCTTTCGTTCAGTATATGAAAAATAGAGCTTATCATTTTGGGATAAAAAGAACACCATACGAAGTACTTTTTGGATGCAAGCCTAAAGTAAGGCTTACAGCGTCTTTTCTGCTGGAAGATGTTTTAAAAGGCATAAATACAGAGAAGAGAGCAGCTAGAAAAAGTAATATAAAACGTCCAAACAAAGGAAAAAGTAAAACTAATCAGATAACGCAAAAAAGAGCCTGTTTATAGAAAAATATGGATGAGAATATATTTGATAATGGATTAAACCAACATGATGAACATCTGATTTTATTTTTGATACCTGTTGAGTGTGTTTAAAGAAACGAATGATGTACTTACATGCAAAAAGTGTCGTCAAAAAATTCATACCTTCTGTGACCATGATAAAGATGAAGAAATTGATGTTTTGATCACCCTTTGTTTCAAAACTGAAAATGGTATTGAAGGTAAAATAAATTCTGAAATCAATCTGGAAATATAAGCTCCCCCCCCACCCAGACTTCTTTTTCGAAGGACAAAATGTATGAATCGGAGTTCCTTATTTGGAAGTATTGCTACATTTTTTAAAATTTTATTAAAAGAAAAATAATAAAAAATTATAAATATTGTCTACATATATTATTACAATTAATAAAATTCATATTTATTGCACTTATCAATTGTTAGAAGTGCAATTAAAAATGATAAAACGATAACTAAAAAAAAGAGGATAAAACAGACATAAATAGGAAATTTATATTCCTAACGGAACTTCAAGATATACAATACGAATAAAATGTTTTCCAACACTTCACGGAACAAAAATTCAATTTCGAATGATTAACGGGAGACAATTATTTATCACTACTACTTTTGTACTTATTAAATACTTGGTTGTGTAAACACTACCAGGGTCAAATTATATACTGACGGCACACACCGGTTTGTTTTCTTCCCTGCACCAGACTTTAAATGCTGTCCTTTTGAGCTTTGAACAAAAAATAACGAGATAATCATTTTTTTTGTCTTATTTCTCACTGTGTGTGTCCTCTAAAGTACTAAAAACTATTTTTCATTAACAGTTAATCTGCTTTTATTTATTTGAGATAGGATATTAGAGCTGAATTTCAGATTAACACACTATTTTTTTTTTTGATAAATTTGAAAAAGAATTTCTCGAAATAGATAAATAATGTACAGCGAGTTACGGAAAAATTCTTGCAAACACCTTAAAGAAACAATTACGTAGATCTAACCATCAATATTAATTTCTAAATTTAAATAAATATTGATGTCAAAATACATTAATTTTACCATCTAAAAAGAATCACTAATGATTCTTTTTTTTTTTTACGTTAATGCTCTTGAATTTGGCTAAAACTGAACTATATAAATTCTTTTTTAAAAGTGCGGGCCTATATTGAATATATATTAATTGCGTTAGAACTTTGTTGAGACATGTTGTATTTTAAAAACATCTCACTCATTATCTTCTGCTGCTTTATAAATTTGAACTTCTTTATTGGTACAGTGTTATGTACACATTTTTGAGAATAACGTAATTTAAAATCTTTTTTTTTATACTGAAAAATACTTAGTTTTTGAATTTCTTTTTAATCCAAACAAGTTAAGAGAAATGTTTTTTAAAAAAGAAAACTATTTCTCTAATTACTTATATTAATTTTGAATTTTATTCACGTGTTTTGATTGGTCTATTATGAAAATCAGATTCTGTGGAAAGTCAGACCCACAGAAATTTTAAATGACGCCAACCATTAGATTTTATTTGTATTGAAAACACGAGAATTGTATTGGTAACTAAATTAATAAAATACTATATTGTATGAATTGTGTGCATTAATTTTTGGGTTTCAATAGAATTAAAAATAAAAAAAAGTTTTCATGTATGTCCCCTAATGAATAAGAATTTAAAAATTGAATATGAAAGTAATGTAATCAATAAAGTTAAATTTTAACATCAAATCTTTCATTCTGCAGTTAGGAAAAATCGTATCGAACAAAAATTTCAATTAATAAATGCTTAGTGAATAATTAATTAATTAATAAATATGATGGGGAATATAAATTTAAAATTAAAAACTAAAGTAAATTAGTAAAAGTTCCATGCAAAGGCTTACAAAGAACAGATTTAGCCACCCTAGGAGCACTTTTTTTATAACTTTTATTAAATGACTCAATTATCTATAAGAATTAAAGTAAACGACGAAATATTGAAAAATTGACAATAGTAAACTTTTCCAATATTCAAATTAAAGCAAACAATTATTAAATTGACTATATATTTAAGCTAAATGTAACTAAAATTGAAGCAAATGATAAAAAATTGAAAAGTGATCTGGTACGCCAAAAATGATCCAACTAATCCAGTAGCTCCTTGGATGGCTAAAAAAACTGATTTTGGAACACAATTTTTATTTTTGAAATTTTTGAATGAGACATATAGCACATAGCATGAGAATGAGACATGGAACAAGTTTTAAGCTGTTCGATGAAAACGAAAAGTATTTTTGTAAATTATTTTATACTCAGAAACACTTTTCTTTTTTCAGTGAATTTTTTCAGAATAAAAGTGCAAAGTTTGTTTCCCCAAATCCTCAGAAATATTTCCTGTAGCTTTGATATTTATACTAGAAATGCATTATCTTGTGAAAAGAATGTTCGTGAAGTATCATCAACATGCATTTCAGTTACTGAAACAAAAATGAGTATTCCTGATTGCGAAATAAATAATTGTTACACTATTTATGCAACTACTTTGAAATGTTATTCGAGCACATACATTGTTTCTTGATTTATCAATACATTTCTTAGTTTATCCTCATTTTCTGACATAACAGACACTTGCTTAAAATCTGTAAATATTTCCATAAATTTTTTTCTTTCAGGAAATTTCTTGGCAATTCTCATCTTATCCAGGCTTTGATTACAAAGTAAATCCGGAAATAAGTCAAGCATTTCGTCTCAAGAAATTATAAAGATAAAACGAAAAATAGCTAATACTGTTGTGGAGTAAGCAAATAATCGTAATAACATTGGTAAACACAAGAATTAAATTAATGCTTGCTATCTGAAGGAATAATTCGGTAGTAATTGCAAGGTTTAATTAAATTTTTTTTTGTTTTTATACATTTTAATTAGAAATTTGCTAATTTATTAAGCATGTTTAATTTGAATGAAGTACAATGTTATTCACAAAATTAATCATCCGTTTTCAATATTCTAGATTTTCAAAAATAAACGACACTCGAGGGCCATCACATTATAAGACTCCCCACAGTTTTCTTTTGTATTAATTTATTACTTATCCAAAATGATAAGTAATAAATGTATATAAAGGAAAACAGTGGGAGTATTATATTGTGATGGCTCCTCGAGTGCCGTTTATTTTTGAAAATAAAGAATATTAAAAATGGATGATTCATTTTGAATAATCCTGTATTACTAGTTAAATTTTAATTTTATATAAAAGAAAGAATAATCACATATTTTATTGTCATTTATAACAAATCAATAAATACGATTGGAGTATCAATGATTTTATATTATATACGTATTAAAATCTCAAACAAAAAGTTTACTGTTACTTAATATCTATTGAACATTTGAGGTCTTTTTCTGAGTAATTTACATTTTCAGAATTATTTTATAAGGAATTATTCCTTATATATTTTGAATATATTCTATTGATATTTATTCGATGTGAAATTTAATTGTGTGAAATTTAATTCTTTAAATGATTATTTTCAATCAATTAATTTTTATTAATTATAATTAAATCGTAATGCCATCCAAATCAATCGTATATAGAAAATTTCAGCTCAATTGAGTGCTTTAAAATGTGAGAAAAAAAGCTTTTAAAGTTTTGAGTCAGACAAAGTTATTAAGTGAGTAAAGTAAAGTGAGTTAAAGGAAACATAGTTGCACCTTTAATAAATGATCATGATATAATATTCATTGGGTTCGGAAATATTTAACTGACATATATTAAAATATTTATTTATTAAATAATTAGAATCAAAATTCATAATAATCAAAACTCTTCGTTGGTTAAAATTGAGCATAACAGATCCCCGTATAGTATGGATATTATTAAAAAATTTTGAGTGGAATATTTTGTATAAAATTATTTTACATGCCGAAGGAAAGTTGTAAGAATAATGATTTACAATACTGAAAATGATATGTAAAAATAATGATGTACAAAATTAAAAATGATGTAAAATAATATGAACTAAGAAATTCACAATATAAAAATGTGGATGAAGCAAATTAAGCAAAAAAAGAGATTTTGTATGTGACGTTAAGATCACCAAAGATGATGAATATTTTAGTCATTTTATGAAAATGGTATAAAGAATTTTGATATTTCATTTTGGTTGCTACAAAACGGAAGCAAGTAATTAAGAATTCCATATTCAATGTTTAGGATGACATTACTTTTTTTGAATTCTTATATTAATTAACTATGGATTCTGATATTTCATGTTTCGAGAATTTTCTACGTGGTAAACATTTATAGCGAAAATTGATATTTCGAATCTGTGTAAGAGAAATTTTAATCAAGTAATCTACGTCACAGTCTATTAATAATTCAAATAAAAGTAATGTTAATTAAATAAAAATTTGTTAGATATATTCTTTGTCAAAAAATAATTTAAAAGCAAATACTAGGTAATTTTATAAGTTATTTAAATTTGAAAATAGTTCTAAATAATGCAATTTTAATTATTATTAGAACGTATCATAGGATTATGAATAATGACGGAAATGAAATAATTTTTTACTTTGGAAAATCAATATATTTTAGAACTATGTTTTATGTAAAATATATTTCATATAATATTATTATTATTCTGGAAACAGAGATAGTATTTTAGATGAAATAAAAAAGGAAATTAATATTTCTGACATCAAAATATATTTTGTCTTATATAGAGATATTTTACTTGTACTTCCATCGTACATTTTACCTGTAACCAAGCTAGAAAAAATGCATTTTTTATTCCTTTTATAAAAGATGAAAAAAAAAAAAAAAGTGAGAGATTTTTTTTATAACTTCAATAAAATAAATACTTTTAATGCAACTTCAGAGTCATTTAATAACATTGTTCTTATTTTCTTATCAGTATCATTTGTACATTTTTGAGCAAACGATTTAATCAACTTTGTAAGCGATACTTTCCACGATCAGCTCTAGCAACAATAGCATAGTACCAAACGATATGGAAAAAAAAATGGGAAAATGTGAATAATAGAAGAGGCTTATCACTAAACAACGGTTACTTAGAACAATCTCATTTACCGTGGCGTTGCTCTGGAGATGACATTATTTAAAAAAAAAAAAGAATATTGAAAACCACTTCATAGGGATAAAAGAACTATTCGATATCTCATCTTTTGTTTCGAATTATCTCATTTTGAGGGGCCGTAAAAATACTGCATGGTTTTTTTTTTTAAACCTCGAACATGTTCTCGTGGAACATTTGTTGCAATACATTTCTTTGACATTACTCTTGCTTTGAAAGAATTTTTTTTTAAAATAAATTTTACTGTGAAGTTTTGATAGTTAAATATAAATATAGGAAAAATTTAATATTTTATAAATTTATATTCTTACAGAAATAAAAAAAACGGTGTACATAGAGTCATATTAAATATACTAGTAAGGCAACTGCGGATCAGCTATTTAATCTCACTGCTTTGAAATCATATTTTCTTAAATTAACTTTTATCTTGGTGTTGTTTGAATTGATCACACCAAAAAATTATAAACACTGCCAAAAATAGAAATTCTTTTATATTTTACTAATAATAACCCCATTGCAAAAACTTTGTAAGCCTTTAAATTTAGATAAGACATAATATATTTCCGTCGAAATTTAAATATTGTTTTTCTCTTTTTGTTGCAGTTTAGCATTATTTCACGTGATTTTTTTTGTCTCAATATAGCCAGTAATATTGTATGAAAGAATACAAAAGTTTTAATTTAAAATTTTTTGGAAAATTCTGAGACTTCTTTTGTGATGCAGCTTTGAAAACAACGTCTCGCCAAAGTCCAAAAAATTATTGATATGAAAGATTGTTTATTAACCTTGAGGAATAATAATAATTTATCAATCTGCATTGTAAAGAATACATTATATAGCGAAGGGAATTTTAACGTGTAAATATAATTTTACTATTGATGTATAGAAAAAAATGTTATATATTGGAATTTCAAAACATGCCTTAAGATCACTAACAAGTATTCACTTTATTCTTTGCGAATGCAATATTCACTAAATTGTGGCAGTAACTTCTTTACCCTTATTTCGATAATTTAATAAATCTTTTAAATTGTATAGAATGAAATGAAGTTCGAAGAAATAAAAATGACTATAGAAAGAAAAACCTATAGAATGAAAAATTTTAAAGAAATAAAAATGACTTTAAATTTTGATATGCGAACCTAAAATTGTTGAGAATGCAATGAATATTATTGTATAAAAAGTGAAAAATAACTGAAAATTGATTTTTGAAATGGTTTTAAAGGACAATAGAAATTCATATGTGAATAATTGTTTTTTTCTATTATTAATAGAAAGAATTATAGAATATTGAAGTAAAATGGATGTACAAAAAGAGAAAGAAAGTTAAAAAAAGAAAATAAGGGGATAACGCGTAGGTAATATATATATATATATAACATTTGCATAAGAACTGTTATGTAAATGTTGAAAATAAAGAACATTTAGGGCATTCAAAAGTTAAATGGCACGCTCTAACACCTACTACAGAGTGTGTTTTACAATTATTTGAGCTTCTACTTTCATATTTTTTAAGTTTAGACAAATTTTCAAAAATTCTGGAATCTTTTTCAATTATGAATTATCGGAGATATTAATGTACACACTATAATAATAAACGATTGTAATGAAATTTCGTATGCAAAGACTTTTGGAACTAACATGCAAAAAAATGTTTAAAATTTGGTGTCCAATGAATGAATAGCCAGAGCTACAGTGAATCAGAACTGCGCACTCAGCAGGTGTATATAAGAAGCGATTCTTAATCTGATGGTCAAATTTTCATTGCATTTAGGATACCTAATGTTGCATTGCGATTTAGGATACCTTTCAATGACTGAAAAAATGCCTCGCCTCAGGATTCCAGCTCATTACATGCAACTCTCAGAGTTTGAAAGAGATCGTATCTTTGGATTGAAAGAGGCAGGTTGGGCAAATCGGAGAATCGCTCGTCATATGGGTCGAATCGAAGCGGTGATTAGAAGATGCTGGCAAGTAAGGGTGGACAATAGCAGATTTCAACGTCTTGATGGTAGTGGTTGACATAGGGCCACAGCAGATCGGGAAGACAGAGTGATTTTTATCAAATATTTTTCGAATATGTCGAAGAATGATTTGAAACAAATATCACCGGAAATAACAATTTTCAATGATGTTTGTAACTCGATCGCAAGTAAATTGGGCAGATATTGAAAACTGTGTTGAGAATTTTTTGGAAAGAAATGCCTGATATTAAAATCTATGACAATTGTCAGTTCGAAGAAATTAGAAGACTGAATGAATATTTAAATTCTGATAAATTAGAACTATGGGAAAATCGATATGTATAAATTGATAAAAGATGGATGGAAATATTTAACCATTTCAGAAATAAACACATTTTATTTGAAAATTTATTTATTCTTGTTGAATTTATATTGTGTTGCCCTGGAAGTAATATAGTAGTTGAAAGAGTTTTTACAGTAGGTAATGAGTTTTGGACAAGTCAGAAATCAAGATTGAATGTTGATACTCTAGCTGCAGCATTTACTGCAAAATTCAATGTGAAAGTTACTGCAATTCAATGTGTGTGAATATTTTTTGCTCCGAAATTTCCAATATATATTTAGAAAATGAAATATTGGCAAAAATATTCATTTAATGGAAAAATACTCGTTTAATGAAATAATTAAAAGGGATGTAAGCATAATTAGAGTATTTTTGTTTGAATTAATAAAATATTCCATTTATTTACGTCATAATTTTTTCTTAAACTTTTTCGTCCTCCTTTTCATTACAAAAAAATTGGTCACCTTAACACACACACACACACACACACACACACACACACTCAGAGAGAGAAAGAGAGATTCAATCGAATCTCTTATTCATAAACGAGTTTAACCAGTTCATCTCTTTTAAATAGATTTTCAACAGAATTGCATTTCTTTACGCTACTTTGATCCCTTTTCATCTACGTATACATTCGCGTATTCAATGACGTGCTTCTTTTGGTATAAATGAGGAAATAATTCAGTTTCTTTTTGAGCGGCGCAGATCAATCGTTAAGAAAAAATCTTTATCGACGACTCGTTTTAGAACGGGATGAAAGGGCGAGAAATTATCTGAGTTCATGGTGAGTCAGTTTATGGAGAAGAAGAATGGAACGTGGATTTCCATATTCTACAATGAAAGTAATTGCCTAAGAAATTATAATCCTGATAAATTGTAGAAAATTGGTAAACGTTCTTTATATTTTCATCAATATTGTTAATGAGAGAAAAAGATAGTTCTTTTTAGAGGGAATTTTAGAATAAATCTTCTAGCCTAAAAATGCCTGCCTATCAAAGAGAATTCGAGTTTTTATAGCATAATGTATTCGTTAATTGTATTGTGACTTGAAAACTCAGGTACCATTTTATAAATGCATTAATGAAAATCGACGAATTAGAAATTGTTACTAGAAGAATTTCTTTTTTGAAATTTGATTTAATTCAAACTTTATTCTGGATGACATGGAACACTCTCACCATCGTGTCGGGTAATGGACAGTAAATTGTAAAAATCAAAGAAATATTGGATTAAAAACAGAAATTGATCCATGAAAATCATAAACATTCCAAAACAATATTTGAGCTCATAAAAGGATTATTTTTAATTAAATTAGTATTATAACCAAATCTGCCCATAAAGTGCTATTGATTGCAAGCGTATTGAGAACATGCGAGTCTTGGTGGCTAACAAACTAATGAATTATTGCAATCGGAGTTTTATATTCCGAGCTTTTATATACTCCTTGCTATTCAAATTTCAATTGAAAAAGTCAAGATATTTTAAAATTATATTTTGTTGTTGATAAAAATAATGACACATGCGACTCACACTATTTTAATAATTTATATACAAATTTTATAATCAAAAGTATATTAGGATGGTTTTTTTTAATCAAATTTGCTCTACAAAGCTCTAAGATTTTCTTCTTTTTTACAACGTTTTTCTGAATTTCACTTGGTGTATGTGTGTGTGTGTGAGTGTGTGTGTCATCAAATTTTCGATCGTTAATTTAACCAACTTCCCATCAAGCTAGAGCTTTGAAATTTTGGGAATCGTTCGTACTCGCCTAACAATGCAATATTTAGACGTTTGCGACAAGTTTTGACTAATATTTCAATAATTTTAATAAGTCAAAATATTCTTTCCTCTCGGCGCTTTTAGGATTGAGGAAAAAATTTCTTTCCCCCTCTGGGAGCACCGGGCACTCCCCACGCAGCATGCGGTATCGTAAACCTTTTGTACTCACAAAGGGGAGATACTATCTCCCCTTTACTATCTCCGAGATAGTAAGGGTTGCTGACTTTTAGTCAGTAATCATCCGCAAGAAAGAAAGTTTCCAATATTTGGCGCCATGTCTTATCACAATAATTTTTTCTGAATTCTGGTTCCCATTCTTTTTTTTAATAGAATGACTTACAAACTTTCAAATGCATGTTTTGAGTATTATGAATTTTTTAATACTGTCACAAATGTCTCTTTTTAAGTGAATTTTAAAGTTAAAAATAACTAACAGTTTTAACTAATATTTCAATAATTTTCTCTAATAAACTTTGCCACCATATAAAAACGTTGTTTTTAAAAACGTTGGTTTTTATATCGAATTATTTAATTGTGATTCGAATTCCATTTGTTACATCTCCTACTTTATGTTTAAGTATGAAAAGATATTTCACAGAATCACAATTTTAAGCTTTAAATATCAAGGGACAATTTAACAGTAGTCGAAGAAGCGACTAAACATTTTACTAACTCAAAAAGTCAAGTATATATGAAATTTTTTTGTGTATAATATAAATTCATGTCGACGAACATTCATACTGAATTTCATGAAGATCGGATATAAATTACAGATTTTAGCATTTTGTGCCCCTCATCCCCTTTTATATATTTATAACCTTTTTTAAATATCCAGAATGATAATTTAAATTGTTAATTTAAAGTTTTAAATAATTCCAATAAATATTAAAATAATTTAAATCAGAACATGAAAAATTATCCGAAAATACTTTATTTGATGTGAAAGTAGAATTTCAAGCAAAAAAAAAAAAAAAAAAAAAAAATGCAAAAACATTTTTGTCAATAAATATGTATTAATTAAAATTAATATTCAAAGTAATCAAAATTAATATTTTGTTTCGAAATATTTTCCACCTTTGAATATCCTAATAGTTGTCTTTTCCTTCAGGAAATTACTAGTATATGTAACCTACAAATGTACTTTGTGTTTTAGTATACGGTCCCTCGTTAATAGATTCAAATTATCAATTCATATTTTAAAAATGGACTTCGGACTCTGACTTAACTGAAGAGAAGAGAGGGCGGGGATACGTTTGTTGCTACACATGCTTTTCTTAAGGAGAGGAGGATCTAGAAAGTTCAATTGCGCAAACACATCGCGCATTTCTAAAGTTGCAGTGAAAATAAATGAAAACGAAAACAATCGCAACAAAAATGATCGATGTATAAAAAGAGATACCTGTTCTGATAATGGCCATTCGATAGCTCAACAGGTGAGGGGAACGAACGTTTTCTGATTTTCGAAAATCTGATTTCGAAATTGATAGAGTAATTAGCAAAGAAATCTACCTCAGTTTTTGAATACTTTTTCTGAAAAAAAATCATCTGAACTTCTGTTCTATATGTTGTGTTTATATTTCTCCCAGAAACTCGGGATGGCAACGGAGGCCAAGACGAAGAGACCTAATATTTATTATAAATATAATTGTGCCCAATCCACGCTTTCAGGTTGGTGCGATATTTTTTTAAATCCTTTTAAATGATTATGTTCTATGTTTATAATTGCATGTGTGTCTATTTTAAATCTAAGAAGTTTTATTTCAAAGGCGTTTTTATTGTCTTCATTAATTTGGAATAGTTTTTAAAATTATTTTAACGGATGAACTTTGATTTTAAAAAAATTTGAAAACTATATGTAAGTACTTGTTAAACATGTGAATTATAGACTTGTAGAAAGATTTTGTTGGCGCAAAAATTATTTAAAATGCCCCTCGAGGATTAAATTCTGTTTATAATTTATTTCGAATAGTTATTATAAAAAATAATTTGCTTTAAGACACAATTCTTATAAATAAATTCAAGAACGTAAATAAGTTAATATTTACAACAATCTTTCAAAATAATTTAATTCTTATAAGAATTGTGTATATTTAGTTGAAATGACATTTAAAACATGGAATGCAGAATTATAAAACCTAATCTTAGATTTTACACCAGAAAGTTTCGTTAATTATAAATTCTGAAAACTGAAATAATTATGGATAAGAATTCCAAAGAATTAATATCCATGAACAACCGTGTGGTGACCGACTATAGCAGAATAGTCCCACTGTAGCTCGTGCATGTTGTGTGAGGCGACTGAAATGGGTACTCGATCCTTAGGATTATACCAGGGGACCTGATGAGCTTGCCTTCTTTAGGTAGGTATGGCATCTTGACCCTGAGGCACCCTAGTGACCTCTTTCTTTTCCATGGGGTTAACTGTCTTTGGTAAACATGAGTGACGCACCCCCGTTATATCCTAGCGATCCTTCTGTTTTCGACCCTTTTAAAGCAGTTATCTTTTTCCAATTATTTCACATGCCTAGATCAGCTTTTTGGCTCCGCATGGCCACATCTGGCTCTTGCATCCATAAAACACTATCACTCGTTTTATATCCTTGAAATATTAATTTCAAAGAGGAATATTTTTAATTTAATTCTAAATTTTTAAATTCATTTTGTTCCTTGCGATAATTAAAGAGAGTGGAATATAAAATTGCGAACTTGTTGATCATTGGATATTGAGATGTGAATTTTATTTTCTAATGGATCATTCATACCAGTTGTATATTTTTCATATAAATCCATTATATCATCCAAGTGAGGTAGATGTCCGATAGATGTGTATGGGAATTAAGTGGTTGCTGGGATTATGCTCTCGAATTGAACTTGTTTAAAAAGTATGAGTAGTTAAAGATAACTAATCATAACTAATATGATTATATACATAACTAATTATCTAAATAACTAATCTTGGATTGGAAGTAAACACTGGATACTGAAAATATTGCTTATAATATCAAATTTAACCGAGCTTTCATCCTGGAATTGAAATAACATCTTAGAAATACAGGTTATCTTCCAAATTTTTGCACAGTTTGAAAACATTATATAAAGTTTTTATGTTATCGAATTCCAGTTGCCATTAGTAATATTTAGAAACGTTTTTAAAATTCTAGAGATTAAGTTCAATGTATTCAGTAATAATGCATCGAATTCTGATTTCGTAGAAAATCTAAATGTATCAGTTTTGTTGTTGCATGATGAGAATTTAACACTGAGCGCTTTGCTTTCAGTTTTATCGGGCAATCTAAAATATAAGGTATCAATTGATAATACATTAGTGGATATGCTAAACAAATAATCTAAAGATTGTAGGTAACGATAAAGAACTGTTATGTAGAATCGAGGTTTGGAACCCAGTTGCTGTATAGGGTTTTAAGTTAACCGGAGTTTTATAACATCAATTGGAAGGAGATTAAAGTTAAAAGGAGCAGCGTTACACTTTTTTATGCTATTTTCAATGGATTTTTGTGCTATACAATGAGTTAAATTTAAAAATCGTAGAAGAAAAGTTACTTTCGATCATCTATTGGTTGAATAATTATGCAGACATATAAATATATAACATATTAAATTTTTTACAGAGTTTCCTTCGCGTAATTTAGAGAGAGATTTAACAAATTTTTTTATATATATTGAACTTAAATGTTCCCAGAAAAAAATTGTTCCAAAGAAATTTCGATACAGAAATTTCGAATGCCGAAAATTGTTATGTTTTCTTGCTAAAGCTACTAATTTATATTTTAAGGATAAATTAGACTTAAAGTATTAAATTATCAAAGAAATTTAATTAAAAAACATACAAATATACAATTTAGATTTGCCAATAATATAAAATTGAATATTTGTTCGTTTTGCTTAGTGCGACATTAATAAAACAGTCAATTTTTGTGTACAAAAAACTGAGTTTTTATTGAGTTTTGGACGTAATGCCTTATAGAACATAATTTCTTGCTGAAGCCAGTTTAAAATATCATTTACTTTTACTTGGAGAGGTAAGATATTTTTCAGGAATGTTGGGAATAAACTTTAAGCCGTGATGGACAGTTTTGCAAGCTTCCATTACTTCACTTGTTTTTCAGTTGTTCGTTGTTGAACATGTGTTTCTGATGGTTTTAAATTTAATTTCGTTGTCATTATTTTTTGGGTTCATTTAGATCAAACCAACCATCCAGTATACCCAGATCGGTGGGAGCAGTAGGTTACAATAGAGTTCTTGTTCATAGTGTAAAAACTGGAATTGATAAGCTTCGGTTTACTGCAATATATAAAAATGATTATTATATCAGAGAATGTTTTTATTTGGCATATCAAGTAAGTATAGTTTATTTAGTGAGAATATGTGATTATATTATTTTTTGTCTGAAAGAAAATTTTTATCCGGCACTTAAACTTTTAGATTTCGATGCAAGCTTCGAGAAAATTGATTTGGCACAAATGTATCATTCATGTATAACAAAGTTCTGAAATGGCGATTTATGACGCAAAGAGCTAATTTGAGAAGGCATCTATAATTTCTTTAATTGGATTTATTACCATTAAATGTGGATGTTCCTAAGAAAGGTTTCTGATCACGTATTTTTGAATTGTTACACAGTTCAATTGTTATTGCTTTGAAGTGCTGTGAACATCTTCCTTCATACGTTTTTACCTCTTGATGTAATTTATATTTGTTTCTAAATATAAACATTTCTAAGTATTTTTACTGAATAAAAAAGAACTTTTGAATCATTCAAAGGGCAGCGGTAGCCTAGTGGTCAAGGTTGTGGACTAGCGGCCGACGGTTTTCGTTCAGTCGCGGGTTCGATCATTGGCCGCCAAAGACCCACCGTGTAGCCGGGGCTGATGCACGTTAAATCTGTTCAGGGACCAAAGTCCTCCCGTTGGTGGGGTGTGGATGTTAGGAGAGGGGGGTGCCAGCTCGGGTGTCGTCCTCGTCACTTGACCGTTGTTCAAAATTATGAGGTCCGTTGCCAATATCCCTCGTGTTACTTCTAGTGCGACGTTAATAAAAACTAAACTAAACTAATTGAATCATTCAATTAACATTTATTAAGCCTTTTATATATGTACCTGTTTAGCATCCTACTAGTAAAAATTTCGGAGGTACCAATAATGTTTACTAAATCGTTAGGAAAAATTTCTTTAATGAATCCTATTTGATTCAATTGAAATGTAACTTGTATTTCTTCGGAAATGTCAGTTCGAATAATTATTTGATAAACCTGTTGGCTTGGTATTCTCTGAACAACTCGTCCATGAAGAAACTTGTAACGAAAGTTTATTTTCAGTTTCGGAATAAAAACCGAACTTGTTAGTCTCGGAATATTTTGACTATTTTATTGCCTTGACGATTAAAATGATCAATATCATGGTTAGCGTTTTAGTAAAATTCTATTTCCTCTCTCATGGATGTTAAAAGTGTGAAAAATAGCTTGTTTTCTTAATTTGTTACGGTCATTCTTATTGTGCTGATGAAAGAAGATTTCTCGGAAGATTTATCCTGTATTCGTGAAATTAGGGAGATCAATGCGCCAAAGGAAAAGTCCTTTATAGAATCTTTTTACTTGTTTTTAAATAGATGCAGCTCAAAACCTTTCAGGCTGGAAACCAAATATATTGAATGCGTTAAGAAAATATAAAACTAGCAAATCTTAATCTTTTTAAGGTTTATTCGAGATCGCAGGCGCAACTAGACTACACTACTTTAAGATAACTTCAATTAATTTCGAACAAATATTCAGATCAGTTTTAAAGATTGATATATGATAAATATAAAAAATCGGAAGGATTGAACTCTAGTCGCGTGAAAGCAATCACGTTACCAACGCCCTTGGTATCATGGTAGAAATATATCAGTTAATTGTGGACAGGTAGATATTTGTTGAGCATCCTTTTCGCTTTATCTTGCTCTGAATTTTCTCTTGTACAATAAGACATGCAAAATTCGTCAATCTACGCAACACCTTTCTCCACAATCGCCATAGTTATCATTTGAACAAGGTCGAGTATTATGCGGAATCCTTTACGTCCGCAAGGCTTTGCACACTCTACTCTTTAAATTTGGGTCGTAAGCATTGAAACATCTTGAACAGATAAAAAGGCGGTAATCGATCCCTTGATGGTTTTTCTGTTGCATAACTGATTTGCCTATTTGATAAAGCTAGTAGCTAAGAAACGCGGAAAAAATATTTTTCTTGGAAAGTGAGGAAATAGTCGAATTTATCTAGTCAATTTTCCTTAAGTGAAAGTTTAGATTAGGATATTTTATCAACTCAAATGGGACAGTTTGTTGCTTACAAAATGCTTAGAGCTGTAACATCGGTTTTCGAGTTGCCGCTTTAAAGGATCCGTACAACTTGTGTTTTATCTCACTTGCACATGCTACGTTATTTGGGGAATATATTTAGAGCATATTTCAGAGTTCCATAAATCCAAGCCTAAGTAATTAGATACTAAAAATTATTTAGCATTAATTTTATGGTAATTACTAAAATTGTGCTCAGAACTGCACATATTAACATGGCTGATTTGAAAATAGTACATTGATGAGTACAATCTAAATAAATTGTATAAATATCGGTAATTAAAATAAGAGTTAAAATCGAATTCACTATGAAATTGGTAACTTCCTTCTTATTTCGTTCCCTTCATTTGACCATTGACCCGTGTGGTGACCGGGTATGACAGAATAGTCCCACTGTGGCCCATGTATGTCGTAAGAGGCGACTAAAATGGGTACCCAGCGTCTGGGGGTATAGCCGGGCACCATGCCCCTGGGGATTATATCAGGGGACCTAGGGGACTTGCCTTCAGATAAGTACGGGCATCATGACCCCGAGGTACCTTAGTGATCTTTTTCTTTCCCATGGGGTTTACTGTCTTTGATAAACACGGGTGACGCACTCCCGGGATGCCCTAGCGATCCTTCTCTATTTTCGACCCTCCTTCTTGTCAATCACTTTTTATCTTCTTTTAAACTTCGTCTAGACCACAGTTTAATCTTGTTTGGCGCAGCATAGCCATATCTGGCTCTTGCGCGAATAAACTTTACATTCACTCACTCACTCACACTCATTCATTTGACCATTGTTCAAAATTAAAACTTTCTTGAATATATAAGAGTACATAGCTTTTAGAACTGAAACATTCTTAATGTAAATCTTTTTTTTGGGGGGGGGAAATGTGAAATCAAGGAGTTTGATTAAGAATTTGTTGAATAAATTGTTATAGAACTGGATGAAATGGTGGTTAAAGATCAAAATGAAATTCTACAAAATCTTGTAGAATAATCCCAAAGCATGAAGCTTGTAGAATAATACCAGTTATTGCATAATGTGATTAGGTCTGGGGAATAAGATGTCGCATCTCCTGGAAAAAAAAAACCATGGTTTAAAAGCTACTTAAAACTGCATTGGCATTGACTCATTGAAAAACCAACACCAAATGAGACAATTTGATTATAATGTAGATTGATTTGCTTTTAATGGATCATGATGGTTTGTAGTAAAGATTCAACACACCAGTAAAAATGCGAGTGCAAGTCCAACGAATGAAATATATTAATTTTACTTGTTTTCAATCTAATCTTCGAATTTTTGCATGACTTGCAGTGGTAACATTTCGAATGTTATCTCTTCACTTAATCGCGGCTCAAAACTTCGAGTTCTGGTACTAGTGTTGCTCTCACGGTGGTACCTTCTTCAGGTAAGTACTGACATCACTCACCCGAGATATCCTAGATATCTTTTCTTTCCCATGGGGGGCTTACTGTCTTTGGTAACTTCAAATAACGCTTCCCCGAGAAACCAAACTGATTTCTTTTTCGACCATCCGACTTGTTAACTAATTTGTATCTTTAAATTTTTTCAACTGTCTAGATTCCATTGCACCATGTTTGGATGAGCATAGTCATATCTGGCTCTTGCTCCATGAAACTTAACCTTCACTCACTGATGCCAAATATTTCCTAAATATATTGTGGTCATTCTCAAGTTCGCGAGATGCTTTGTTTCGTCGAGTCATGAGTTTAAGACCTAATGTCACTTAAAACCAGTCGTGTAGTGGGGTGGGGCTTTAGTTAAGGCCCCCATGTCCTTCCGTTGGCATGATGTGGAAGTTTGGAGAAAAAAGCAACAGATAAAATGTCATTCTCGTCCCTTGTTCGAGGTTCAAAATTGTGATATTCGTCACTAATAGCCCTCGTGTTACTTCTAAAACACCCATATGATGAACGGGTTTTAAAGAATAATCCCACTGGAGCTCATGCATATCGTAAGAAACTGAAATTGGTTCTCAGTGTCTGGGGGTATAGATGGGTATCCTGTCCCTGGGGTTTATTTCAGGGGACCGCAGGGGCTTGCTTTTAGGTAGGTACGGGCATCAAGGCTTCGAGGTTCCCCAACGATCTTTCTCATGGGATTTACTGTCTTTGTTAAACACAAGAGACTCACCCTTGGAATACCCCAGAGATCCTTGTCTATTTTCGACCATCCTTCTTGTCGGCCAATTTTTGTCTTTTTTAAATTTTCACGTCTAGACCAGTTAAATCTTGTTTGGCGCAGCATAGCCACATCTGGCTGTAGCACCAATAACATTCACTCGCTCATCCTCACTCGCTTTCCAATGCGAAGAGCGGATATCAGACTGACTCGCCTTCGCATTGGACATACTCTATTCACTCGTAAACATCTTTTGTTTGGGGAGGGTGCCCCCGAGTGTCCTTCCTGCCATGTCCCTTACACTATTCATCATATTTTAATTGTTGGCCTAGTGTTTGATCATCATTGTCACATTTTCTTTCGTTCATCAGTTTTAAACCTATCTGACTTCGTGGGGGAAAACTCCCATCACAACTTATTTGCTTTTTTAAAAATCATTGGCTTCTTAAATCAAATTAGAAATTTTAACTTTTGTCCTTTTTTTTTTTTTTTACTACATTGCGTGTTTCGTGTTTTTTAAACTCCTGTTATTTTAAATGATTTTAACAAATGTTTGGCGCAGCATAGCTTGCTTTGGCTCTTGCGCCATAAAAATCCTCCCCCCCACCCTCTCTCACTTGTCTTCCATTTTCTTTCACCTGTAGATCGCAACTTCACTTTGTTTGGCGCAGCATAGCGACATATGACGCTTGCGCTATTAAAACATCATTGACTGTTTCGTCTAAAAATATAAATTAATCTCAACTGTGAGTAATGTGATACGAAACAAGTATATTTTTGCAGAACGTTGGATCTGGTATAAAATTTTAAAATGTCATAATATGTAAAGTATTTTTTTTTTGTCGAGAGACTTTGGACTATATTTGCAGTCTAATTGAGCAACGAAAGAATCATCTACAAGCTGATCTGTAGGTTGAGACCAGAATCATTCATATTCACCACGTAAAACCAATCTGTGGTTATTCCAATATGAATTTTCTCAATTAGACTTCCACGAATATTGTACGGCTGTAGGTGGAACTTGATTTAAATCTCTTGCGCATATTTCGGGAAGTCGAGTGTTAAGTTTTCACTGGTAATTCTTGGCATTTGTTCTCTTCAAATTTTGTCATCCATCCTCTGAGGTCATATTGTGCGAAATGCTTACAAAATCCGAATGTTGAGAATTAATGCGAAAAAATTGCTTTAAATATCTCAAACTTCAAATTATAACCGCACATGCGCCTGTTCAGGTGCATTTCCATATTTTAAAGAAACTAAAGTTAGCGGTGAATATAAATTTTAAAAATTCGTGGATAAAAGCCTTGTGTGTGTGGTTAATCTTTTGGATATGTAAAAACCATTGCCAACCTATTTTGCTTGTAATATCTACAGTCTTTAAATATTTTTAACTGTGAAGAAAATTTTCAAATTACAAATCCAAATTGCATTGAATGGTAAATATTAAACATATATTTAATAAGAGTGTCATCATCTTCGAATTGCATCGCACGTATTAAAGCTGAGTCATCAATTCAACTCGCGCTTTAACTTTTGTTTGATTAAATGATTCAGGTAGACACGATTATCTTGAATAATTCGACGTAAGTGACTAACGGACACGTTTTGCGTGAATCGTTTATCAGTTCTGTGTTCTTAAGGAGACTGGCTTCTTAAAGGTAATAAACGGATGCCGTTGTTTTTTCATATACATGTAAGATAACACTTAAGTATCGCTTTCCGATGTTCTCTAATTCCGGATGACGAAATAATCTCTAACATTCTCGATCAACTCAATTTTTCAAGTAGATGATACAATGTGATAAAAATAAGCTTTTGTTTTTATAAATGTTGGTATTAACTTTCGTTGAATTCCATTGTATTTATATAAGAGTTTTTTTCTTAACAGTAAATGATAAAACGGGAGCACATGACTAAATAACAGTTTTGTTTTTAGATGTTTCTTGTTTACGATAAATGTGCACCTGTCTTTCAAGATGTTTTTCTACAATAGGATAAATTAAAGATAAATCACTTGAAATCAATGTTACGAGTTTTGAAATGAATAAAAAAAAAAAATTAAAACTCAATTTTTTTTTTTGGTTCCGTGAATTATGGTAATTGTTTAACAAAAGGCTATTTTTAAATTATTAACATTGCTCGACTATAATTTTGTTTTCATGGCTACGTAGGTTCTCTATTTATTTTAATAGATATAAATATTAAAGTTAATTGAATGTAACCGAATCGCTAAATGTAATTGAGTCGTTTCGAATGGAGTCTTGACGCGAGGTAGGTGGAATTTGCAATTTGTGTTTCATACAAAATCAACTCGACACCACATTTGATCTTCTATTTAATTCTAATGTTGTAGAATTAGGTAATTTCAACGGGGTCGCGGTAGCATGGTTATGGTCATGAACTTGCGGCTGGCTTTCTTTTCGTAGATTAGTCTTGATGCTTCTAAAGACCCGCTGTGTAGCAGGGTGATGCACGTTAAATATGTCGAGGTCCCAAGTCCTACCTTTAGCTTCTTGGACAAATTTGGAGAAGGTGCTAGCTCATGCGTTGTTCTCATCGCATGATTGTGGTGCAAAATTACGAGTTCTGTCACCAATAGCCCTCGTGTAGCTTCTCAGTGCGGTGTTAATAGAACGATCACATAGGTAATTTCAACAAATGTTTAGCTTGGCTTAGCCAGATTTGACTCTTGAGCCATAAATTCACAATCATTCGCTTCCTAATGGAATTTTTTTTATAATATGTATTGTGGTCAACTTAATCTAGATGGTTATAAAATAAATGCTGTTAAAAAGCAATTTCAGACTGTTTTAAAAGACTATACGCTTTCAGTAACATTCTTGGAATTGTGTTTTATAAGTTATATTGTCCACAAATGACCTTTTTCAAGTTATAGCAATTTTATATAAACTATCCTGTGTAAGTAAAAAAAATACTAAAATGTTTTATACGATCTTTGAAGATGTTATTCCAAAGAAATGATCTAGACTTAACAATCTTAATCATTCAATGCTAATATTAGCAAGAAGCTATATCTGACGATAAACGCTATCAGCTTCCAAAAAACGAATGTTTCCACGGACTTGATGCTACTAGAAGTTAAAAAGGCTGCGTAACCTAGTGGTTATGGTAGCGAATTTTCAATTCTTGTCGTTGGTTCGAGTCTCGATGCCATTTATGACCCACCGTATAGAGGGCTGATGCACGTTAAATTTGGCGAGTCTCCAAGATTTCCCTTTAGCACGGTGTCGAAGTCTGGAGTAGGAGGTACCAGCGTGGGTGACGTCACCACCATTCGTCACTTGACCGAGGCTCAAAATTGAGTGGTTCGTCACCAATAACCCTCATTCTAATCATTAGTAATGTTAATAAACAATGAAGCAAGGCCTTGTATGCAAGAAAATCCAGAAAATCAATAACTCGAAAAACTAAGCAATGGTGCCATTTATTTTCTCTTAATAAAAAATAGTTACAACAAATTATGACATTTTTTTTTTAAAAAAAGTTTTATCAGAATATTTATGAACTGAGAAAGGGTAACAAAATCTATGACATGTATGAACGTCTATATAACGTTAAGCGCGCATGGTTCCTTTAACACTTATAAACTAAAATGGGTACCCAGCGTCTGGGGGTATAGCCAGGCACCCTGCCCCTGGAGATTATATCAGGGGACCTCAGGGACTTGCCTTCTTCAGGTAAGTACGGGCATCATGACCCCAAGGCCCCCTAGTGATCTTTTTCTTTCCCATGGGTTTTACTGTCTTTGGTAAACACGGGTGACGCACTCCTGGGATACCCTAGCGATCCTTCTCTATTTTCGACCCTCCTTCTTGTCAATCACTTTCTATCTTTTTTTCAACTTCACGTCTAGACCACAGTTTAATCTTGTTTGGCGCAGCATAGCCATATCTGGCTCTTGCGCCAATAAACTTTACATTCACTCACTCACTTAACACTTATAAAAAAATTCAACCGCATTTGTTCTTCCAAAATTAAAATCATGCTTATACAATTACAAGAAGTCTAATTTGAATCTATATATTCAAATCAGACTTGCAATTGATTCAGTATGATTATTGAATAAGTATTCAGTTGAAACAATTTTTTATGAAACAATTGCAAGTTAAAGCATTAAATAAAATAAGTTGGAACAGCGATCCTAATGTTTCAGCTCTTCGCATCTATTGTACAAAAGTACAGTAAGTGTGGCGTGAAAGAATTTATATTACTCAAACATTATTATAAAAACTGCTTTCCTTGATCATAGGCCTTAAAACTGAATCATAACTATTTACTGTTTTGAGATTATTTTTTTGAAGACTTCAGTGTTCTGTAAAAGGGTCTTAAGAAATAACTTTTAATAAGCCTTTTCTTTTGGTCTTGTATTAAAGAAAACTTTTATAAACTTCTATACAAAATGCTTAATCTTGTTTTTGAATGAAAATTAAAATCTGTAATGTGTACAAGTTATTCTGGGGAAAATTTTAAATTTGAAATGTGTGAAAGTTTCGAAATCATGTTCTAAAATTTTATTTATGCTTTTTGATTTCTCTATTTGACATTGTAAATTATGAGAAAAATCTTATCTATATAAATGAATTTTGCTGAAATCTTTTCATTAAACTTTGTTAATCAATTTTTAGTCTATTTTTAAATGTTAAACCTCTTGCAATATAAGTTTCACCCTCGGACACTTTAAAGATCGAAGCTTCTTGCTATCAGTTCGTGTTACGAGAAGCTTCAGTATTGATTTAGGTCGAGATGAGTGCCTCTCCAAAATGTTCTGGAAGATAAGAGTTTTGGGATGATAAATCTCAAAAATCTTGTCAACTTATCACTACAATCAAATGTTCTTCAAAAGCATTAGTTTATCTGCAGTATGATCAAACCACGAGTTTTTATTAAAAAAAGATTGAAAAGTGAATTTCCTATCTGATTATAAAAATAGAATATATTTCTTAAAGGATTTTAAAACGCTAACTTTCAAAACTAAAGTTTCCTTTAAAATTTCTTGTGGTTATGGAATTACCATATTTGGAATATTGTATCCTAATAGAACAATCTATAAATGAGATTTTAAAAGGAATAAGTTCGATAAAACTTTTGCGACCCTATAAAATGACAAGCTCCATTTTTTTTGTCGAAAAACTTGTTTTAAACGTATAATTTGAAAAAGGAAGAGTGTTTAATATTTAAATTATATATTTAATTTTAATTTTTAATAATTCTTGTATATTAATTATGAAAAATAATTTAATTTTAATCGAAATATGAAATGTATACCTAATATCTTATGTTTATTGATGGTGATATATTTTTGCTTATCTTTAATTAAGTGTAACCAGTATGATTAACTTTTGAATATAAACATATGGACCACATGTTTTTTTAAAGGATAGACTATCATAGCAATTATCCGAAAGTTTAAGTATGACTTTAACAGACGCAAAATATACGAAACTACTAAAGATTCACGTATTAATTGATAAACACTTTAAAGAATACTGAAATGTCTTGAGTATAATGAACTCATCAGTAGAGATGAAAGTTTGAAAAATATATTCTGTTTTTAACGGCTTTATCTCCAAGATATTTTTAGATTCGTTTATGCTCGAGTTCTTATCAGTTTTTTAATTACAAGTTTTTAGCTTTATATACAATTTGTGTCGATCTATACATAGTACATGGAAAAACTCTACATTGAAATCAATTATGCAAGAAAAAGCTCATGCCATCATTTAAATAAATTTAAAAATGATATGACTATAAATAGACCATTTCTTGCAACATTTGCATGCCATAATAAAGCAAAACATCATTTTATATCAATTGCATCCAGTATTGTGAAATATCATGACTGTTTTATAGCTTTCATACTCTTTCACATGATTAAATCATCTCATGCATATATATGGTCAATTCATTCTAGAATTTTCGTTGAGTATTCACGCACAATATGAATCATGGTGGGCAGCTGTTCACATATTCTTGGCAGTAGATATAAGTATATTCTGAAGTGTGGCGGATTTCCCGCTGTTATTTGAATCTAATAAAGTGTTCGAAATGTCGTCTGAATTAGAACGCTCTTTTACAGAAGAGGTATCGGTGACGCTGAAGGAGATGTCCATGCAATTGGCAGATGATGACGAACGTCACAGAATGTACGCTCTCCTCACATGCATCATTACAGTAGTATTCGACATATTCCTGGGCATTGCAGCTTTTGGTGAGTTTGAGAAGTTTAATTTTTGAGAAATTGCTTGTATGTAACACTTGAATTTTTAAAATAATTAGCAACCAAAGATTTTGTTTTCGTTCAGCTACAAAATATCGTCCCTGAGCACTTTATTTTGAAAAGTGAAATGCTCGTAACTTGTTTATTTTAATTCGATTTCTTCCAACCAGTTCATAATAGTCTCAGTTTGAAGTGAAGTTGCTTCACTGAATTGTTAATATTAAGAATAGATTAAATATGCAGAAATTTGTTTTCAGTTTACGGTGCAACAATTACATTTAATGTATTAAAATTGTTATTATTTTATATAACAATAAAATAACAACATTTATTAATATTTTATATATTAATAAATGTTGTTATTTTATTTATTAAATATGTATTCAATTTTTAATTTATCGGTTGCTAAAAATTTAAAACGTTTGAAGAATATTAACCTATTTCAATACTTTATCGTCTGCTTTAACTCTAATATTTAATTGAATATGATTTTTATAGCATTTGATTTATTCTTTTTGTTAACAAAATTTGTCGTTTTTGTTCGGTAGAAGCTATATTTTCTACAAATCATGTTAAGACAGAATGTAAGTTGTGTGAAGTGCATGATAACTAAATACATTATCTTATCTTTTGTTTAAAAGGTGATTTAAAGTCGAGCATCTTTAGAGGCTGAATCCATTAATTACAAGTCTTTGCGTAGAACAATATTTTGTGCTTGCGATCATCTCTACAAATATAACCTTCTAGACTTTTCTCTTAGTCTATTGATTACAACTTAATACATCTTAACTTGTTGATTTTAACTAAATTGTATTGCTATTGTTGAATTAAGGTATCTTATTATAATAAATTATTTTACTCATTTGGAAACTTGAATTATCAGCCCGTCATTCCACTATAGTTAAAATATAATACTGAAATTTAGATAATACCAACCGTTTAGGGACTATCTCGTATACGAGTGTTGTAAATTGTGTTTAACTTGGATTAGAATCACGTTGATACCTTATTAGTGGACTGCACATACTTTGAATGCCTTGTTTATCTTTTAATTCTTAACTGTATCTCTTAATTTTCTGAAATACAGTTTTCGTTTTTGATGCTTGATTTCCGCGTTATGGGTATGAGAAATTGAATACATAATAGTTAAATATCTTGATAATTTCGAGAATACAGAGTTGGAATGTAATGTTCATTTGCCAGCTTTTAAAAGTTGATAGAATTAATTCTAGGTCAATTTTGGCAAGTATTTAAGTCTATTGGTGTCAAGGCCTTGGTTATATTAGTGACACAGCTTGGTTGAACCGGTACTAGGATCAATTCGATCTATAGTTCTTATAAAAAATAAACATTCATCTTAAGGAATCGAATGAATTAGTATTTGTAATAATTCTACATTTTATTTCAATGTCGTTTTCAGTCTGTAAAACTGGGACCCCTTTCATATTCTACCAATTCAAGTTTCCAATTCATGATTGCTTGCTTTATGCACGATAGACTTGCTTGAAACTATTTGTGAATCGTTATAAGAGTATTTTTCCTTCGATAAATATATGGTATCTTAAATCTCGTACAACACATATTTGCTGGTGTGTTTATTTTTATAACTTGTTAAATAAAAAAAAAAAAAAAAAAAAAACCCGTATCAATAGATTCGAATTCTGAAAAATAAATTTTTTCGAAATTTTTCTGATTTTGAGAATTTGTTAAGTTGTTTCATAAACGAAAAGAGTAATTGAGAGGTTTTAATAACTATTGTTGCGCAGAGTTCTTTTTCCTTGAGTGGTGGCTCAATAAAACTATTTTCAGATTCACTAAAAGTGAATCTCTGACAAGAATTTTTTTTAATAGTTGTCAATAAAATTGTGTATGGGAAAAGACTAAAAACACTAAAAATCTCGTAACGTTTGAAATATTACATGATACGAAACTAGGATTTAGTTCAAACATTTCGTCAATTTTCGACAAAATGGAAGTTATTCTAGCCTTCCCCTTGAATTATTAATGCAACAAAGCTTAACTTTTTCGAAGCCATGGGGGCTTACCATTAAGGTGTCATCTCGAGGCACCCTAGCGTTCTTTCTTTGCGATGGGGTTTATCGTTTTTGGTAAACACGAGCGATGCATCCTTCGCCATTACCCTAGTGATCCCTATTTTCCGATCCTCAACTCAATCATCTTTTCCCCCCCATTTTATCAATTTTCTAGATCAGTTGCACCCTATTGGACGTAGCATGACCATATTTGGTGCTTGCATCATTAACTCTACAATACTCTTTAAACTCTTAAAAGAAATTATTCAATATAAATTTGTTTTCTGCTATAGGACTACTAGTGTTTTTAAGTGTTGAATTAAATAGCTTTAATGATGTATACTTTATTCTATGTTAAGAAACCGTATATTAATCCTGAATATTTACTTTTCATCAGATAAAAGTTTGAAATATTGTTTTACTCTATGCATAATGTATTTAGAATGTATTTTTGTTTTTACAGTATGTGCAGCCTTTACAGACAGCTCAGCTGGATATGCATTTGCTGTAAGTGTTTATGTTCCATTTTCCCTTTCAAGAAATGTTCTCTTTTCCTTTTTAAAGTTATTAAATGTACTTATACCTTAGAATATTCAAGACAAAAGTAAAGTTAGTAAATGTACTTTAGAATATTTAAGACAAAATAATTCCGCAGAATCGTAGGAAATATTCAGTGATATTTTTTTGCAGACGTAAAACTCTTTCGGTTCAGTTAAAATCAAACTGTCCTATTTCTACCTCTTCCGTGCTTTCTTGAATTCACACCGTGGAACAAACTGGTTTTAATTTGAAATTTTCTGGCTTTCAGTGTGTTAAAATTAAGACTTGTTACTTTAGCTTCAAACATTCTTTAAAATTCGGGTATATTAGACTGCACTTTAACTTATGGTATAGGGTACATGTTTGTTGGTGCTTTCTTCCAATTCACTTTATAAAAATTATCGTAAGATATAACCCAACTGAGTGAACCTTCAACAGGTTTTGGCTGACAGAATTGCTGTTCCAATTTTAAAAAAAATCTGAAGACTTCTTTTCAACAAGATCGTCAAGCGGAGGCTACATGTCTCTACTGTCTCGATCGAGGCTTAAAATTCTCTAAAATATGTAAGTAAATTGAGTGGTATGTAGCGAAGGTAACACTTCGAGGTTTATATTTTCAAAGTCATTTTTGAAATCATTTAGGCAATAATTTCGACTTGGCAGTTATTAGACGGTGGCTATGTAAGTGTTTGCTTTAGGTGTGTTAGGTTGATATTTTTCTTTGTTTACATTTTAGTCACATGAAAATCTTCGAACTAAAGTGTTTTTTTTTCTCTCGATTTTTTATTAGCTTGATTGTCTGCTGGATGTGATCGCTGCTACTTTGGTAATTTGGAGATTTTATGGAACAGCTTCAACCTATTCGGATTTCAAAGAAAATGTGTAAGTATTATAAGAATTAGAACAAAGAATACGTTATCTATTTGTCTAGAATAAAATTACATTGAAATGCATCAAACAAATCTATAAAAATTTATAGAAGTACACATTTTATAAAGTTAATAGCTATGTGATATAATGCTTACTTGTCTCTTTTCTTCTCTAGAGCTTGCATTTGTTTGGGCATTTTATTCTGCTTGTCAGCAATTGGAATAACATCCAAATCTGTTCATGATTTAGTCGTTCATCACGTTCCTCAACAAGTAAGATCATCGATAATTTCTTTGTTTACAAACTCAAATATTTAGTTCAGTAAAATTATTTGCATTTTTAAAGTGTTCTCGGTTATTGTAAATTAGAAAGCAACAGAACCTCAAGTTATGACCATAACCTTGTTGCTAATTTTAACATTTCCATGAAAATTAGGCAAATTCCACTTATTCATAACTTAATTTGGTTTGAAATATTATGAATCTGATGACTAAAGTAATTTTATTCCAATAAAGATGTTCAAGAGTTTAATCATGAAAAACCACAGTTCAAAGTTCCATTTACTTTAAGCCTTCAGAAGTTTAGGTAGGTACGGGCAACATGACCTTGAAGCACCCTAACGATCTTTCTTTCTCTTGGGGCCTATTGCCTGTGGTACACACGGTTGACGCGCCCCGGGATAATTTAGTGATCTTTCTCTATTTTCAATCTTTGTCAACCAATTTGTCTTTTCCTTCAGTTTCTTCAAGCGTCTAGAACTGTTAAAATTATTTGGCGTAGCATAGTTATTTCTGGCTTTTGTGCCATTAAATTCCTTGATCACTCATTGTCCAAGATTGATTAAAATCAATAAACTTAGATCAATGAATTCATGCAGGAGCCCACGGAAACTTAGCATCTTTAGTTGGGTACGGACATTATGACTCCGAGGTGCTGAAGTTATACTTTTCTTTCTAATGATTTGCTTTTTTTGATAAACAAGGGTGATGTACTTCTGGGATACGCTAGTAATCCTTCTCTACTATTGATGCTTTTTGTCAAGCAATCACCTTTTTTTTTTAATTTCTAACTTTTCACAGATGCATTATTTAGCGCAACATTGTCAGATTTGGCTGTAGCACATTCATAAATCTCTACATAAACCTACTAATCAGTCGCACCACATTTACTAGAAGCATATGAATAACATGCGTTTAGATTTTGTAACGTAAAATTAAGGTTACAATTTTAAATAAACTCATCCTTTGGATTTAAAAGGGTTTCGTAGCTCTAGCCTAATGGATGTCCTCGCAACAGGCTGACTAAGTAATAATCGGTGGTAGATATCATTTAAATGGTATGATTGCTGTGAAATGGTTCCGAGTACCTAATTCAAACCGATGTTCGAGTATGGCTTGAAGAATGGAGCTCTAGTTCAATATGGACAACACAATCACCAATAGCCCCTTTGGTGTATCAAACCAATTCATAGGTAAAAAGATTTTTTTTGCTCTCGTATTTCTCCTATGTAATTTTCTTGTCTGTTTACTTAATCCTCTTGCTGTTGCTAATATTACTTGATTAACAGTTGAGTTATTGAGTTCTCTCACGAACTCTTGCCTCCTTTAGATAAATATAGGAATTGCGTTCCTTGGTAGTTTAGCATGAGTTTTTTGCTCCAAAAGTGTTTTCTGGCTTTGGTTAAAATGACAAGTTTTCGAGACTCCACATCGTCCCATTTCCTATTTTCGACCCTCCATTTGGTCAATAAATACTTGCAGACTTAGTTGAATAAAAAGACATAAGTTATAACTTGATTTGGAGTAGCACAGTTAAATCTGGTTATTATGGTAAAATGCTTAAAATCAATGAAAAGATTGGTACTGGAAATTAAGATAATTTTTAATACTTCTCTAATGGGAAATTTCAGATATATCGACTCCCTTGCGCTGCACGAGATTTATAGCAGTTATTATGAGAACTAATTTATTAAAGAAACAATAATAATTTGTCAAGTAATTGTTAAGTTCATTTTCATATACGTTTGCTAACCTAAAGTAAAAGACCAAATGTTCTCGTGCAAGTGAAATTCTTTTCCTCGTATAGAAATCTTTTGCTTATTGTGTGTAAAGAATAACCAACGGAATTTTTTTTCAGCTGATGTACGTCTTCATCCTCGCTGGCGTGGGTGGAGTTATGAACTCGGTGTTAGGTTGTGTAAAATACATGCTGGGAAAGAAAATGAACAGCCAGTCTCTCATTCTTGAAGGTAAGAGGTGCTTTTATTTTTATATATATAGTTCCCACAAACACGCCAATATTTTGTATACGGTTAGCCTGCGGATTCGAGAAATTTCGCTTCATGTACACATAACTATATCTATTATGCTTTTAAAAGAATAAAATAGGGGAGATGAAGATTAATTAAGTAGGACACTTATTGATATAGAGTTGAAATCTTTTTGTTATTACAGAGTTTATCTAGTAAAATAGAATACAATTTTAAGAAATTTTAGATTGAAATATGTACATGAAATGTAATGAATACAAAGTTACTCGTAGATCTATTTGAATTGTATTTGAGCCAGAGAGAGAGAGAGAGAGTAGTTCTCAATCTCTGATAAGTGCCCGGATGGTGTGCAAGAGATCGCGAGCAGATTGGAAGAAAATACTTAAAAAAAAAAAAAAAAAAACTGAGAATGTAAATAACTTGTGAATATTAACTTTGAAAATGCGTTTTATTTTTGTTAATTACCAAGGGTACAACGATAAAAACCACCAGAGACGAGAACATTAAAACTTCTTTTTGTGTACTTATAGTTTTTCTTAAGGCTCAAGACAATTTAAGTTTAGGAAAAAAACTTTCTACAGAAAGATTTCTTGACTAGTTTCATTTTACTTTTTACTATTAATAGTTCTCTATCTCTTTTGAGTTGATTTATTGATTACTGATAGAAGTGAACAACGTGTGTTAAAGGGTATTTCACGTCTTTCAGTTAGCGTATAAAGCATCTATACTAGAGCATGATAATTTATTTCTACAGATTACAACTGTTTTTGTTCATTAAAATTAGAAATATTAAACTGAGCACTATTGAGAACACACAACGGGCGTGTGTTCTTGCGTTTTGGATACGCAAAGTTTGATATTTCTAACGTGCAACGTACAGTTTGACCAACTGATCAGACTTGAGTTCCGGATAGTGGAGACTTAATGTAATGGAGTATTTTTGAAAATTAAACTCTTTAAAACTTTAACAAAATTAAGGAAAGGGTATTGGATCTGAAGGTCGGAACGAAGCTCTGAAAATGGTATTTGCACAAGCTTTGTTTACGGCAAATTTATCGAGGATCAGTTTCCTAGTGTGGTTAGGGTGTTGAAGTTATAGTCGCGAGCTCATGGCCAATGTTGTATTCGTAGAGTTGTAGGTTCTAACCCTGATACTAAATACACTCGTGGGGTAAAGGGGCGGATGCACATTCAATCAGGCCTTTAAATTCTCCCGTTGCCGTGGTGTGGGAGTACGGATAGAAGATGCCAGCTCGGACAGAGTCCTCGGCAATTGACCGTGTTATAAATCTGAGATCCGTCCCTAATAGTCATTGAATTGCTTCTAAGAGTAGCATTAATTAACTATAAAATCCTTGCTTATCGATCGAAGCATTGCTTAGGAAATAGCGATAATACGACCTTTATATGATGTGGAACCTTCACTAATGGTTAAGCTACTGACAAAAGGTTATCCAACTTTATTGAATTCCTACTTCGTCTAAAATGGGAATTTGTCTACTTTCTTTGCTATTTAAGTATGTCAAAAAATATCTAATATCGAAATGTATTGATAACTGAGCAAAATCAATTTATTATCAATCTCGAGAAAAATATAGTGTAGATTGAAACAAGAGTTTGAATCTTTTCAACTATTTTAACTTGCTGGCAACCGAATCGCCTGGAAATTTTTCTCTTCAAATAACGTTTCCATTTTAACACTAACTTAGTATTTTATTTTACAAATTATGAAAAATGTTTCGAAGGTAGTTGACATTATTTGCACCGATTATTGTTAAAACTTAAACGGCTCTAGGAAGTCTTATTTTTTTGATTGATTATTCTTTTCCCTTTTAGCAATCAACACATCTTTAAGCGCTATTCTCGCCATGATGTTAGCCATCAGTGACATTTTGTACTTCTATCATCCATCTGCGTGGACCATAGATCCCATTACAAGTCTTGTCGTGGCATTAGTTCTTTTCGTCGGTGGTGTCAGGTAAGAATTATACAATTTTCTTCTGAAAGAGAAATTATTAAACCGAACTCTGTTTCGATTGCAACTCGTAATATGAGTTTAGCCACTAATAATATTCTGACGACTTAATAGCTAAATTTAAAATGTTTCTTAATAATCTTTGTTAGAAGTAATTGAAACAAGGTATGTTCTAATGAATATTTCAGTTTTTTAAAACCTTTGCGTTATTAATTATATTACTTGCCATTTATACCAAATTAAGATATATATACCCCACCCCTCTTTGGGCATGTGTTGAAATGCACAGGTAAGATAAAAAAAATGGTTAAATTGTTGGCTCTTTCACGCTCTTATTTCTTATGTTGAGGGGAAACCATTTGTTTAGTTTTTTCATAGACTTGTTTCGTCTGAAACGTTTCAGTCAAATTAAAACAAGTGTCGCAGGTGTTTTCACTTAGAGCACCAAGCTCAAAATTCAGATAACGCTGATAAAATTCTATATCAAGGTTATAAAACTCGGAGAATTTTCACAAATGGGAAATCTCGTTGCATTCCTAGTCTCCAATTATAAGAAATTACAGCAACAATTTTTTTAGAATTTGGATCGATCGTGTTAAATCGAAATAAGTTGCGTAAAAGGATAATTTTTTTCATTCTAATTCGCGTTATTTCAAAATCGTGTGAAAGAAATTCGAGTAAAAAAGAAAATTGATCGCATAGTCTATATTCCAGGTACTCTCTTGTAAAATATCGGTATCTGATGGGATATTTTCAAGCTTGTTTCGTTTAAAATATTACCTTGAACAGATTAAAGCAAGGTGATTGACTATCATAGATGATTACATTTTATAACCACTTTAACGTTATAGTTGAAAATAAAAGGTGAAATATAACCGGTAGATTATTGGTAACAGAAGTCTTCAAGGGGAAAAAGTGCATATTTTATACAAAATTTAAACAATCCCTTTTTTAAATTAAAAGTAATAAGTTTTAAGCTATTGAGATCCTCTCAGGGGTATCATTACCCCGATGTTCTCCAGTATTTTCTTTCCCATGAGTTATTATTTTATAATCATGGGTGACGTGTTGTTGGGATACTTTAGGGATCCATTTTCAGTTTCATATCCTTCTTGGCAACTAATCTTTACCTCCCCCTCCCCATTTTTTCAAACGTCTAGATAACAACCACTTCTTGTTTGCCGAAGCATGGCATTATACGGCTTATGACTAACCTCGCATTCTTTTCGACCTTTTCTTTGTCAATCTATGTGGCCGCGGTAGCCTAGTGGTCATGGTTTTAGACTCGTCACCAACGGTTATTGTTGAGTCGCGGGTTTGAGGCTTGGCAACTAAAGACCCGCCGTGTAGCTGGGGTTGATGCACGTTAAATATGTTGGGGCCAAAAGTCCTCTTGCTGGTGTGGTGTGGAAGTTAGGAGAGGGTTGAAAGCTCGGATGCCGTCCTCGTTACTTGACAGAAACTCAAATTACGAGGTCCGTCGCCAATAGTCCTCGTATTGCTTCTTACACGACGTTAATAAAACTAAACCTTGTCAACCTATTCTTTCCCTTTTTCTCAAATGTCTAGATTACAGTTGAAGCGTGTTTAGCGTAGCATAGCCACATTTCGCTCTTGCACTAATAACTTCAATCTTTCACTTTATTATTGAAATATCTATATTTACGAATTTATTCATGCAAAGAAAATAAAATTTATATGCGTAGTGGTATTTACGTATTACGTGTGAACTTCTAGTAGTCATGGTCGCAGATTCGAGGCCGCCAATGTTTTCGTCGAGTTGTGGGTTCGAACCCCGATTCCACTTAAGACCGAAGGTCGTTAAATCTGGTCGATGTTCAAAGTTCTCTTGACCCATGTGGTGTTCAGGTGTGACAGAATAGCCTCACTGTTGCTCATGCATGTCGTAAGAGGCGACTAAAATGGGTACCTAGTGTCTGGAGATATAGCCGATCATCATGCCCCTGGGGATTATATCAGGGGACCTCAGGGACTTGCCTTTTTTAGGTAGATCCGGGCATCATGACCCCGAAGCACCTTTGCGATCGTTTTGTTTTCCATAGGGTCTACCGTCTTCGGTAAACACGGGTGAAGTGCCCCGGAATACGCTAACGATCCTTCTCTGTTTTCGACCCAACTTGTCTGCCAATATTTCTTTGTTCACTATTGTTTCACTCGTCAGGACCACAGTTATATCTTGTTTGGCGCATTATGGTCACATCTGCCTCTTACGCCAATAAACTTCACTATCGCATCACATCAAAGTTCTCTCGATGTGGTGTGGAAACTAGGAGAAGGGCTACCTTAGGTGTTATCCTCGTTACTTGACAAAGGTTCAAAATTGAGGTCCGTCGTCAATAGCTCTTATGTTGCTTCGGAGTGTGAGATTAATAAAAAATAAAATCAAATGCATATAATTTACAAGAATTATAACTTAGAAACTTTACAGCGTACTTATAAAATAAACATAACATTCTATATACCGATACAATTAAATTTCTTAAGTTTTGACTCATAAATTTTCCTTTATTTTAACAGAAATACTGTGCTATACCTAAAACTTTATGCGTATTTGTTAGAAAAAACTTATATTCACTCTAATAATCCCATTTTATGAGAGGAAAACATCAATACTATAAAGTAGAATGCCAGAATCCTAAAATAGCATTTTGAAAAATTGGCAAACTTTTTTTCTCGGGCGTGACACGTTCGTTTAAAATTTAAAAATCCAAATCTAAGCGTTCCGTTTATTAAATTTTCAAATGGTATACGTATAGGATCAACCAATTGTCCTGTAATTTTCAATAGCAAGATCAAAACATGCAAAATTTGAATGTTTTGATGTCTTAATTTATCAATTTCATAATGAACAAATTGTACAATATTTCAATAGGATCAAATAATTGTTCATGGCTTCCTATTTAATAAATGCTATTTATGATTCTATTGTACACATCTCCTATAAATTAACTCAAACTCGTATATTCTAATTGCAGTATTCAAAACGTATGCTTTCAATTACAAATAAAAATCCGATGTTGAAAATCTAACGGTAATAAAGATCAGTCACTGATACATTTAACCTTACTAAGATTTTCTGCGAACATTCGAACTCCATTAGCTCTTGCCTTTCATTACGTGTCGTCCATCATTGTCCGATACCCATTAGCTAATGAAATATCCCCAGGGTCCACCTTGATGATAACCAATTTCTGACCTTAAAGATTTAGCTTCAATCCTAGAAATAGTAACACTTTTCTGTCTTTTGATCATACTTTCGAGCAACTCCATTACTGAAGGAAACGGTGTGGTAAAAGTAATATGTAAACGTATGTTTGTTAATTGGTTATTGATGAAAACGGAGTTTGTAATGGTGTAAATGATAAATAGAATTAAAAGAGAATGCCCAGTAAAATTTAGAATTTTTTATTAACCTCTTTTATTCAGTTCTACGCCGTTTTTGTATTTAGAAATTTGCGTTTTTCATGTAATTTTTGAGAAGACTACACCCGGATACTAAATTGTTGCTTTAAAATTTTGTTCAAACCTTCATCTTTTTAGACCCCTCCAGGGGTTCCCTTTAAGCATGACTAAGGTATCCTAGTTATAGTTTTCTTTTCCGTGGGGATTATAAACTTAAATAAATATGGGTGACACGCCCCGGGAAATCCTAAGAATCCTTTTATATTTTTGATCGTTCTTGTGGACCAATTATCTCGACTTGCTTCTTTCAAATATCTAGACTACAGTTACACCTTATTTGGGTGGCCGCGGTAGCCTAGTGGTCAAGGTTTTGGATTCGTGGCCGGCGGTTTTCGTTCAGTCGCGGGGTCGATCCTTGGTACCAAAGATCCGCCGTGTAGCCGGGGCTGATGCACGTTAAATCTGTTCGGGGTCCAAAGTCCTCCCGTTGGTGGGGTGTGGATGTTAGGAGAGGGGGGTGCCAGCTCGGATGTCGTCCTCGTCACTTGACCGTGGTTCAAAATTACGAGGTCCGTCGCCAAGAGCCCTCGTGTTGCTTCTAGGGCGACGTTAATAAAAAAAACTAAACTAAACGGGTATCGTCCTCGTAATTTGATCGTGGTTCAAAATTACGAGGTCCGTCGCCAATAGCCGTTGTGTTGCTTCTAGTGCGACGTTAATAAAAACTAAACTACACTTTATTTGGCGCAGCATAGCCACATCTTGGGCCATTTATCTGTACCATTACTACATTCATCTGTACCAGCGTTTTAGAAGCAATTGGTGTGTGGGGGAGGGTGGAATTTATCCACCACTACTTGCTTTTGCATTTTTATTTAAAATTTAAATTTTTCTCACTATATTTGAAATTTTAACCCTAATTTCTTACTTTGCATTTTATTTTGCTTTGTCTTAAGCAATCGGACGAAAGTGCAATACGATTTTTTTTTTTAAAAAAAAAGACAAATTTTGAATGTTTGGCGCAATTTAGCCAGTTTTATCTCTTGCGTCTACAAACTCTGTTGTCACTCGTAGAAACAAGGCTATGGTAAATTTATAAATAAATACGATTCCCTTTTTAAAGTAAATATAACTTTGGGATATATTATCAGAAACTTAGTATATAAAATTTTTTTTAAGACAGGCAGAATCTTCTAAACTTTTCCTAACTTTACAGCCTTAAATAAGGCTTCGGATGCATGAAATGTTAGAATATAATTCTAATTTTGTAAGTTCAAGCCCCTGTTTGTATTTTATTTAGAAGTTCCAGTTTTGATTTCATAATTTTTTTTTGTAATGTAAAATAGGTATTTAAAATTTTATTGCAATTCCAACCATTCCTTTTTGTTAAATTTTGGGAAAATGATAGTTTGCATTTTTTATCTCAAAATGAATTGGGATTCATCCTAGGTATTCCTATTTATAAGATATTTTTGAGTATTTCGTATTAGATTAGATATATTTAAAATTTTGAGTGCAAACAGCAAAATCAATTTGGAATAAAACTGCTTTTGCTGTTTTCTTTTGTCGAAGATGTTAATGTTTTATTCGAAGATGTTAATGTGTTTTACATTAGAGTTTTGCAATGTTCTTCACAAGCCAGAAATGTTTATTTCCTTAATGTATTTGAAGCTAAAATACAATATTTTAACATGAATATTTCTGTTGAATATTTTCATTTCAGCCAACAATCTTAATTTGTTACAAGGAATAATTAGTGTTTTCTTTATTTGTCTTGGAATTTTCATATTACAAAGATACAAATGGCAAAGTTAACCATTTATTAAATTGAATGGAGAAGCATTTTATTAAAAGGAAATCAATGCTATATCTGGAATTTATACACACGTAAATAAAATTAGAAGTCATATTGCACAATTTTTATTCCTTTTCTTGCCTAATTTCTGATACATTTCGAGAACTCTGTAATTGTCTGTTTAACTTGGCAATCGAATATGTTATTTTATACGATATTCATAAGCTTAATTTAAATTGAAAGAATTTCTTTTCGTAAATATATTCGGAACGAATTCTAGTCCATGCCTTTTACTACACTAAGTCCTACCGCGTTTCGTACGAACTAACTAGATCCACAAGCGATTCACGCTGAATAATTAATAGCCATGTGTGTTTGTGTACACAAAGCTTTCCAGGCAAGTCTCCAGTTGCTTTCGGGACTGTCTTTCGTTCTACAAGGTTCATTGTTTGTCCCAAGAGACTTAACTTCTCCGAGGAAACGAGTGCCTCTGGTTTTATAAATGACAAAGGAAGCCAGAGTCTCGTCTTAAGGTTGGTTAAAAGTTGGAAGGGGAAATTCCTCTTATGGAATATTCATCTCGACATCTCTCGGAAATACTATTTTATGGAAGCATAGGAATTATATAGCTTATGCACCAAGGAAGATGAATAGTTCTCTTTCAGTTGCATACTAAAAGAATGATTGTGAATGAGAAGATAGACATCCGACATCGCGAGGAAAATAAATTAAAAATTCAGTTTCTAAGAATTTATAGTTTCGCTTTAATTAAATCAAAAATAGGCTTGTATTCATAAATTAATTCGCAGAAAACGTCACATTAAATCGACACATTATTTGAAATGGAATCTTTTTTTCCCTGCCTAGGACTTTAAATTTTGTTATTGGGTTAATGAAAGAGAAATGAGTCTTTTGTAGAATTTGTTACTCTAATTGGTCTTCTTAAAAGACTAATTTTTCTTTACAAAAATAAGTCTTTTTAAAAAAATTAGTGGGAATTTTATTTTTCATACAGTCAAATAATCTGAAACTGAATCTAATTGTTTTGACAAACTGGCAAGATGTGTACTGTTAAAAAAAAAGATGGGATTTGGATACGATCCACTCGAGTTTGCTTCCAAACTAATAAAGATGAAAAATTCATGATCTTTTTTCTTTGTACAGGATGAATTAAAAATGCTTTCATATCATTCGGCAAGACGTTTTAGGAAACGAGTAGCTAATTGAGTATTCTTTTAGTAAAGTAACGAGAAATTTGTTAGTCGAAATCTCTAGAAAAACGAAGAAATGTGGAATATACGTCTCTCTGCTTTGATCAACAGACAAGTGCTGGCTAAAAATGCTGATATGTCAATATTAACTTTTTAATTTTCAACATTTTTAAAATGCCTTTGTTTTTCAAATTAGTCTTGTTTTATTTCAGATTTAAGTTTGAAATAAGTTCTACAATAGTATAAAAATATCAAAGATTTCATCAACTGGAAAAGTTAATGTCCAAAAGAATTGTGGAAATGGGATTTATTGCTCTTGAATCATGAATAAAGTCGATGTCTCTCGAAATTGCTTCACCTTGTACCATAATTCAAAATATCATCCCAACTTTCGCTAGATGCACACTTTCTTGTTCTTAATCCTTTGATTCGAACTAGAGAGCTGCATAGTTAATTTACGCTTCTTTATCCGTTCTCTGCGAAAGAGTAACGTTAATTTCTTTTAGAGAGTTTTTCATTGAACAGTTTCTTAAGATTTTGTGGCCTCTGTACCTTAGTGGTCGCGGACTAGCGTGATTTTTGTCGAATCTTGGGTTCGAGCTTTGAGGCTACTAAAGACCAGCGGTATAGACGGGATTGATGCACGTTATCTGTCGAGGCTCAAAATCCTCCCATTGGCCTGGTGTGGAAGTTAGGAGAGGGGATGCCAGCTCAGGTGTCGTCTTTATTACTTAGATCGGTGTTTAGATCGGGTATGACAATCGTCCCAATGTAACTCACGCATGTCGTAAGAGGCGACTAAAATGGGTATCCAGCATCTGGGGGTATAGTCGGGCACCCTGCCCCTGAGAATTATATCAGTGGACCTCGGGGACTTGCCTTCTTTAGGAAAGTACGGTCATCATGACCCCGAGGCACTACAGTGATTTTTCTTTCCCATGGAGGTTCACAGTCTTTGAACGAGGGTGATGCACCCCCGGGTTACTTTAGTTATTCTTTATTTTAGACCCTCTTTGTCAACCAATTTTTGTCTTCAATTTTTTCACGTCCAGATCGCAATTACATCATGTTTGGCGCAGCTCAGACACATCTAGCTCTCGGGCCAATAACCTTCTCTTTCACTCACTCGCCTTGTCACTTGACCGAGGTTCAAACTTTCGAGGTCCATTGCCTATAGCCCGTGTGTTTCTGGTGCGATGTTAATAAAATCAGTCAATCTTGAAATAATTTTTCTCTAAATAGTTTTGGTTAAATTAGGGCTCGGAAACTGCTTTAATCTGACATTAATTTTATTGAATGCAGTAGGACCACTTATTTTGCTAATAATGAACATAATTGCTCCAACCCGAAATTCCTCATTGGAAATTACTCATCTTGCACACATAATTCCTTGGTGTCCTTGTGTCCCATGCACTTTACATTATGTTTTAATTGTTTATTATTTCATAATGATCATTTCATCATTTTTTTAAAACGTTTTTCTGAATTTCACTTGGGGTGTGTGTGTGTGTGTGTGTGTGTGTCATCAAATTTTCGATCGTTAATTTAACCAACTTCCCATCAAGCTAGAACTCTGAAACCTTGGGAATCGTTTTCACTCGCCTAACAATGCGATATTTAGACATTTGCGAGAAGTTTTAGCAAGTATTTTCTTCAATAATGCAGTTTATCCCAACCACTTGGCGCGATTTCAAAAATTGGCACCAAACTTGGCAATTTTTTTGTTTGGCTGAACGTTAAGTCCGTAAAACGGACCAGGGTAGCCACATTTAGCAAAATACTGCCAAATAATTCTTGTAGCCAAGAGTTATTGGGTTAAACTGCATTCCAACCATTTAATTTACCGGATGAATTAATTAATTTTAGTTACTTTTAACGTTTTTATGTATTTCACTTGGTGTGTATTTCTGTGTGTGTGTGTATCAGTGTGTCATCAAACTTTCTATCGTTAAATTAACCAACTTCCCATCAAGCTAGAGCTCTGAAATTTCGGGAACCGTTCTTACTTGCCTAACAATGCAATATTTAGATATTTGCGACCAGTTTTAACTAATATTTCAATAATTTTTCTTAATAAACTTTGCCATTATATAAAAACGTTGTTTTTAAAAACGTTGGTTTTTATCTCGAATTATAATTCATTTGTTTTATGCTTGTCTGACTTGGTGGTGTAAATCTTCATCAAAATTTGATTTCCTATAATTGGCTCTGACATGTTCATTTTATTTATCCTTTTTTTCAATCACTACTTTTAAACAACCGTTTGGTGCAGCTAGCCGGATTTGGCTCTTGCGTCATAAACCCTTACCATGACTCATTCTTTCAAACTCTAACATTACGTGAAAAATTTACTTTTGGAAAAACTCATCTAGATGGGTTTTTTATTCTCGGGTCTTATTCTTTATTTGTGATGTATGAATTTTTAATTGATGGGATTTTAAGTGCTTTCAATAGTATCGAATGGATCTTAATAAAAGCTGTATTGCTTCACAAAAATGTTTGCATTTTATAAATTGTAATTGGAGACGGTATAAATATTAAATTTTAATGAAAATACGCCTTAGAATCTCTATATACTTCTATATCTAATAGTCAAGTACGATTATATGGTAAATATTTAAACTTAATTTCAGACCTATCCCCGAATAATTAAAATTGACCGAGCAATTACAGTTCTTAATGTTATCGCTTATGCCTAAGTAAAATAGAATGAATATTTTTATATTTAAGCCAATCTCGGAAGTTCATTCGGAAACTCGAGTTGAAATATTCTGTATGAGTATTTGAATTTATAAAAAGATTTTATTCATTTTAAATTATATATATTAATAAAACAATGAAGTTAAACAATTATGTCTTTATTCCTCAGTTTTGACTTTCAATATTTCGATAAATTTAATTTTTTGTATTCTTTTACAGAGTGTTATGCCGACGAAAACAATCAGCCGAAACCACGCCCCTTCTTGTGGGGGTTGCTGTGTGAGCGGCACGCCCCCTTATTTATCCAAAAGCTCACTTTTCTTCGTCAACTGTAGATGCCATGCATCGACTTCTTGACCACTCTGGCAGATGTGCCAAAACAACGCAATGAACACCGTTGCATAAGCTGCTACTCATAAGCTGCTAGCAGGCCGGTCAGAAGTGACCATTCCTCTGACCGCAGGCCCGGCCGAATTTCCTGAACTGCAGGATGGAGGCTCGAACGTCTAGCACCAGCTTTGTTTAGTTTCCGGTTTAGAATTTTATCTTGTTTGTTGTTTCTGCCATTTTTATAAATGTAGGCGAGATCTCCGTGTAACATACGCGTACGTTTCGATAAGCTGCTTTTATTAATCTGTAAATTAAAATTGGATTTTATTGTTGATAATTAAAAGATCTCGTATTGCGTCTGTGGTTTTTTTTGTTTCATTTTTTTATTCAACAAACGATTAAAGCATTTTTAAGTGTTGAAAATTTCGTAAGGTTTTCCAGTTGCATTTGCTTCGAAACAACCTTTCACAAATAGTGACCAAATATATTAAATGTCTATCTATAAAATCGTGGAGTTCGTGATACGAGTTTTCAATAGTCAATATCATGGAGGGTGGAAGTGCAGGATTATCAATTTGGCAAGAAAGAAATTTTCGCCCGAGACCCGAGAGCAGAATTTTTTTTTTTGTCATAAGTACGAAAAATCCTCCAAGGCCATCCAGGTTTTGATTTTTATTGCTGAAAGCTGGTGTAAAAATTCAATGAAGATGCATGTAAGGATGTTATGAAATTTATCAAACCGTTTTTAGATTATTTTTTCGAAAATGTTGTGAGGAAACGAGCTATAATGCACGTTTCTAGCTGGAAATCCCTAAGTAACGATGAATTGAAGCTTTTTCTAGCTGTAAATGTTTTGATGTCACCAGTGGAAAAAGGCAAAAATCCAACACTACTGGACCAAACGAAATTATCGAAACGCTTATTTAAAATTATGTCAATAAAAATGATTCCTACAAAATCTGTATTTCAACGATGACGATTATGACGGGAAAACACACCCTGCGCCAAAACTTTATAAGATGTAGCCAATTTTAGACTAATTTCAGAATCTATTCCTAGCAGTAAACAAGCTAGAACGAGATGCAACTATTGATGGAAACCTAATGTTCGAAGGGCGCCATGGAGAGAAACGGGTACATTTCATTGAAACGTGCCAGGTTTGACATCGAATCCTTTTTACTTTATGAATTGAATAAAGTTACATTTGATCAGTAATTGTATACACATGGGAAAAAGTTTTTGATCCTGAATATCTCGTAGTTAAACACTGTTTCAATACAAGTCGTATATTCATTGATAAAACGTTGCTGAATGAAGGCTACTGATCACAACAGACAACTTTTAAATCCGTTTCTTTTTAGCTGATATTTTACTCAAACTTTTAATACCGATGCATACAAAACTGGAAAACTAAACGGGAAAATCACTGCCAGTGGGTAATTAAAAAGGGTGACTTCACAATCTAGCAACGAGGTGGAAATGACGAGACGAAAGCAATGTTTGCCTCCTATTTACTGTTCACAAATGCAACAAATTGGAGCATGTTACTAGTGAGACAGAAGAAAAAACCCCATCGTATTACAGATTGCAGTAATACAATGGCAGGTGTAGATCGAGTAGACAAACATCTTTCTGGCTACCCAGTTATCAGGAAAAGTAAGGAAACGTCACTGTAAAGATTTCTTTTGCCTTGCTGAAATTCCATTATAGAATTTGTACGTGTTATGAGGAAGTTAATTATCATAATTGGAGTTTCGTAACGAATTAATTGAAAATGGTTTCGATACCTGTGGGAAAGATGCTACAACTTGGAAAGTTCGAAGGCGATCAGTTACATATCCTCTTCGAGTTGTAGAATGTCATTTCTCGGATTGTGTGCCATCTACCAACCAAGTCTAATTATACTCATATTTATGTTTGAGCCAAGAAAAGAGATGATGACAGAAGTAAAAAAGTACGCGAGAATCCCGATACCAGTGTCCTGATCGCAGTGTTGGTCTTTGTGTAGTATCATGCTTTTGCATATATCGCACTAAAGTATATTGTTGATTAAATTCGATTTCATTATATTTTATTATAAATGATGCCTTTTAGAACAATGTGTTTTTGTATAAAGTAACCTTGATCGTTATGTGTATCTTTATTTTTTAATGTTTTTTCATAGTTTTCATTTAAATATTCCATTTTTTTTAGACATTTTTATTGTAATAAAAATTGTTTTCAATAAAGATTCTTTTAAATTAGAAGAAAATGGAGTTATTGCCTGTTTCATGCTTTTAAATAGGGATTTTACTGTGGTTAAATATTACTAAAATTTTAAAACCATAAATAAAGCATAAGCCTATAGACACGGATAGCACAAAAAGTAACCATAAGGTTATGAAAAGATCAATATACTCATACATTCGGTATCAAAGACTTAATGTGGTGTGATGCTTAAATTCACAAAAGAACTGAAATATGAAAGTGTAGTCATAATTTAATTCTGGAAGCCTTTATACTTCAAGGGGTTAGTGTTTCACTAGATTACCGAGAAAGGCTCAACACGTTGTTAAATTTTGTCCAATTTAATTAATCACACGCTGTATATAAGCGATGGAATTGGTGATGGGAATTTGTTCTTTTAGATGAAAGGTTCCCTGTTTGCATTTAATGGCGCATCATAGCCTACTTTGGCTCTTGCGCCATAATACCCCACAGTCACTCACTCACTTGCATTCAAAATATTGTTTTTTTTATTCATTAGTTCTTTAGATTCTTTGAACAAAACACTGTTTTCGAATTAATTCAACATAATATAATTATTACACGCATACATATTAGAGGAACAATCAAAATTAATTCCACAAATAGAACCTTCTTTTTAATTTCATCAGCAGGTAGAGAAAACAAATCTTTGGTAATATCTTTATGAAGATATTATTTATATTCAAAATATATATCTTTATAAACATATTAATTACATATTCTTAATAAACTGAAGTAAATCCTGGTAAAAAAATTATAAATAATTTTATTAATATAGTGTGTGTTGTGAATTTTGGACAAAATATTTAATATTTTCATGGAAAAAATTAATCTAAATTCAATGAAATGCATAAATGTTTGTTTTATGAACTAGATATAACGTTTAGTTTTAGTTTGTATATGCAAACATTAAATACGTGCATAAACAGGTTTTAATGTCTTATTAATTTGTTCCTTTTACTAATAACAAAGATGCACATAAATTATGCTAAACATTTAAATTCATGTTCTACTTTTATGAGATTTCCTAAAACGTAATAAGAATAATAATAAAAAAAGAATTTTCTTAAAATCATAAATTATTCTTAGATTTGATCAAATTCAAATTTGGAAATTTCAAATATTACATCTAAATATATATAAACCTATAGTATAACAAAACCTCATCGAATAATTAGTTTTACATTAAAATAAAAAGTTGGTGCAAAACAATTATTTGTACTCTCTAATAATTTCCATTTTTAACTAATGACATATTTTGATAAAAATAGTTTTAATATAATATATTTACAAAACTTTTTAGATTAAACATCAAAATATTTTCATGAAATTAAATGAGTTTCTAATTGAAAGGTTTAAAAGCTTCTTGCAAAAGAGATATTTTTACACTTTATCTGCAAGATACATACAGCTTTTATAGTGTTGATGGTTGAAAAGATTATTAATATAGTAGTTGTAAATAATTATTCACTTCGTATAATTTTTGTACTTAAAATATTTTATAAAAATTGTTCTTGAAGTAAATGAGAATGACACCTAAAATTAAAGTATCTCTAAACACTGAAAACCGTATCATTGAGTTCATAAAAATGGAACATTATACCAATAAATTGGAAAGGGATTAAATTGTCACATTCAACTTTTAGATACATAGTCTGAAAGTATGAAAAAAGTTGGATGCATTGAAAATAAACTCGGACCAGGACGTCCCAGCCAACTAACAATGAGGACAAAAAGAAGTATTATTCAAAAAGCTTTTAAAAGTCCAATGGGTTCAGCTCAAAAAGTTGCTGAAGCCCTTTCAACAACTTGTAATAGATTGAAACAACAAACAATAGCAATGTGGGTCTAAAAGGAAAACCCAAAGGAAAATGCGATTCATAAGTGAAACAGGAGAAAAAGCCTAGAATTTGCCTTGGCATACTGAAATAAACCAATGTAATTTTCGTAAACTGGATTTTTTTTTTCCCGATGAGAATAAATTTCAAATTTTTTTTTCCAGCAATGGAGGAAGTGTTATGTCTTTGGTGGTATGGCTTCTAATGGATTAAGAAATTTAGGTATTATTGATACTACTCAATGACAGCTTTTTTAAAACATATATTGATGTTTTGTGGCAGAAAATATAAAGCAATACAAGAAATTTGGCTTTTTTTTGGCTTTGGAAACTTTTCACTTCTATCAGAATAACGACCGAAAGCATACTGCTATACTTGTAGTTATGTTTATATGGTTACTTTACAATGCTCGACGGAGACTATTAACTCCCCTACAATGTTCAGATTTGAATCCAGGAGCAAATTTTGGGTACACAAAAACAGAAAACATGCACATACAACATATGTAAATAACAGTTTAAAAAAAGCTCTAATTGAAACTTAAAATAACATTTAAGGTATGGCTATTAAATAACAAGACTGACAATGTAAAACATTTTATTTTGATATCATACATATTTACTTATTATAGCCCTCGTGTTGCTTCTAGTGCGACGTTAATAAAAAACTAAAAAAAACTAAACATATTTACTTATTTATTATTACCTTCAATACACACCCCTCTTTTATCCCTTCAACGATCCATGCGAATCTTCCATTGTTCGAAACAGTGCTGGAAGTCTTCTGTCAGCTTCTTCAGGACACGTGCCGCTTTATCCTCCACATCTTCAACGGACTCAATTCGTGTTCCCTTTAATTCAGATTATGCCTTAGGAAGCATATGGAAGTCTCATAGTCTAAAATTCGCCGAATAAGGTGGATAGAATGCTGTACTTGACTCAAAACTTCTTGACAGACAATGGGGAATGAGACGGCACACTGTTACGGTGCAAACATTTGCCATGCGGATTCTTTGTCAATTCTTACAATCGCAACAATTGCACAAATATTTAACCGACGTACCAGATTACCGATTCTTTCGATAATGTCATCCATTTTTGACGTGGGAGTGTGACAAGGACGTGAATCATCTTCAACGTCTTCTCGGTCATCTAGAAAACGACAGAATAGTCCTACTGTAGCTCATGTATGTCGTAAGAGGCGACGAAAATGTCTACTCAGCGTTTGGGGGTATAGCCGAACACCCTGCCCCTGGGGATTATATTAAGGGACTTCAGGGACTTGTCTTCTTCAGGTACGTACAGGCATAATGACCCCTAGGCCCCTTAGTGATCTTTTTCTTTCCCATGGGGTTACGCTCTCCCAGGATACCCTAGCGATCCTTCTCTATTTTCGACTCTCCTTCTTGTCAACTAATTTTTGTCTTTTCAATTTTTCCACGTCTAAACCGCAGTTAAACCTTTTTTGGCGCAGCATAGCCACATCTGACTCTTGTACCAATATATTTTACATTCCCTCACTTATTTTATATTCACTCACTATCTTATCTTATTATCACTTATTTGAGCTTAAGCCACGCAAAAATACGTGCACACGATAAGCATTTATTGCCATTTACTTCTTTCAATAAATTATAAGTTTCAGTAGCGGTTTTTCCAAGTTTCATGTAAAATTTCCCAACAATTCATTGCTGTATTGTTACACTAATCCCTTTCTCCGCTAAAGCAAACAAAACAAAACTGATGTGAACGAAGGCTACGTCTATACGGATTTGTTAACAAAACCGAGAGGCTCTACATTTAAAAAGAAAGGTTTCCCTATAAACAGCTGTCGACCTTTGGGTTTTGGCACCTGCATACTTTTTCTGTTGCAGCATCAGTCTCGTTATTTAATAGCCCCACCTGGTAGACCCAATCGCAATTAAAAAGAGTGAATTCTTTTCCAAAATGTTTTGAAGCAATCATTAAAGCTATATACATAAATGATTTCACACAAACTGTTAACTTGTATTTAAATAAAAAAAAATTAATTATAACATACAAAAAATTTTTTCATTATATTTTTGTATATTTGTATGTTAAAATGTAAAAATATATATATATATATATATATATATATATATATTTATCTTAGAACATATTAATGTATTATAAAGATGCTTACTTAAATGTTTTATATGATTTTATTATGATTTAAGAAAACGAAGAGTACAAATGAAATATTATTTTGTCAACTGTATGTTGATAATCAAAAATATTTTAGGTGTATTATAAATGGATGGGTTCATTTTGTATATGCTCTTTACGCTTTTTGTATAAATAAATAAAATTATGAGAATTTTGAAATTAAACAATAAATTTAAAAATATAAATTAGATTGAAAAAATAAAAGAGAAAGGGAAAACTCCTACTCCATTTTGATTCAGAAATAGATTACAAAACGGATTTGAATAGTGGAAAGGAACCAAAAAATTGCCTGTGCGCAAAAAGTGTTTTTTTGTAAATACATAGGTTTAAGTGTGATAAAAACATGGAAAAAATCTACATTTCTTAAACGAGCGAGTAAAGCGTTATTGGCAATTTTTTATAATGAAAAGAAATATATTTGCTATAATGGTAATCTAGTGTTTCAACAACTTGATTGACGATTAAGGATGCATTTTAAGAGGAATAGGATGGAAATATCTACGCATGGTAGCTTCTTAGTCAACTTTTCTGTTGACTGTTTGGGAACACGGGTGACGAGCTCCCGGGATGTCCTGGCGATTCTTTTCTATTTTTTCCAAACCTTCTTTTTATCCAGTTATTATTATTTTCAAATTTTTCGTGTAGATTACAGTAAAACACGTTCACACTGGCATTGCAATCATGTTTCTTTCCCACTTTAAGAGCGTTTTGCTTTATCGGGAGCGTCGAACTGAAGTGAAAAATGGAATTTTACTGCAATGGTAACCATTGCTGCAATTTTTTTACCATTATTAATAACATGTGTTTAGGTATATATTGTATGACCAGACAGAAAAATGTCTTGGCAAAGCGAACATATCGTATCTAACTTAAACTTGAACTGTAACTTGATTTGTTATTCGATAATCTAAACATAAGTTTTGTTTATAACATGGAGTTGAAATAAAATAAATTCTACTTTTACAATTAATAGACTCTAAAATTTCATTATTTTAATTTTCAACTACTTGGAAATCTCTTTTAGTTTCTAAACGAACTAAATTGTGGGTGGTAAGCATCACTCCTGAAGGGACATCTTAGTACGAGCCACCGATGGTACGCACTGGGACGAAGGTGCTTAAATAGTTTTGTAGCAACTGGGTTTCTCTCCAAAAATCCTTCATTATCACTCACTGACTTTCTCTTGGCTACTGCTTAAAACTTCGAAATCTGTCTTTTTAGTAGTTTACATCTAGTCAGGTGATAATTGAACAAAATCAAACTGAGACCTCCTGCTTCCAAATTAAAAATTCGTCCTCATAAAAAATTCCATTTCTCCTACCTATTTAAACAATTTGATCTGAGAACAGGATGATGAGCAAACTGCACATCATTCTATAAAAGATTAAAGTATCCTTTAAAGCAAATAATTTACGAGTTTAATAAAGTAAAACTATTTAAATATTAAATAAAACTACTGTGATTAAAAAATATATGAATATTAATTAAGAAAAAGAAAAGGAATTAAATGCTTTCACTTACTGACAGTGGCCGCGGCAGCTTAGCGGTAATGGTCGCGAATTCGGTAAGGCATTGTTTACGTTGAGTCGTGGGTTCGAGACCAGATGCCACTAAGAACTCGCTGTGTTGCGGAACTGATGCACGTTAAATATGTCGGGGTCCCAAATCTTCCTGCAGGCAGGGTATAGAAAGAAGTTCCAGTTCAAGTGTGGTTCTCATCACTAGAATGAGATTCAAAATTACGGGGTACCAAAGCTGTGGTCGGGTGTCGCCGGATAGACTGACTGTGGGCGGGGATCATAGTGTCAGCAAGATATCGGGACGTCAATGGGATACAGATTGATATGCATCAAAAAATGGGAAGTATAGGAATTATGACGTCACACTCTGTAAACACACATTGAAAGCTTTTATTTACTATAGAGTTTAGAAAATTTGTAATATCTTATGTTCTTTGTAACAAAATGTACTATTATATCTTTCCTTTTACTGTTGTGAAAAAATTCGTTTCGCTAATAAATTGCGACTGCATGGGTTTTTGTCTCCCGGGGGTCCGGTTTGTCTACCCGCCATTTTGATTTCGTCAGCTTAATGTTAATCCAATGAAATTTGAATTTAATTCTCACATCTTTACTATTTGATCGATTTAAATGCAGTAAATTGCACCTGAAAGAGCAAAAAATAATGAATGCTTCTGTCGAATTACTTTTTTCCTCCTATTTTTTAAAAATATTTTTACCCTTATTTTAATGATTTGTTTGTGAGTTTTCCTGTCTTTAAAAATATTTTTAAGAATCGGAGGAAAAAAGTAATTTCACAGAGGCATTTAATATTTTTCTGCTCTTTCAAATGCACTTTATTGCATTCAAATAGATCAAGTAGTAAAGATGTGAGAATTAAAGTCGAAATTCCATAAGATTAACATTAAGCTGATGAAATAAAAAAAATGGCAGGTAGATGGGAATCTTAAATGTAACCGGACATCTATGCCGTTGCGTGATCTAGTGTAGAAAGGAGAAAACAGCAGCACAAAATGATGCCATTTACATCACTAAAGTGGGGACCTGAAAATAACAGTCTATTAAAAAAAAACTATTGATTTTCTTTAATGCAATTTTAAGACTCTCGCTTACCATCGATTTTGAAAGAGTAAACATGATATGTTAATCTAATGAGATTTCTACTTTCTTCCTTAAAATCTAGACTGTTGTTTTTATTTGAATGTTATAAAATTCTCAATTAAAAAAAAGCATTTTGTATAATTACAATAGAAAATATTTCTTTATATATTTTCACAATTTGTTTATTGGTTTTCAGATTTTTTTTAAAATTCGGAAAAAAATGTAATTAAACTGAGGTGGCCGCGGTAACTTAGAGGTCATGGCAGAAAGAGTGCCAGCTCAGGTGTCGTCCTCGTCACTTGACTTGAGTTCGAAATTACGAGGTCCGTCACCAATAGCCCTCGTGTTACATCTAGTGCGAAGTTAATGAAACTAAACTTAAATCAACTGAGATTATCATTTTTTTGCTTTTTCGCACGCTACATTTATTGTATTCAAATAATTTGGATTAATCTAGATTTCAGGATTCCTCGGGAGCTCACCTTCTTTAGGTAAGTATGGAAATCATGATCCCTGAGGTCTTAAATGATATTTTCCCCCACACATGGTGTTAAGCATCTTTAATAAACACGTGTGAGGTGCCCAGGAATATCCTAGGAATCTATTTGTATTTTCGATTCTTCTCCTAACCAACTTTTTAACACATCGATCAATAACTCCCGAGACTAACCCAGAAATGGCGCTCGTAGTAAACCAGTAACCAGGTCTTTCTAGAGTACTAACCTTTGCTTGAAACGTGTCAAAATTTTAAGTCGATCGGACCAGGAAAAAGGTTTTTTGAAGTGAGGTGAAAAAGGTTTTTTCCAAGTGGGTGCCGCGATTGCTTTCGATGGAACAAAAACAGCAACGAGTCGATGATTCAGAAAGCTGTTTATCGCTTTTTACTCGCAACAAAAAAGATTTCTTGCGGAAAAATTGGAAAAATTTGGAAAAGCGTTGGAACGATTGTATCACCCTAAAAGGTGATTAACTAAAGGTGTTATGTTGATGAATAAAAAAAAAGTTTGCAAAAAAAAATGTTGTTTTCAATTTTAGACTCGGGAGTTATTGATCGATGTGTTACTTTTCTTCCTTAAGAATGCCACACCTAATGTTTAACCTGTAATATAAATTTTTTTTAAAGTCAATTCCTACTTAGATCAATAAGGAAATTTTTATTTTAGTTACTTTTTATTAAATAATTACAACTAATATAAATATGTATATACATATGACAGAATCACAATATTAAGTGGCAAAATAAATTCATCCGGTAAATTAAATGGTTGGAATGCAGTTTAGACCAACCTCCCTTGGCGACAGGAATTATTTGGCGGTATTTTACCAAATGTGGCCACCCTGGTCCGTTTCGTGTACTTAACGTTCAGCAAAAAAAAAAAAAATCGCCAAGTTTCGTGCCAAGTGTTTGGGCTAAACTGCATTTTTACCAATTAAATTTAATTGATATTTGAAAAAACTGTATTAACATCAAATTTCATCCATTACAAGTTTAAAAAAATGTATTTGAACTCGAGTGGATGAATATAAAATATTTTATTAACGATTGAAAATTTGAACAAGATATATAGGGAGAGTGTGAACTAATAGTAGGAATTTAAAAAGAAAAAAAAAAAAAAAAAAGAACTCATTTGAAACACTTTTTCATCCATAAAATTGCCCAAAGTTTGCCATTTGTTAATGTTAATATTAGTTCGTCTGGTTTTCACCTGCATCTGCTTTTCGTTTTAACTTTTAATCTTTTAACTACAGTGTATAACATTTTCGCACAGTTACTGTGAATGTTTCCCAGGCTGTTAAGAATTAAAAAGATTAGTAAAAAGAAACTTCCCCTCTTATTTTGCAAAATATATATCAGTTATTAAAAATGATAGATTTCATGCTTATATTATTCCATATAACTTTATGATACATACAACTCTAGAGCACAGATACATATTGTTCGCCGTAGCATATCCAGATCTAGTTCTTGCGCCAAGAAACACGTATTTTCACTCACTCCATCAATGATCTAATAAGATTTAATAAGGCTTAGAATTACTGTTTCTGGTCATATTATCAGCCATTTCATAAAATTGTTTAAATTCTCTTTGAGTTGAATAATAATAATGTTTTGGAGTTGAGCTACTGTATATAAATTGAAAACTATATTTTCTTCCAATAACAATATTCCTCAGCATTAATATTAATGAGTTCTACCATTTAATTTTAAATGCATTTGAATTAAATTCTTGTTCATATTAATATTCTTTATGTTATACAAATATTCGAAATCCAGGCGATTTCTTTTATTAGCTGGATTTCTTTCGTTGTAAAATACACAGGAGTTTGCGCGATGACCAGAACAATTTATTCTAAATCTACTGAGAGCTATTAAAAATTGTTTCCAGTTCAAGCAAACTACTAAGAACGGTTTTATAAGATTGTTAAAATAAATAAGAAACTAAATGCAATAAAAAGAAAGAAAATTATTAAATAAATCCAAGCCAACTATTTTTCGTATTTACCTTTGGAGCTCTAATTTAGGAAGGTAATGATAAAAGATATAATCATTGCCCATTTTAATTGGTGGAAATTGTATGAGTATTTAAACATACTAAGCTATTTTTAGGAGACCGCTCATAGTTGTAAATTGCTTAGAAAAACTACTTTGCTTTAAATTAAGATAGACGAACTAAGGGACATATTTTATGGACGAAAAAATGATTGTGGCAGAAATAAGTGACAAATTAAAATTTGGTGTTGTTTTTGCATCTCTTACACAGTCAATATGTTGTTAATATTGTGGCCGCGGTAGCCTAGTGGTCATTGTCGCTGACTCGCAAACGGTGTTGTTACGGGTTCGAGTCCAGGTGCCACTGAAGGTCCACCGTATAGTGGACTGATGCAAGTTAAACCTATCGAAGGCCCAATTCCTCACATTGGAGTGGTGAGGTAGTTTGGAGAGGGAAGGTTCAGTTCAGGTGTCGTCCTCGTCACTTGACCGAAGTTCGAAATTACGAGGTCCGTCGAGGTTACGCCTTGTGTTGCTTCTCTGAGCGACGTTAATAAACAATTACAAATATATAATTTTTAATCACACTAACACAATCTCATATAGAATTCCTTTCCGAAATGAAAACGTATCTCTTAAATTCTGTTTGCTGTGTTTGTATTAAAATCGCGTATTGGAGCCAATCGAAGAGATCAGTCAAGCGAGACTTTCAAAATTGTTGCGATTAAAAACAATGTTAAGAGTTTGCAATCGAAGTTTTTCATTCTTTTTGGAAAAAGGAAGTAAATTAATGTGATAAAGAGCCACACACTAAAGAACGAGAATCAATCCCACGAGTATTCCTTTGAGAATTTCTCAACTATCGAAACTTTCCTCCGAGTAAATGCTCAAGTCGAAAGTGTACTTTAACGGTAACCAATAAATGAAATCCACCGGCACTTAATCGGAAATGGGATGTTTTAGACCGAAAAAGAAAGAAACGGTAAAAGAACAGGGCAGGAAATCGAAGGACGAAGTTAGATATTTTTAGGACCTTGATATATGAAGGTTAATGTAGCAGAAATATTGATAGTTACAAGACAATATTCATACAGTGTATACCAGGATAAGAAGGGCAATATCTGAAACAGTTTACTTTTTTAGTAGCATTATACGCTGCGTTCTTTGACGATTTGAATATATTCAGTTTCTTTGAGACAGGAAACCCGTAAAGTGTTTTATGAGGAACTAATACGAGATATCGGATTTAAAGAGATTAAATTACTACCAGCCAAAATTATCGAAAAGAAAATTTCAGCCACTAGTAGTACAAGCAAATATATATCGCGAAAAGAATATATAATTATTACTACACTGTAGTCTGCTACTTTAGAATAGATGTGTCAAGATCATTCATTTTCATTTCTCCTCCATCAGTTACCATGGCAGTGACTAATGTAACATCGCCACTTCATTTATTTGCAACACTTCAGTTGAGGTCTGAATTATTTTGCGTTTAGACGCGCTTTATGTTAAATGTAAAGTCTATTTTAAATATTTATAAATATCGTGTTTCCTTCTTTCAAAATGATATATTTTTTTTAAGAAAATGAAAGTAAATAAATTATTAAAACATATCCTCATAAAATATTAATATAACACCTATGCATATACAAATTTATTTAATTAAAAAAGTTCCAATGAATTGTTTAGTTCCGTTATATAAAGTTGTAAGAAAATTAAATGCTTTTAATTACTTGTTAACAATATTGATAAAATGTCATTCAGATTTTAAACAAATATTTTAATGATACAGATTGAAAGAAAAACCACAACGTTGTGTTCCTGATACTCAAAATTGGATTTTCTTTAGAAGTATATTCACGAAAATAAAACGAAGTGGGGGAAAAAGGAATGTCTATTCTCAACCGCTGTTGCCATAGTTACAGACGGCAGTTTAGAAAAATATGTGACCTTAAACGCCTATTGTAAAGTAACAGACTATTGAAATGAAAATGATTTGTAGGCATTTACGAGATTTAGACATTATTAGATTAACGATTAAATAAAAGAAAAAGGTTAAGTGAACTGACATAGAGATGCTGTTTTTATAAAAGGAAATTGTTTTGGGGAGGGATCAATCATAAATATTAAAATATCTGTTAAAAGTATAAATAATCAGTACGCTCGTAAGTAATAATCAGTAAATCTTAACTTTATTTAAAAATTTTCAGCGAATTGCTAATAATTCTTACATTTTTAACTAGTATCGAATTTGAAACCTATTAGAAAATGCTTTTAGAGGTTTTAGTTTATAATAATATGATTTATAATCAAAGCAAGACAAATAGTTTCCGACATGGCTGATCAATTTTTTGAGTAAATTAATATGTAGAAAACTTTGAAATTTCTTGAAAGCACAGCTTCAATATTTTTAGAAACAAAACATTGTAATCTTATTTAATCTTTTTGTTTTTATTTTTCATAAGCACGTTTGGAGCATCTTATAATCATATTACAGTCAAACATCGTTAAGTCTGAGTCCTTTGACTCAGATCTCCGGATAATCCGGATCGATTTGAACGAAGAATGTTTTTTCTTAAAAATTTTTAGAAGTAATCTATGATTTTCCATAACAATATTTATTTGTTTCCTCTGTGTATTTTGAAGAAAAAAAATTTTTTTAACAGCTATGAATGCATGGAGGGAAAGGGTGGTGAGGGTTTTACAAATATTCTGTGCAAAATGAGAGAAACTTTAGTTATAGCTCTTATCATTCGTGACAAATGGCGTAGGAGACAGCACTGTCTGAATGGAAAATGTAGTTAACAATTTTTCTAGTGATCGCAAAGTAGACGTCTTTATGTTCTGTAAATATGATTCGTATTCGATTTGTGCAAAGATTATTTTTTTTGTATGTTTTATATATATATATATATATATATATATATATATATATATATATATATATATATATATATATATATATATATATATATATATATATATATAAAACTTTTTCTTGTTTCCTTACACATATCATCACGCGTATACTAAACTATATATATTTTTATAAAATACCTACTCTTTAACTCTTACTTAACTTTAAACTTTACTTCAGGTTCTCCTTATTTTTCAACTTTTCGCTAAACTACTTTTCTTTTTCACTATACTCAATAAAACTTCTTATTATTACTTTAGAACTCATAAATCATATCAATTTGTTTCTTCTTTACGGTAGCTTACTTAGGTAAATACTTTCACTGAAAATTCACATGAGATCAGACACACTTTTAATAACAATAACAACTTAATTTATTCA